>OY757016.1:65637343-66064747 GCA_963580285.1 Lucinisca nassula | reverse complement strand
CCACGGAGATAGGTTTTCTCATGACGGGGTTCAAATGGTCAGGAGTCCCCAGTTGTACGCGGCTTGATTGCATGCATCCTGTAGCGGCTGCTATCTGCCTCCTCCGACACACAGACTAGCTGGCCTGTATGATAACTAGTCAGAGAACCTCGATAACATGATGTTTTATGGCGTGGCTTAATCATTTCAGCCAACGCACGAGAAAACCTACAATAAGGCTTGTGCGACCCGCAAAGACTCAGATCAGCCTGCGAATCCACGCTACTTGGTCAGAGTTTTCGCTCAAGTTGCTTTCGGGCTATGTAGAGAAAAAATTCTGTTCTTTTGAATGACTAGTTGGGCACCCCGCGACCTGGCTGGTGACATACGTATTTTCTGTCTTACACGCTTGCGGATTCTGTCTTTTGATATTTTTTTCACTACTCAATAATTATATTCTGCTAGAGTGCAATGTGCTCAGTCTCTGGAATAGGCAGCCTAAACGCTTAACACTGAACTATCCGACCGCCAAAGAATCCAAACATGATTCAAGAAAACACAAGTTGTTTAGAAGTAGTTTGCAGCACATCCAACAAATCTAGCCCTTAAAGCATAATACTCAACGGCACATGCCCAGCCTTAACTAGTTTGCTCGAGATCTTGAGAATTGTTTATTTCGCCTGAGTCAACAAGTCATCCAAAATTCACCAGTGTTGTTGATTAACAATCGAAGACGCATAGTAATGTGCGATTTACTGGTTATTCTCTTTGTGGGCTAGTCATCATGTAAACAAGTCCGTGAAATAAAGACCCCCCCAAACCCCACTTTATATAGAGAAAATTGGGGTTTAGGGGGGTAATCATTATTTTCCTTATTTCTGCTCCTAGACATAGGTTGTGGGTACTCGTTTGAACCGCCTCAATGAGGCGGTTCTAACGAGCACCCAAAACCTATGTTTGGAGTGTAAATAAGAAAAATATTACAAATTTTCATCCGAAAAATTACCTTTTTTGAGGTTTGAAAAATGCACTATATCACACGGATATGTTATCGTTATGTGTGAACAATTTTCACCGATCCAGAGTAATGGGTGAAGCAGAATGGCAAACAGCCTACAGTAAAATTCCGATATTAAGACCACCTTCGGAACTGTTCAAACGTGGATTTTAGACCACTTTTGAACAGTCCCAAAGGTGGTCTCATTCTACAGGATTCTGTGTTTTGAAAATACAGAGAAAGAACAGCTGAAATCATTTAAATGTGCTTTGAAAAGTAGAATTAGTCTTAATATTAGGTGGTCTTAACAGCGGAATTTTACTGTATATGCTGGCACGACCACAGATGCTTGGGGTCAGGTCTGATCACAGATGCTTGGGGTCAGGTCAGATTAGCTTTCTAGCCCGACAGAACAGGCCTACTATCGATAAAACTTGTCTGAAGGCCTTAAAACAATGTTTTAAAAAAGGTTCCCATCACTGATAGGCTCTAATATTAGAGCCTATCAGTGATGGGGACCTTTTTTAAAACATTGTTTTAAGGCCTTCAAACAAGTTTTATCGATAGGCCTGTTCTGTCGGGCTAGAAAGCTAATCAGACCTGACCCCAAGCAGCTGTGGGCACGGCGGCTTCTTATTGAGCCGTCTCACCAGCACCTGGGCTGTTTGTAAAGGTGTCTGTATCAGCCGGACTATAGGGTTGAAAGGGCAAACCTAGCGAGCAAAGAATGTCGGTCCCAAGTCGGCCCTCTGTTCTGTGGTGCTGTTGCATCAAGTACATGCAAAGAACCACTATACATAGATAGGTGGCGCTCGCAAGGATGTACAGTTATTCTTGTCTCTGTTACAAACATTTATTGTATGTATACATCTTTTGTTTTGTTTGATTTGAGGTTTCACGTCCCCGTCAACACTGTGTTGGTCATTTTGGAGACGTTGCTTCCAATTTTGTGGGTCTTTTACCCGACATTGAGAAATGTCTCAAGCCCTGTCGACCAATGAAACAAATGGGGTTTATAGGCATCGCACCGCTTTGCCTGGGCAGGCTTAGATCCTCTTAGCGGTTTACCAGTACTCGTGTGCGGTCGGTTGCAGCTCCGCGTGGACGCATCATACAGCCCATCTGTTTCTTCAAGCCCCTATGGGCGGGGGCCAGAAATTCTTTTGAACTTTTTCGCCAATAAAATCCAATTTGAAAGGCATCATATGATGGAAAGAATCTTAACCTCGTTGTCATTCCATATGGAATTTATAAAGAAACTCGCCCGAGGCTAGTTTCACATCACGTGAACAAGTCCGTGAAATGACATCCCCCTGAAAACTGGGTTTTACGGGGGGTATAGATTATATTTATTATTATTATATTTCTTACTTCTGCTCCAAGACATAGGTTGTGGGTACTCGTTAGAACTGCCTCAGTGAGGCAGTTCTAACGAGCACCCACAATCTATGTTTGAAGTAAAATAACAAAAACATGACAGCTTTTCATCAGAAAAATAGCAAATTTTGAGATGTGAAAAATGCACTATGTCACACGGGTGTGTTATCGTAATGATTAATTGCACATGAAATGACTACACGTGTATGATCCTGTATATATTCATAACGCAAATTTGTTCATTTAAAGGAGCAGCGTCAGCTCGGGCAAGAAGAGCCATCGACACGGCCTACAACCAGGTAAAGGAAGAACGGAGACTCATTGAAATAGAGAAGGGCAAAAAGGCGGCAGAGGTGGAGAAGAATAGAGGCGGAGCCGAGGATGGGGGTGTAATATCTGATAGAATCCCAAGTCGTGCCAGCATTCGCAGTGGTAAGATGTGTTTTCTAAACTGAAGGCAGAAGAAATTTCTGAATAATTGAGAGAGAGAGAGAGAGAGAGAGAGAGAATGAGAGAGAGAGAGAGAGAGAGAGAGAGAGAGAGAGAGAGAGAGAGAGAGAGAGAGAGAGAGAGAGAGAGAGAGAGAGAGAGAGAGAGAGAAACTTTTTGTATCTTGTAGTGGTGACCTTGAAGTTGCTTTATGCACGAAGTCCTGCATCAAGCCATATTTGCTACCTCCACATGTAAGGTTTCTTACAATAAATAAATAAATAAATAAATAAATAAATAAATAAATAAATAAATAAATAAATAAGTTGGTAGGTACTGTTGTCGGAGCATAAGTTGGCAGTGACGTAAAAGAGGGAACCACTACAGGTAGATTTGACAGGTTGCACCGTTATCATTATCGTACCCGTCATTGGTTGAGTGAGTGTTAGAGTTTTACGTCCCACCAACAGCTAAGTTCATACGGAGACGGGACCTCGGTTTAAAGACTCATCCGAAAGTCTGGAGAAGCCCGGGGTCGATCCTGCGATCCCTGGTTTACAAGGCGAGTAGCGTAACCACTACACCACGGAGGCTTCTAATCCGTCATTGGTTGACAAGACAGATTGTACCGTTATAATTATCATTACCGAAGCTTCTTGCCCTTTTGGCAACATGGACAGTTCTTAATAACACATTCGCTGACGTCACTTTCAACTTATCCTCCGAAGCCACCGCTTAGAGGATCTAAGCCTGTCCAGGAACCGCGGTGCGAGTCGGACCGTCCATGCTAATAAACCCTATTGGTTTCATTGGGCGACAGGGCTTGAGATGTCATTTCATCTCAATGTCGGGTAAAAGTCCCACAAAATTGGAAGCAACGTCTCCAAAATGACCTTTACGGTGTTGACGGGGACGTTAAACCTCAAATAAGCCAACCAACTTATCCTCCGACAACAGTTTAGATACAACACTGAAAAGTCCAGTTTCCTTCGTGCTGTTGTTTTCTATTCTGAACGTGGTGCTCGAAGCGATTCTACCGAGTACCAAGAATCTCTTTACTAAAATAATGAACCAGTCATATATTTGCTGCAAACATCGTATTCACCTTATTTGCATTATCTGCTGGTTACTAGTCTGAAGGTTATCAGTGTTGGAAAAAGCAGGTAACCAGACCCCCCTGACCTTGAAAGGTCAGGGGGGTCTGGTTACCTGTTTTTTTTCAATATTGTCAATGTGCAAGCTGGGAGCCAGCAAATAATGCAAATAATTATATGATGAATTATCATTACGATATTACATCTCCAAAATGGCTACTTTTTGCCGATGAAAGTGCGTGATATTTTTCTTGTTTATACTGCAACCATAGGTTATGGGTGGTCGTTAGAAGCGCCTCATTTTCGAGGTTCTAATGAGTACCCACAACCTATGTATTGAAGCAGAAATAAGAAAAATAATATATACCCCCCTAAAACTCCAGTTTTTATGCCCCCAGAATCAAAGACTCGGGGGCATACAGTTTTTGGTCTGTCTGTCTGTCCGTCTGTTTGTCTGTCCGCTAAAACCTTAACATTAGCATAACTTTTGAATGGTAACTGATAGGGCTTTCATATTTCACATGCGCATACCTTGTCACAAGACATTTCAAAAGGTACCATAAATTTTGACCTCGTGACCTTGTCATTTGACCTACTTTTGACCTCCTTTTTAAAAACGTTAACATTGGCCGTAACTTTCGATTGATAAGTGGTAGGGCTTTCATATTTCACATATGCATTGCTTGCCACAATACCTTTTCTAGTGGTACCATAATTTTTGACCTCGTGACATTGACCTTGACGTTTGACCTACTTTTTAAAAAACTTTATCATTGGCCGTAACTTTCGATTGGAAAGTGGTAGGGCTTTCATATTTCACATGTGCATTTCTTGTCACAAGGCCTTTCTAGTGTAACAATAATTTTGTGGTACCATAAATTTTGACCTCGTGACCTTGTCATTTGACCTACTTTTGACCTCCTTTTTAAAAACTTTAACATTGGCCGTAACTTTCGATTGGTAAGTGGTAGGGCTTTCATATTTCACATATGCATTCCTTGTCACAAGACCTTTCTAGTGGTACCATAATTTTTGACCTCGTGACCTTGACCTTGACGTTTGACCTACTTTTTAAAAACTTTAACATAGGTCATAACTATCGATTGGTAAGTGATAGCGCTTTCATATTTCACCTGTGCATTCTTTTTCACAAGACCTTTCAAGTAGAACCATAATTTCTGACCTAGTGACCTTGATGTTTGACCTTCTTTTTCAAAAACTTTAACATTGGCCGTCACTTTCGATTGGTAAGTGATATGACTTTCATATTTCACATGTGCATTCTATGTCACAAGACCTTTCCAACGATTCCATACTGTTTGACCTTGTGATCTTGACCTACTTTTTTAAGACTTGAACATTGGCAATACCTTTCGATTGCTTAGTGACACTGCTTTCATATTTAACATGCGCTGTCCTGGGGCATCTGTGTTTCACAAACACATCTTGTTTCTATATGAATGTGGGGTTAGTGGGGTGTTCATTTCACGGACTTGTTCACGTGATGGAACCGCGTCATCTTGGCACCCGCAACGTACATCTACTAGTACCCACATCGTACATTTTGGAAGAGTATAAGGCTATAATGTATTCCATTTCCTCTATAAAATGGATTCATGGACAACACGAACTTGTTAAAGCAAAATGTTCTGTTTTACAGGTGCCGCGTCCGGATCTTCTTTTGTCAGCGACATTTCTCGTAAGTAATACCTTACCGTGTTTTTGAATTTCTTTTTCAACAGAAGACATTTTGAAATAATTGTCTTTTTTTTACCAGAGAAAAGAAAGATTCGACATTACATGCAAATTGTCTTCTAGTCTGTATGCGATGTCAAGTCCTGTTTTCTTGCGATAAAAAATAAGAGAAAAAAATACATGTACTTTATTTTCAGAAAAAAGGACCTGACATTTCATGCAAATATTGTCTCCATATTAGAAGACACTTCGCATGAAATGTCAAATCCTGTTTTCTCGGAAAAATAAGAAAAACATCAACAATTTGCCGTCTGCTGAATTATCCCAGAGTGTGGTAAATTTATTTATCATATGACGTCGCGTCTGAGAGTGTAATAACGCCATGTAATGTTTTCGATAATCCACTAGTGGATTAAATATGCAAATTAGCTTGATACGTCCCGTAACGTTACATGTACGACGTCCTTAAGCTTAACGACGTCGCGTTTACTAATGACGGAATATTAATATTTTTTGTAAACATTCATGAATAAAATGCGTTTTAAACTGGTTGAGGAAAAGGCATAAAATGCTCGGCAAGCCTCGCAATTTATCTCAATGAGTTAGTCTAAGTTCTCGTTCAAGACAATTTTTCCCAGCCTAACTCAGAGACAGCCGACCCATCAGTACCTACAGTACTTTGATTTCTTATTTATCCATACATCCGAGGGACGTAATGCACTCGTGGGCAATGTTTATTATGAATCTGAAATTTTCTGCCTTGTTCAGACATGCTCTAGGTACATGTAATGTTTATTTTCCATTCTTTGACACTATGCATGTTTATATAAACGAGTGTGTGTGTGTGAATTCGGGTTTAACGTCGCTTTCAACAATTTTTCAGTCATATCACGACGGTGTCTGGTTGCGACAGGGAGCTCAATGCTCACGTTTATAGTGCTGCCTCACTGAAGTATCATGTCCCAGACACATTACATGATACCACACCCAGTCACATTATCCTGACACTGGATCGACCAGTCCTAGCTCTACCCCGTAAATCTGAGTGCCAAACGAGGAGCAGCTAGTACCATTTTTAACGACTTTGGTATGTCGCGGCCCGGGATCGAACCCGAGACCTCCCGTTCCCCGGAGCGGACACTCTACCAACTGAGCTATCGGGGCCGGTCTATATAAACGAGTTAATAATGCTTTGGTCACAAACCCTTCCGATTAGGCATATGATGTACTCCCAGCATGATTTTTAGCCATTTTGGCCTGGTGCCCGGCCGGACACAAGACATGGCCTGCCGGAGGCCGGGGCTCTCGGGCAGCATCGGGGAGGTGCCCGAAGAGTTTTAACTCGAAGTTAAAATTTCTCCGGCGTCCCGTACATTTTCATAATCGGCCACATATCCTTCACATATCGTTTAAGTATCGTCCGCGGCCGGTGTATGTAGCCTCAGGGGAGAAATTTTTGGGACCGGACATGGGCCGATATCCGGCCGATGTGTGTTTACACATTGGAAAGTGACCCGCCGATGTCCGATCGGCTTGAACCGGTGTGGACGAGATTTGTTACTGACATCGGCCGGTCACCGGCCGGTTAGAACCGGACATTGACCGGACATCGGGCGGACTATATAAACCCCCGTCAGTCACCGTGTACAGCATTATAACGCGTTTCTACAAAAGAGACAACACACGCATAACACAGCGCCCGACAATCGCCCGACAGGATACTCGGGCGATATTCGTACGATGCCCGGTGAATAGGCCGGTTATCGCCCTGACATAATAGGATAATCTGCCGATTAGTATTAGATGTTCGGTCGGTATTCTCTTTAGAAACACACGCCGTACGATTACCAGACGGTCTTCGGACGGCCTCCGCATGACCTCCGGACGGTGTCATTTATGTGAATGATGTGTGACAATTTTTGACCGGTGTTGTCCGATGTCGGAAAAAAGGCCAAAACCAGCCGTGTACTCCCGATTACCACCTTTCCCCAGAAACCGGCCGATCTTTGTGACAATTGCATTAAATAAATAAATAAATAAATAAAATGTGGTGGCTGCCGACAGTTTACTGTAAACAGCTGTTTTTACTCTTTCACCAGCGATTTTACGTTTAAATAGCTGATGACAGTTAACTGTCATCAACGGTTAACTGTCATCAATGTCATCAACGATTTAAACGTAAAATCCTTGATGGCATTTTACATACCGGTACCAAAAGGTCTTAGTGCCAGTAAGAAGTTAAAATTGAACAGAAATTTAAAATGAATTGAAATAAAACCGATATAAAAGGATAATCAGATTAACCTGCATTGATTCTTCCTTTTTTCTTGGTTTCAAACAGGAGCAGCATCTGCCCGGGTAAGAAGAGCCATTGACACGGCCAGCAACCAGCTAATAGAAGAAAGGAAACTGGCTGAGATCGAGGCAGAGAAGAACAAAGCCGAGGGTGATGGTGGTGTGGATGACAAAATCGTAGTTGAAGACCTCGAGACACCAGAAGAAACAGTCAGCTTGAGCGAGGCCGCTGCTGGGGACAAACAGTAAGGTAAATAAATAAAGTTTAGACAATAGTGAATATTAGCCATTTTGATAACACACCCGTGTGAGCACATGCTTTCTTTCGTGACTTTTAAATGATACAGTCCCCGCCCATAGGGGTTTGAATAAATTTATGGGCCGCATGATACTTCCACGCAGAGCTTAAACCGACCGCACGCTAGTACTGGTAAACCCCTTACAGGATCTAAGCCTGCCGAGTCGGACCGTCCATGCTTGTAAACCCTATTTGTTTCATTGGGCTTTCCTTTTGTTTGTCTCTCCGCAAAAAAAAAAAACAAAAAACATTTGGGATACCCTTTGAGTGGTAGCTGATAGGGCTTTTATATTTCACATGCGGAATACATATCACAAGACCTTTCCAGTGGTACCACGACCTTGACCTTGACATTTTACCTACTTTTTAAAACTGTAAAATTGGTCTAGCTTTCGATTGTTTAGTGATAGGGCTTTTATATTTCACGTGTGCAATCTGTGTCAAAAGATCTTTCCAGCGGTATCATAATTTTTGACCTTGTGGTCTTGATCTTGACATTTGGCCTACATTTTATAAAACCTTTAACTTTGATTAGTTGGTGACAGGACTTTCATATTTTACTTATGCATTTCTTGTCACACGTCATTTTCAGTGGTACCATAATTTTTGACCTCGTGACCATGGCATTGACGTTTTACCGAATTTTTAACAACCTTATCATTGGCAATAACTTTTGATGGGTTAGAGACATGGCTTTCATATTTCACATGTGCATTCCATTTCACAAGACCTTTCGAGTGGTACCATAAATATTGACTTTATGACCTTGGTCTTGATGTTTGACCCACATTTTAGAAACTTTACTATTGGCCATAACTTTCGATTGGTAAGTGATAGGACTTTTTGTTATGCATTGCTTGTCACAAGACCTTTCCGGTGATACCATAATGTTTGACCTCGATCTTGACATTTGACCAACTTTTCAAAGGTTTTTACATTGGCCTAAACTTTCGATTGGTAAGTGATAGGGCATTCAAATCTCACGTGTCCATTCCTTGTGACATGACATTTACAGTGGTACAATTTTGACCTTTCGACCTTGACCTTGAAGTTTGACCTATATTTTATAAACTGTAATATTGGCCATAACTTTTGATTAGTAAGTGATTGGGTTGGTTTTCATATTTCACAAGAGCATTTTTTGTCACAGACCTTTCCAGTGGTACAATAATGTTTGGCCTTGTGACCATGACCTACTTTTTATAAACTTGAACATCAGCCATTCCGTTTGGTTGGTTTGACTGGCTAGTGATAGGGATTTCATATTTCACATGCGCTGTTCGGGGACATCATTGTTTCACAAACGCATCTTGTTTTTCTTATATCTGCTCCAATAAATAGGTTGTGTACTCGTCAAAACCATCTCAATGAGGCGATTCTAACGAGAACCCACAGCCTATGTTCTGATTGGGCCGTCAAGCGATTTTGGTACTTATCGCCTATGCGAGCAGCGAAGGTTCAGGCGAGTCTGCGCATCCGCGCACTCTCGCCAGAACCTTCGCTGCTCGCTCATACAAGCAGTGAATCAAGAGGAACCTTCGGACAGAAAGCCAGATCCCTGGCACCTCTGAATTGTTGGGCATGCGCAGTTAAAATTTGTCATGACGGAATGCTCGAAGACACAAATTCGCTTGGCGGGGCTCAATTGCAGGTGGTCACATATTTTCATCAGAAAATTAACCGTTTTGGAGGTATGAAAGGATGCACTGTGTTACATGGATTTGTTATCGTAATGCTCGTGTGTGTATTTGAGTTTTACGTCCCACCAACAGCTATGGTTATACGGAGACGGGACCTCGGATTAAAGAATCACCCGAAAGTCTGGAGAAGCCCGGGATTGAACCCACGACCCCTGTTCGAAATGCTAGTATTTTCTCAAGGTAGTTTGTTGTGCTCGGTTCAAACGAGTATCCACGATCAGTTGGTTTTAGGGACAACGTGGTATATGATATATCCCCTTGTAAATTCCACATTCCTCTATGTAAGTTTTTTTTTTTTTTGCATAAGCCGGGAATACATCACAAGACCCGGCAAACCTTGCCTATAAAAAGGCAGACTGCATGGTGTTCATTGCATAGAATTGTTACGGCTATGCAGGCGAAAATTTACAAAATATAAAAATATAAATAAATCATAAAAAAATAGATAGAACAAGACATAATAAAATAAAAAAAGTAAATAATAATCTCAAACTGTGCTTTTATTTCTATTTCAGATGCCAGCCAGCCATGTTGTCACAAAACAGATGAAAAAGATTTTTATGTTAATTATATAATTTGATGTGTGTCACCTGCGTTAATATAAGAAATATAAACAAAAAAAAAAAAGAGAAAAAAAACAGATTTAAGTTTGAAGAATGGATTTCTTGAGACAGTTTTATATTTAATCAACATGTAAACATTTTTACTCAAAAAACATATCGAATCGACTGTATGTTAATGTGTCAATAAAACTGTATTTTTTACCATCATGAAAACACGCCTATAATATTTTGACCCCATTGAACCACACTGTTACACATTAAAACTGGGGTTTACACGGGAACACTTTATTTTTCTTATTTTTGCTCTAAAATATAGATTGTGGGTATTCGTTAGAACTGCCTCAATGAGGCGGTTCTAATGAGTACCCACGATCTATATTTTGAGCAGAAATAAGAAAAATATTACAATTTTTTCATCTTGAAATTTTCATTTTTTTCGGCGATAAAAGTTACAATGTATTTGTATAGGCGTGTTTACGTAATGTTTCTGGCAATAAAATTCGGCAGTTCTCTTTTTTATCAAATTATTAAGCATTATCTTGAAACACCACTTTGAAGGCTTGCATAAATTCCTTTCTTAAGCTACAAAATAAAAGTCAAGAAAAATGATCGGTAATTTGGAAGCAATGACATTTTAAACATTTCAAAATAGCTGACCTTTGACTTACATTGTTGCCGCCATTTTGAAATTTTAGTCACGTGACTAATTTAAAACTGCTTATATACTGCAGTGGTTTCCTTTATATTTCTTCAGTTATATATTTTGACGTTGTTTCATACAAAGAGTGTAGGGTTTTAAATATACCGTTGATAGTTTTTCCTTTTACATTAGTTGTCTTAATTTTTTTTATTTTGACTTTGTGACGTCATTTAGTCACAGCCTGGTTCAGAGCCAGATTTCAATAAATTAAAAATATGCATAACTTTCTTGATTGAAGTTTGGTTTGTAAAACATTCGACAGTTTGTTTGGTTTTCTTAAATGTCTTTCTTTCTGTCTCTTCTTTCTTTCTTTCTTTCTTTCTTTCTTTCTTTCTTTTTTCGTTTTTTTTTCTTTGAAAAAAGAAGAAAGTAGCCGAGGCCTGCCCAAACCTACAAACCTTGCAAACGTCGAGGCAATCTTGTACGTTTTACTACGCCTCGGCAGGTCTACATTTCTTGTATAGATAAATAAATAAATAAATAAATAAATAAGCGTCAAAATCGATAAACCATGCAAAATAAAATAATCGTCGAAACATAATTTAATGACTTTATAAATAAATAAATAAATAAATAAATAAATAAATAACATAACATAACATAACATAAACGTCAAATTTATAAAATATACGTCGTCAAAACCAAATAAAAATAGTAAATTAAAGACAATTAATAAACGCCATAAATGAAGTTCACGTAATATATTTGCGCCATAAATGAAGTACACGTAATATATTTGCGTAATAAATAAATAAATTAATTAATAAATAAATAAATATAATAACAAACGTCACATAAATAAAGTTAACGTAACATATTCATAATAAATTAATACTCGTAAATAAATAAATAATCGTCGTCACAAACAAAAAAAGTAAATATACGTATAAAATAAGTCGATAAAGTAATAAACAAAATAATAAATTAACAAAGAAGAATAGACAATTATTTATTCAAAGACTTATGCATACGAATCAGTCGCAAACTGATTTTGAGGTGTACCTCAATCAAACAAAAGGATTACCAAACATTCTGGTGCAAATTTTATGAAAATCTGACTGCAATCAAGAAAACTATGTACATTTCAAATTTAAGGACATCTGCTTCAAAACGAGGCTTGAGCTAAATGACGTCATTATGCTCACAACTAAAATAATTTGAATTATCAATGCACAAGGAAAAAATGACAATCGGTGTATTGAATTTTTACATTTTTTGTATCAAATGACTTAAAATACATCACATTGAAGTAGTGTTTATGACTTCGCGGTAGTAAATAAACATTTTTAACTTCCGTCAAGTGTATGAAAAAGCAAAATGGCGGGTTCTGTGCAGGAAAAACGCAGGTACTTTGAAATAATTAAAAGGTTTTTATCTCCCAAACATCTGGTTATATTCTCATGGTTTTTATTTGCTTAACGTCAGTTTCCAATTAAAATTCCTGCCGGTATATTTAATGACAGCAGCTTAATAGTCCTTATGTGTCACATTGTACATGAACTTGGTATTTACTGTTTGTATAACTATTGCATTAAAGAATCTAACTTGAACGCCTCTGTTGTTCTTTTATTGATATATTTATAAAATATCATAAAATAATGGGAGAGTCGACAATATAATTATTGCAGTTCAGCGAAAAAAAGCAGGTTTTACGTATTACCCATTTCCACCTCTTAATTCAACCCCCCCAAAACGATTTCCAGATTGTCAAACTCGGTGTTTTTGATGACAAGAATGTAAATCGTTTGTCACTAAACATTGAGATGGCACATCAGTCATGTTTGACAGTCAAGTGTGCCAGCTGCATCTGTGACCTCAAACAGTACAGTGCCTGATGTGAATTGCCATAATTATCATGATGGTACAATATTTTTGCTGTTGCTGGTGGTATAGTAGTCGCCGATAAGATTGACTAGGCGGATATATCGTTTGCACCTGCCTTCGGAATGTTCCATTAACAAAAAGGTAAACCAAATCACCCGATATTGTGTGAATTCAACTGTAACACAAACAATGCTGTGGTGTATATGGCTATTTGGTCCGCTTGCAAAAAGCATGCGAAAGTCACTCTACCGAATCTTCTGGTGGACTCAGCGTATTTGACAAGACCAGGGGCCAGTTTCATCAAAGCATTTGCGACGTATTTTCGTCTTAAAAAGATCGTACGAAGTTCTTTCGACAAAAATCCTGTTTCATCAAATCTTAAAGATCTGCGATGTTCGCACATTTTGTCGTAATTCTAAGATGAATATTTAGACATCGCACATTGAAATTTTCGTCTTAAACTTTGGACATGTCACGACCATACGGGCAGCATAGGTTAAAGCTCTTGAGTAAAATTGTAAAAAGGGTGGTACGTAATATACCATTTCGCTTACCTTCGCAGATAACGCCCATTAGGTATATAAGCCCATGCAATGAAGAACCTCGAAACTGACCCCTTTGTTATAATCTTTAGTTTGGGTTTGGGGTGGGGATTTTCTTAGTTGTTTTTTAGAGATTGAGGGTACTCGTTAGAAGCGCCTCTTGATAACTGGTTAACCGGTTAGAAGGTAAAAGCCTGCCCAAGAAAAGTGGTGCGAGTGGGACCGCTCCTTAAACCCTGGCGGTTTCTTTGGTCGGTAGGGTTTATAATGTCACTTCATCTCAATGCCGTGTAAAAGCCCCACAAAATCGGGAGCAGCGTCTCCAAAATGGCCTAAAATATATGTACATTGACGGGGACTTAAGAACCAACGCGTTCAGGTAGTTTCTAACGATTACCCACAATCTGCGATTAGACTTTTGATTAAAATGAAGACTCAGTGTACCTCAAATTAACACATCAAACTAGAATTGTCAATACGACACATACCCCCGCCCAGGGACCATCCTCACCAAGAACTAAAGCATGTTGCCAACAAAAAAGAAAAAAAAAAAAGACAGTATTGCTCGGCTGGAAAACTGTCCTTCAGAACATCGGCGTAGGTGTGGGTAATGGCGTTTAAATATTGGAAAAAAGTGTGTCATCATACCAGATATGAACAAAATCCATAAAAAAAATAAATTACCAAATGTGACATTGACTTTAAGTTTTGATTTTCCTGCCCTTTCAAGATTATTTCGTTTATTTCGAGCCGATCATTAATCAGATGCGGGCGATAACTAAACGGAGTAGCCGGAGAAACGACCTGTACCTTTCGACGTTGACACTAAAATTCTTAGTCTGTGACCTTGACCTTGAGGTCATAGGCATTGGCGCGATTATGCTGAAAATTATAGGTCTGTGACCATGACCTTGAGGCCATGGACACTGGCGCGGGTTATCTGAATAAAACTTATATCCAAATATGAACCAAATCCATTATATGATTTTAAAAATAATTTCAACATTTAAAGTTTTCTAAGTCCATAACTTGATCTAGAGGTCATAGGACATGGCCAGTGTATTGCTGAATAAACCTTTTGACCTATACATACCATCACCATTTCTTCATATAGTCTGGAAAATATGAGCTCTTAAAATTTTAGGTTCTTCCTGGTACAATGCCTTAACCTGAGGTTACAGGATCACGTACGTACACTCCGTGCGGAAGGACGTACGTACATGGGCGTACGTTCGTATGTACGAAAACCTTGAATGTCGACGGCGTGGGGAGGGGGTCGTGGTCTTGCGTACTGTGATTTCGTCTATGTGCAGGCAATTGTATAATTGTGTTTACATGTGGCTATAGAATTTAAAATCAGTCATGCTGTAATATCTATGTTGCAAATGAACTGAATTTATTTTTCATTGAAAGGCTGGACGGTTGGTTGGTTGGTTGGTTGATTTGAGGTTTAACGTCCCCTTCAACACTGTATAGGTCATTTTGGAGACGTTGCTTCCAGTTTTGTGGGACTTTTACCCGACACTGAGATGAGATGACATCTCAAGACCTGTCGCCCAATGAAACCAATAGGGTTTATTAAACGTCACTACAGCTTGTATCTAGGAATGCGTGGCGGTCGTAAAAAGTCTCCCTGCCCTACATCATAGTGTAGTTTATATTTTCTTGTCCTTTGGGATCATTGATTCCATTGTGGAATTCTGAAAATATTTAAGGGTCACTGATGATTCCTAGTTGGCCGAAACGAGCTAGTCTGGCCCAAAAAATATGTACACTTCATATTTTCAAGTTCAGTGGTGTATTCCTTGCTTCCAAAGGATATCCCTTTTATAGAACATATTTATAAGCATGGACGGACCGACTCGCATCGCTATACCTGGGCAGGCTCGTGTGCGGTCGGTTTCAGCTCTGCGTGGAAGCAACATGCAGCCCATCTATTTCTTTAAGCCCCGATGGGCGGGGGTCGAAAGAAAGGCTCGACCGCCTGAGACGAACAATCAATAAAAAAATATTTGCTATAGACCTGTCACCATTGCTAACAACAAACCGAAACTGAAAACTGATATACGTAAAATACGAACACTTACAGAGGCTACGTCAGGTAACGTTATCCTTATTAAACAACGTCATGCATTGACGTTTTGTGTTAAAATCGTGCATAAACTGTGTTTTAAGCTCATGCGATAAATTGAATCTTGTATTCATACTCTTGCATTTATGAATTTATTAAAATGGGCGTGAAAAAGTAATAAAATGCTCTGCGAAGTCTCACGTTATCTCATATTATAAAGACCTCAACAATACACGTGCACTCATGCTAAAGAACCGCCCATTCCCATCCCCACCTCCACCCCCACCCCGCCGCCCCGCATTTACTGACAGACGCGCTTGTAAAGGTTCATTACGACAACGTTAAATCAACGCTTGTCTGACGTCACGACGTCCACAAAACAGACCAACTCACCATTGTTACAGTGGGAAATGGGTCCAGATAATTAATATCTGTATCTTACGATAATGAAATGGAAACACAAGTTTGAAACAACGTAGAATCAACGTTGGATCACGTTGATTCAACGTTGCTTGTACTGAATATACATCAAGGTCCACCGGACCAATAATCTTAAAACGTGTTATCTACTTTACACGGCTATTTCAAGACGGCACGTGATCACGCATGTGACAATTAGTGGCCCTGTTTAAGCGCATATTCAAAATTGCAACATATTTTAGTGAAACGCAAATTTAGCTCGTACGAACACTTTGCGGTGTTTTGATGAAACTGACGTACGCAGTTCTTTAAAAAGTGCGTAAGAACAATTTAAGATTAATCGTACGGTGTTTATTGATGAAACTGGCCCCAGAATAGCTCCACCTAGTCAATCTTATCTGCGACTACTATAAATTGACCAAACAGTGGTGGGTGAGCTCTTGATCTATAACAGTAAGCCTTTGATGGTCAAAATATTTCAGCTATAAGAAACTTGATTGCTATTCATATATTTCATCTTTACCTAGGAAAGAAACATTTGAAGCAGTGCCAGTAATGGAATGTTGCAGATGATAGGAAACTGCTCAGCTCGAATCTAGTAGTGCCAATGTTAATTTCTTCTGGGGTTTAAAGCACACACACACACACACACACACACACACACACACACACACACACACACACACACACACACACTGGTGTTTTATTTATATGGCTCGATCACCGATGACATGCTAACCATGGTTGATTAGAACTCATTCTTGAGTCTCATACTTCATGATGTCCATATACAGAGGATCTTACATGAGTGTTCATGTTTTATTGAATTTATTAAACGAGTTGAGCAAAAAGGATAAAATGCGAGGCTCTGCCGAGCATTTTATCGCTTTTCTTCAACGAGTTTAATAAATTGTTGACATAGAGGATCTTACATGAGTGTTCATGTATTATTGAATTTATAAAAATGAGTTGAGGAAAAGGGATAAAATGCGAAGCTATGCCGAGCATTTTATAAATGCAAGGCTTTGCCGAGCATTTTTTTCCTTTTCCTCAACGAGTTTTATAAATTCAATAATACATGAGCACGAATGCAAGATTCTATTTATCATATGACATTTAAAACGCATTTTATTCACGATTGTTTACAAAAATGTCAATATTCCGCCGTTAGTAAACGCGACAGCGTTAAGGACGTCGTACATGTAACGTTACGGGACGTATCAACCTAATTTGCATATTTAATCCACTATTCTTGCATAAATACCTATGCGCATGGCTGTTTGAAGCCATCGTCAAATGGACCGAAAGCCGTGCTCAAACAGCAAAAACCATGTTCAAATCATGAAATTCGCGTGCTGTTTGAGCATGGATTTTGAGCTTTTGATATTACATTCTTGCACACCAGACAAGGAAATCCGTGATTTTACCCTGGGATAGAAATTTATGTTCTGACCCTGGTGTTCCGACCCCTAATCGAATATAATCGCGTGTTTGACAAATGCACTGGTTGATTACAACCTCATGTGCGGCGTCGTCATGCGTGACGTCACTAAACATTCCTAATGTGTCATCACAAAATGGCGGACGTCGGTAGCCGAAGTGACAGCAGCATTAAAAATTCGCAATAGAAATGGAAGGTATGCAAGAAAAAGAATCCAATATGGGTGTGAGGGGTGGATAGAAAAATCCGTCGATCGGGATCACTGTACGGCATCACTCGGCAAGTCTCGTGATGCCGGACAGTGTCCCTCGGGACGGATTTTTCAATCCACCCCTCACACCCATATAAGATTCTTATAAGACGGGCCTGGCTTTGTTAACGTTACGTTCAGTGACGTAGCGTTATCGACCTGAACGTAGCGTTTTAGGGTTCTATGATGACGTCAGAGGGTTACTGTGTGACAACGTCATTGTAAACAACATTCTGAACTGGCCGCCATTTTGGTTTGCCTGTCGCATTTGAAGCGTTTATAATGCTTATAATCGGAAGATATTTGAACATTCGGCCTAGCGGCCTCATGTTCAAACGGCTTCCTCGGGACCCGGCGAATGTTAATGCATGAAAAACCATGGTTGATCCCTATAGTGGATTATCGAAAATATCACATGGCGTTATTACACTCTCAGACGCGACGTCATATGATAAATTTGGATAACTTTGAGTTTCTTTTCTTATTTCATCCTGCAAAGTATGTTGTGTGTATCCATTAGAATCGCCTCTTCTACATTGAGTACACACAGCATACATGTATATTAAATATATAATATAAAATCATCTGCCGTACCTACTGATCTGGCGCTACCCCCAGTCTCCTGAACTACCCCATATATCGAACAAAGTTTCAAAGTCCCAAAGATAGTGGAGTCATTTGGTTGTACATGTATATGAAATCACAGGCGCTTGAAGTTTGGTCCATCAAACGTGCTAAAAATGTCCAAATACATAAGCTCCAGAAGCAATTTCAAAGAAATTGCCAGGTGTGCAAGCGCTGTTTCGGAGCCATTGCGCCTCTGACTTCCGTAACACCGCAGCAAATGTTGCACGGCAACGTCATGAACGTCAAAGTATTCGATGGAAACTTGACGTAAAATAAAAATGGATGACTGCTATGCAGAAAGACTCAGAATTAGCAAAGGTGCAGCAAGTCGCTTGCACTCCTGGCCATTTCTTACGAAATGGCTTACTGTCACTTTTGTTTTTGGACATTATGAATTATTTATGGACAGAACTTCAAGCTCCTGTGATGAAATTAGTATAAGTAATAAGCGAGTCATGTTCTTTTATGCTTAGCCTTAAAACCGAACTAGAATCTAGAGATATTCAGCAGACTATTTGGTTCAGTTAGGATATTTGACCTAGCTGTGAATGACTGTTTGAGTTTTACGTCCCACAAACAGCTAAGGTCATACGGAGACGGGACCTCGGTTTAAAGACTCATCCGAAACTCATCCTGCGATCCCTGGTTTACAAGGCGAGTAGCGTTACCACTACACCACGGAGGCTTCTGACCTAGCTATGTTTTCTTAAGGACTCATGCATTGTATTATCAGAGAAAACTTACATACATTATTTTGCTTACTTTTGCTCCAAGACATAAATTTTGGGTACTCATTTGAACCGCCTCAGTGGTTCTAACGAGCACCGACAACCCATGATTTGAGTATAAATAAAAAAAATGTCACAAATTTTCATAGGAAAAATATCCATTTCGGAGATGCGCGATGTGACATGGGCGTTATGGTAATTTCAACACTCTTGTTAATCTGTATGGCTGAGCAGGCTGGTTTATGTATTTCCTGGTCGCAAACCCAGAACACAATGTTTTTTTGTGTTTGACAGGCTAAGGCCGCTTCAGCGAGATTGTCTTCAAACAGGTTTGCGCAGTGAAGACATGTATCAGCCTGTCCGCACGAGTCCGAAAACAGATTTTTGATTGTCGCGGCCTATATATCCAGGTCGTCTTCGTCACGTGAATAAGTCCGTAAAATGAAGACTCCCCTAAACCCCACTTTACTGGGGTTTACGGGGGTAAACATTATTTTTCTTATTTCTGCTCAAAGACATAGGTTGTGGGTACTCGTTAGAACCGCCTCATTGAGGCGGTTCTAACGAGCATCCTCAACCTATGTTTTGAACATTTATAACAAAAATATCAAGTATTTTCATCAGAAAAGCAGCTATTTTGGAGATGTGAAAAATGCACTATGCCGCACTGATGAGTTATCGTAATGTTGACGCATTTTGTTTGTTTGAATTGAGGTTTTGTCATTCTCTCCCTTCCGCAGATTCAAGAAGGGCAGTTGTCAGTTTCTGGGGAAAGAATGTGCACTGTACTGGCCTTCCCAAGGAAAGTATGGATAGGTAAACTAACCGGCTAAACAAGTGCCCTAAAATAGTGTTGATTGGGCCGTTAACTCCAATACACACAAAACAAACAAAATAAATTGAGGTTTTACGTCCCCTGTCATAATAGAGACGTTGCTTCCAGTTTTGAGGGACTTTTACCCGACATTGAGATGAAATGATATCTCAAGCCCTACCGCCAAAACAAATCAACAGAGTATATATGCAGGCACGGTCCGACTCGCACCTCTTTGCCTGGGCCGGCTCAGACCTTCTAAGCGGTTTACCAGTAATCATGTGCGGTCAGTTTCAGCTCTGCTCGGAAGCACCATGCAGCCAAATCTATTTCTCCAAGCACATTGAATTGGACTTTTCCAGCCATTAATTGGATTCTTCCATCCATTAACTCCACTCTTCCACCAGAGAGGGTATGCTCTTGGCACGGAACTATCGGGTTTGGTTCGTTATCTTATTGATCGCGTAAAGTGACTAGAGGCTATACATTGAGGCCCAATCGGACCGGAATCGCTCACCTAGACTAGGCTGATCGTGATATGTTATGTTGTGCATTTCACCAGCTTTCGATTTAATACGACTTAGTGTTCGGGATGAGATGCAGTTTGATCTTTTTATCAGGCTGGTCACTGCGTCGGCCATCATGGATATCGGAACAGAATGATCTTAACATGTCTGAATCTCTATTTATCATATGACGTCGCGTCTGAGAGTGTAATAACGCCATTTAATATTTTCGATAATCCACTAGTGGATTAAATATGCAAATTAGGTAGATACGTCCAGTAACGTTACATGTACAACGTCCTTAACGACGTCGCGTTTACTAACGGCGGAATATTGACATTTTTGTAAACAAATTTTAATAAAATGCGTTATAAATGTCATATGATAAATAGAATCTTGCATTCGTGCTCATGTATTATTGAATTTATTAAACTCGTTGAGGGAAAGGGATAAAATGCTCGGCAAAGCCTCGCATTTGATCCCTTTTCCTCAACTCGTTTAATAAATTCAATAATACATGAGCACGAATGTAAGATCCTCTATGTATTTCCGATACACACCTAGTTTCGGCTCAATCAGACTTACCAGTGGGGGTGGTACGTTTTGTATAAAATTTCAATGGCGGCCATCTTGGATATGGGAATGGAACGATTTTATCAACTTTCACTGTAGTCATCTTGAGGGCTTTATTCGTACCCACCTGAGAAAGTTTTATCTGTCATAAACCCCAAGCAACTGCTGTAGCATTCAACAGCCCCCATAATTGCATACTTTCTTTGAGTTCAATGGCATAGCACTCCGATGATCATGTCAATCTTGTAAAAATGACAATCGGGTAAGTTAAGCCTGGTCTAGAGTTTGCGTAAAGATAGCTCAGGCTATTATACTTTAGCTCGGGCTGAAAGTTTGCCAAAGGTATCACACATTTATAGCGTTTAGATATTGCCGTCCCAATAATTCGGTGGTTTTTCTGAAATACATAATTATGCAAGCACGAAAATACCAAGTACCGATGTTATAAAATGTTTTTTCATGGTTTTTCCGGGTTAACTCAATCTGCAATGCTTATAATATTTGTAGTACAACAAATGGGTAGCCACCGCCCATCGGGGCTTGAAGAAATAGATGGGCCATCGAAAAAGATGTGCTGCATGATGCTTCCACGCAGAGCTGAAACAGACCCGCACACGAGTACTGGTAAACCGCTTAGCGGATCTAAGCCTACCCATGCAATGCGGTGCGAGTCGGACCGTCCATGCTTATAAACTCTATTGGTTTCATTGGTCGACAGGGCTTGAGATGTCATTTCATCTCAATGTCGGGTAAAAGGCCCATAAAATTGGAAGCAACGTCTTCAAAATGATCTTTACAGTGTTAAAGGGGACGTTAAACCTCAAATCAAACAAACAAAACAAAACAAACAAATGGGACAATCCGCTCAGATTAGCAAATAATGTTGTTGTTTTTTAAATTTATGAGCTGGACAATTTTCACACTCAAAGGAGATGAACAAGACCAACTGCTATATAACATGGGGTCCTCAAGGTTTGAAACATGCTCATTACATCCAGTTACTGGTATTTGGATATTTATGAGCATGGCCTAAACATGTATCATAATCTGTTCATTTGAGAATGGAATTTAACAGCTACATCAGGAAAACACGTCTATATAACTTTGACCCCTTTGATTTTGTATAGTACAACTGTGGTTTACAGGGGTGAACCTTATTTGTCTTATTTCTGCTCTAAAATATAGATTGTGGGTACTCGTTAGACCCGCAGTCTAACGAGTACCCACGATCTATATTTTGAGCACAAATAAGAAAAATATCATAACTTTTCAGCTTAAAATTCCCTTCTTTAGGTGGCTTACAATGTATTTGTATAGGCGTGTTTTCCTGATGTATGAGTTGAGGATTTTCAAGATCAGACGGACATTCGTTCTTTTTAATAATTTAAGGTGGCTGGGTGAGGCAAAAGTGTCGGGTACATGTATCTTTCCAACTAATATTGGGTTGCAGGTGGACAAGGTCTGCTGCCCTTGCAGTAGGTAAGGATAGAGGGGTGAATTTTGTAATTTCTTCAGTTTCTACACCTCCATTTATTTTCCTCCTCCCAGGTCCTCCATTTTCATCCCCATTATGCAAACACGCCTATACAAGCCGCCTTTATCGCCGAAAAAATGAACATTTTAGGATGAAAAATTGTGATATTTTTCTTATTTCTGCTAAAAATATAGATTGTGAGTACTCGTTAGAACCGCCTCGGGGCGGTTCTAACGAGTACCCACAATCTATATTTTAGAGCAGAAATAAGAAAAATAGGGTAAACCCCCGGAAACCGCAGTTTTACTATATAAAAGTGGGTTTCAAGGGGATCAAAATTATATAGGCGTGTTTTCGTGATGCCCCACTGTCTCTTCTATTTTTCTGTTTTGGGAGACGACACAAAATGACTCACAAGGATTTACGTGTCGTTAAACCCTGCGCAGTTAATTAATTTATAATTTAAGTATCTCCTCCGAAGTCTCAAAAATAACAAAAACTGTCAACCATTTCGAAGTAAGGCGAGATTTCACGACAACCGAACGGTACTCATATATCTTAGGAACCTTAAATAATTTCAGACAAAGCCAATACTTAAAACAAACTTTAATCAAATTACATATATTCTATACGAGAATTTAATTATAAAACTAAGTGTAAGCCCGGCAGAAAACTAGGTCAAACCGAAACCGGTGTCAGAAGTGTTTTTCATTACGAAAACATGCCTATTCAAATATTGATAATTTTACCAACAAAATATAAAAGAAATATCTGATAAAAGGCTGATATTTTTTCTTATTTTTGCTCAAAACATACGCTGTGGGAACTCGTTAGAACCGCCTCAGCGAATCGGTTCTAACGAGGTCCCATAATCAATGGTTTTGAGCAGAAATAATGTCCCGTAGGTTAGACATAGCCTTTGAAGAGGCCACCTTGGTACCCTTGGTCACTCAAGGAGGCAGCAAAGACAGCCCAAAATGGTGGTATCTGCTTAACTGCTGATAGACATTGGTTCGTTCTCATCAAAATATGGAACTCTGCATTAACTATGAAATGCGTTGAATTAGAGAAGTTGTAAAATTGAACTACAAAACTTACAAAATAATGCATATACAACATATACATGTATATAGCTTAATTTAATGAAAAGAAAAAATTGTCGATAGAATTATGTACCAACTGCTTTCCTAAAACGCCTGGAGTTCTTGAAATACGCAAATGTATTTAATAAATAATACAGTAAACTTAATGTTTTAAAGCATTGTGTTATTTTTAACAATTTTGTAAACATTGTGGGCGCGATCTTGAATACTAAAATACTCAATGATAACAAGGTGGCATCAGTCAGTTCTTTAATGGTAATGTCTAAACTGCAGGAATCATTAAAGAGTAAAACCTAAGGCGTCAGTGCCGGGTTCTTTAAAAAAACGTATTCTAGCGGACAATATCAGAGGTTTATTAACAAATATTTACATTTCCAGTGTAAAGTCTAATGTAAACCTATAGAAAACAATTGCGTTCATACGTCCATGAACGCATCGAATCGCATGATTTTCAGTGACGTTAAGTGACGTCATTCTAAACGATTGTTCTTTACGGGCGTTGATGACGTCAACGCTGCTCCGCTCTTTGAAGAAAAACAGCGTGTAAATGTTTTTCAGTTTTAAAAGTTTGCACTACAAGCGTTTTTTCGCCCAGTGATGAGGGGCAAATAATGTAAATATAAAAAATAAACTTAATTTTTCTGCTTTTCATGAAAGTATGAACGACGAGTGGGTCGCTAGCAAAGTTTACATGAACCCCTTCGGGGTTCATTTACTTTGCACGCGACCCACTGCGTTCATACTTCCATGAACTGCCAAAAAATAAATTTCATTTCTTAAATGAATAAATAAACTGCAGTTATTTCACAAATAACGTGCTGGTAGGTAATAACGAGGTGATCTCTCGTACATGCAGGGGATCTAAGTGATATTAATGATGACATTTCTAACACTCGTACATATTAACCCTCAGATAAGATTGACAAGGCGGAGCTATTCAGGTGTTGTCACCAGAAGATTCGGTAGAGTGCCTTCGCATGTTTTCTGCAAGCGGACCAAATGACCATATATACGACACAGCTTTGTTCGTGTTACAGTTGAATTCACACAACCGGGTGACTTGGTTTACCTTTTTGTTAATAGAACATTCCAAAGGCATGTTCAAACGGTAGCTCAACCTAGTCATATTCAATTTTATCTGCGACTACTATATCACAATATAATTTACAACTTATATAGTTGGGCGAGTCAGTTTCCGTTTACATGGGTATCGAGTTTGTTTTGGGCGAACAAGTCCTTCATACGCTGCTCTTTCCAAGTGTTCTATTTTCCTTAGTTCTTATGTATTTGCCTTAGTACACAGTTTACTTAAATAAGGAAACAGCTTGTTTTGTTTTCTTTTGTGCTACATGCATTAAAACCTATACAGAAGATCGATGATAAGAAGAAAGTGACAACTACGAATATTTTGTTAGCATTGTCCAATGTTGTCCAATGTGGATCGCTGTGGTGAAGTGGTAAAGCACAGGACTCCAGATCGTGAGGTACTCGGTTCGATACCCACTAACATCAAGTGTCTAACCTGGAAGCAAACCCCGAAAACAGGATTTACCGTGACGGGGCTGATATACATGTAACTAATACAGTCGACGAGCCTGCCCATGCAAAGTGGTTCGAGTCTGGCCGAGCCTACATATAAACTCTTTTGGTTTGTTTGGGCGGCAGGCCCTCGGATGTCATTCAATCTCAATGTCGGGTAAAAGTCCCACAAAATCGAAGCAATGTATCCAATTTGACCTTTATAGTGTTGACGGGGATGCAAATCTTCAATTCAACAAAGACGCATAACGGGAATGATTTAGGGAAATATTTTCCCTTCTTTAAAATAAAAGTGTGATGTGTATACTCATTAGAACCGAGGCGATTCTAATGAGTATACACGACATACATTTTCAAGATGTTTTAAGAAACCCCTGAGCTATCCTGAATATGTTGATATCTGCAGTCATGGGACAATTTCTCTAGGGACTTTAGAAAAAATACGAATCAACCATGGTAGAGGAGCTATCGACTTGTGAGTCATTTAGAGGATAACTGTATTGAGAATTGTCATATGGGTAGGTAAATGGGAGGTTTTACGATCGGAAATTTCGTTTTACGGCGAACGACCGTAAAACCGACGATTTATCTCCCCAAATGACAATTATCAATACAATTATCCCCATTCTAATGCACTTATTTGTGTGTTTTGTTAAAAATTGTACTATTTTGCACAAAGCGGCAAGCGCTGTGAACTGTGTAAAACCAAACGCCAGCCAAAGAAAAGGGACGTTACGTGGTGACGTCGAGTTTCCGAGAGTATATCACAGAATTTTTGACGTTATCCAATCAAATGTCGCATTACATACGCAAGTGCATGAGAATGAAGTTTCTATGTACAGTCAACCTTCAGTATCTCGTATACCTTTGTGACGATGAACGTTTGTTCTAAATAGGAGCAGTTAGAACTACTGAAGGTCGTCAGGTCATATGGATGACAAGTATACTTTTTCGAAATGGTGTGTGTACTCATTAGAATTGCCCTCATTGAGGCGATTCAAATAAAAACACACAACATACCTTCTTAAAGGAATGTTGCGTGTACTCAATAGAGTCGTTTCCTTGAGGGGATTCTCGTGAGTACACACAGCACACCTTTTTCGACCGAAAACGTTTTTAACACAAATTCTTAATTGGAAAACAAGTTCAATAGTGTTTGAAGTATAACACTTTATCTTCATGAGGATGTTTTTTCTTATTTCCCAGTGTTTTCCGTCAAATCTGGTTAATTACTGATATTCTCATACATGTGTCACAAAGAATGCGACATTTTGAAGTGTATTTTAAGTCTTCTGGCGTACAAAAATGATTCCAACAATTCTTCTTCTTCTCGGAAGAGGTCAGGAGTTTTCTTTAGACTCACGGTAAAGCTGACCCTTTTCAAGATAAAACAGAAAAACCTCACTAAATTATCTTCAGTATATCGGTACAGTGGACAACAGGGGGTATGGGAAGAATTATCTAGGGTTTGAAGAGGGTGTTTCAACTAGCCATGGTAAGCGAGTCATCGGCTTTCGAGTCATTGAAGTTTTAATGCAGATTGAAAACACGTTACAAGCATGGCGACTCTTCTTCAATATTATATCCATTCACCTATGTTCTTCAATATTATATCCACCTATTGCAGTTTCTTAATCTTTATGCTTATTGACTTGGGTATGAATACGATCATGGTCATCTGCTTGTCTGCATATTAATACTGGCACGTGCGCATGATGTAACACATGATCACTAACGCTGCCTAGCAACGTCCTGCGCACGGTTCCTTTCCCGCGCGTCCCTGTTATTATCAAATCGACTTTGTCTTCGCTTGCCATTCGCAATATTTCTGTTCTGGGACTACCCTGGACTAGCTGTACCCTGCCATGTAGCTGAAACATAAATCATAAGCCTCTATTCAATAATGCAGACTTTTGCTAGAAAATAGTCCTGCAGATTGATGTTCACATTCTCACGGACAAAGTTCGCAAGAAAGTTTTAGGCGAATCGGATGATGAGCACTAATTGGTTAATACCGCGCGACGTATACCACATTGTAACGTTTATATCATTCCAGTGCAAAAGCCAGTAGCACGACCGCAAGGCATGAAACTATATGCGAATAAACCTTCATCACGAAAACACGCCTATATAATTTTGACCCCTTTGAACCCACTTATTTATAGTAAAACTGGGGTTTACAGGAGTAAACCTTATTTTTCTTATTTCTGCTCTAAAATATAAATTGTGGGTACTCGTTAGAACCGCCGTCAAGGCGGTTCTAACGAGTACCCACAATCTATATTTTGAGCAGAAATAAAAAAATATATCACAATTTTTCATCTAAAAACTTTCTACTGTTGTCAATGTATTTGAATAAGCGTGTTTTCGTAATGTTGACCCTAAACCAACCAATCCGATTGGCAGATTGCCTGTTCGTTTCTTATTTTGTTATAGGAAATAAAGCCTCGCGTTTCATGCAAATCGTTTGCTGGGCGACAACACAGATAAGGAAAAAGACACCATTTCAACCCTCAGGGGTGGGGGATTAAAAAGGAAAGATAGGAGAACTATGATGGCCCTATATCGCTCACCTGAGCTTAAGGATTTGACTCCTTAATATTGAAGTGTCATACAAATTGTCTGTTTTAAGACTGACCTATAAATTTTATGTTCAAGAGTTCCCCGGGTGGTGTATGGAGCATCAATAATGGTAAGCAATACTTCATGTTTCACACCAAAAGATTTTAAAATGTTCCCTATATGTGGTCTATATTGTCCAAACGAGTTTATAGTGAAACGTGAGGTGTGGCCATTTTTGATCGCAGGGCTATAATTTGAACAACTTTGGTAGATGAAGCTATATAATTTGAACAACCTTGGTAGATGAAGCTACTTATGAAATACATGTATCTAAGGCCTGGGCCTTCTGGTTTTAGAGGACATTTTCAAGTTTTTCCTAGATTGGTCGATAAACGTCCACTAGACAAAGCTACATAGCAATTATCAAAGACCAGGGCCTACTGATTTTAGACAAGAACACTTCTATATGAGCCCCGCCAAGCGAATTTGTGTCTTCGAGCATTCCGTCATGACAAATTTTAACTGCGCATGCTCTGCTATTCAGAGGGGCAAGGGATATGGCTTTCTGTCTGAAGGTTCCTCATGATTCACTGCTTGTATGAGCGAGCAGCGAATGTTCTGGCGAGACTGCGCGGATGCGCAGACTCGCCTGAACCTTCGCTGCTCGTATAGACGATAAGTACCAAAATCGCTTGACGGGGCCCATATTTCCCTAAATGGCAATTTTTGACATCACTGCTATATAATTTGAATAATCTTGGCAGCGGTATACAGGTTGAAGCCGCGTGTCAAATATCATATGCCTGGTTCAGACAAGAAGATTTTTATAGTTTGCCTATATGGGTCTATGTAAAACAAGTGACCCGCGTGTCCAGGGCTACATTTGGAACGATCATGGAAAAGGTCCACTTGATGAAGCTACATACCAAGTATCAAAGACCAAGGTATCTGACAAGAAGAATTTGAAATGTTTTCACTAATTTCCCCTTCCTTTTCTTTGCCATGGCAATCAGAAATACATTTTTCAAAAACTTTAAACGACAACCACCCAAAATAATTTCTGCCGAGTTTGGTCCGAATTCATTTAGAGGTTAAGAGATGGTTTGTAAAGAAATTGTGGACGGACGACGACTGGACATCGAGTGACTACAATATCTCTTCTGGATAGTTCGGCTCAGCAGGGCTAATACAGGAGAGCCAAAAACGAGTACAGTTAGTTTGAATCATGTATACCTTACTAAGCAGCTAAATTTTAGTATCAAAGTTCAACTGTTAAGTCAAAAAGCTAATACAGTAAAACTTCGATGGCTCGAACACCGATGGCTCGTTTACCATGGCTGAGACGAACCCGTTCTTGAGTCCCGAGGGAATTTCTCCACATATGAAAAAGGGAGAGGGAGGGTAATTAAGGATTTTTTTCCTATTCTCTTGTAAATGTATGCTGTGTGTACTCATTAGAATCGCCTCTATGATGCGATTCTAATGAGTACACACAACATACATTTTTTGTTATAGAACACCGAAAAGATGTCCCAAAATTAAGGCTGTTATACCGCCTGGCAGTAACCCTCAGTGGCTCGAACTACCCCTGTCTCGAACAGATTTTCGAACATAAAGGTGTTCGAGCCATTGAAGTTCTACTGTATATAACAAACTATAACAAATATAAATAGGCTCCTACAATTGTAGGATTATAGTAAACAACAGAAGCATCAATAAGCAATCAATCATTTCACAAATGATCATGGCACAGCCTACTATAAACATGTACGAACAGCGAAAATTCAGATCAGACTGCGCAAGTGCGCAGTGTGATCGGAAACTTCGCTGATCGCAAGAGCCTTCAACGGCATAAGGGCTATCCAAAAGATCAATGAAAACCCTGTCCGGACTGGGTATGAACAGAGGCTGATCTTGATTTATTCAAGCCGTGCATGTCTTCTTGTGGTATTGACATGTTCCGACTCAAATAGACTGTTCTATAACGGGCTTGAATCTTAATTTGCCCAATACTTATCTCAGACATTCGTCGTTGACAGCAAAATCGATTCCTACAATAGTCATTTATTCCCGTTGAGTTGGAAACTTAGCAAATTACATGTTTGTATCACAGCGGAACTTAAAGGCGGATGTTGTGGCGATGTAAAATCGATTCAGGCCGCCACAGGAAAAGTTTTAGCTGACCGCCCTAAGGCGAAGCTTCTTTTGTGGTTAATTATGGTCACTGTATGTCTTTGCATGTATGTCCCTGTAATATCTTTTATTTTAATATGAACAGCCGAGTGTCATTTGTTTTGGAGAGAAACTGTCCTTTTTGCTTTCTACTTGTTTGTTTGTTTGTTGAATTGAGGTTTAACGTATCCGTCAACACTATTTAGGTCATTTTGGAGACCTTGTTTCCAATGTTATTCGAACTTTTACCCTACAGTGAGATGAAATGACATCTCAAGCCCTGCTCCCCAATGAAACCAAGCATCTTATATGCACTGGCTGGTCTGACTCACTCCACTTTGCCTGCGGTTTACCAGTACTCATGTGTGGTCAGTTTCAACTCTGCGTGGAAGCACTATGCAGCCCAATCTATTTTTCCTGGCCCCGAATGGCGGGGGCGTTGCTTTCTGCTTGCGATGTTTTAATTCTAATGCGATTCTTTATGTGCGTCCTTCTATCCCGTTGGTGTTTACAAGCGAAAGCTAATCGTATCGATTCATAGCAACAGATAAGATTTTTCGTGACAACTGCAGGATAGTTTTCCTTATTGCCCAATAAAAACCTATGTTGTGGGTATTCATTAAAACCGCCTCGGTGAGGCGGTTCTAATGAATACCCACAACATAGGTTTTTATGGAGAATTGACAAAAACTATCCTTCACTTATCACCAAATAATTACCTTATCTGTTGCTTTGTCGATTTCTGAACAATCGGGGCTTGGTAAATAAATAAATAAACTAGAGCGCGCAGTCGATGGCAAGCCATCGCAAATCCCCACGTTTTCTCCACAGTAGGTCAAAATTTGACCTTTTGACCCCTCCCCAGGGCCCCTGGGGGCGGGGACAAAAAAAATGTGCTCTTGCGCAAGCCATTCATGTAAGCAACTCGCATACCAAATTTGGTTGAATTCCGGCTAACGGTTCAGGAGGAGATAGCCGGACAGACAGACGGACAGACAGACAGACGGACGGACGGACGGACGGTGGCGATAACAATATCCCCACTTTTCGTTGAAAAACGTGGGGATAATAAATGATGATAATCATATGATAAAATCACTAGTCACACTGCTTTCTAATTTCCATAGATAGGCTTCTCCAGTATATAATTAAAGTCAGCATAATTTATCATTTAATATACTAAGAGAGTTTCGATACCCCAGTATTTTATAGTTATCGTATTACACGTCTCACGGCGTACCGAAGAATCTCACGGGATCAATAATCTCACGCTACAACCCTTCTGTTTTGTTGATCACATTAACAAGAGCGTATTATGAACACTCTTGTAAACCCTACTTTTCTCTATGCTTATTTTTTCTTTCCAATGTAAACTGTGATTGTCCGTTAGAATCCGCCTAACACGCACCCACAGTCTAGGTTTGTAGGAGGGGGTGGTTGAGTGGTTGGGTAAGGCGTTGTGTATCTTGCGCAATTGGGACGTTCAAATGATATCGGCTTATAGTTGGACAAGCCCCCCCCCCCCCCGCCCCCACCCCCACCCCCTCCAATTCCATATCTTTGCAGCTAGTATGGGTAGATGGGGAATTTAGCTATTTCTTCAATTTCTATACTTCCATTTATTTCTCTCTTTCTCCTCTGTCTGTCCTTCACTTAAACTCGTATCTCCTCAACTGTCTCTTCTATCAGTTTTCTCCCTTTCTCTGGGAGATGACATAAAATGGCCTACAAATGTTGATATGTCGTTAAGCCTCGACACAATCAATCAATCTAAGTTTGTAGATAAAGAAAAAGAAAACTGCCATAGGTTTTAATCTAAAATGTTCCGTCACAATGGAAAAATGAAACCATTGTTCCCCATGGGTGTGCTGTACTAATGGATGTTTCCGAATGTTCTTTGCTACATTGTTTGTTATGATTAATAATTAACAATTGCTCTCTCCATATACTGCTTTGATGACAGGGCTTTATTTGTTTCATGTGGAGTTTCAGACAGTTATTGTGGCAATCAGAATATTGGTCTTTTGATTTTTTTCTTCAGTTTTACTTCCCATCAACAATGTCATATGGAGATGGGAGCTCAGTTTAAAGACTCACGAAGCCTGGAATCGAACCGACGAGTCCTAGTTTATAGGTGAGTTGCTTAACCACTGCAGGCTTCTTTGAAGACAAGTGTAAGAAAATTATTAAGGGAACTTTATCCGTCAAAACAAAAATGGTTCAGACAGAAGAGTGAGTGAGTGAGTTTTAGTTTTACGTCCCACCAACAGCTAAGGTCATACGGAGACGGGACCTCGGTTTAAAGACTCATCCGAAAGTCTGGAGAAGCCCGGGATCGATCCTGCGACCCCTGGTTTACAAGGCGAGGAGCGCAACCACTGCTTCTTCCAGACAGAAGACATAAAAAGATAAAGTTACAACAATTCCATTTATACTGAATATTTCTATATAAAAAAACCTTCTTGAAGTGGTCAGATTTTCAACATTATACTATGCAAATTTAATTCACTGTTACTTTTTTGCTGTCAAACGTTTTGTGGCACTTGTGTTATGCTCAAACCGCATTACATGCATTTGGGTGCTCGTTCTAACCACTTTACCGAGGTTCTTCTAGTGACTCCTCCTAATCTATGTTTATTGAGCAGAAACGAAAAAGGTTTCACCCCGTGACTTTTTGTACAAATCCTGTTAATCCATTTCCCGCTGAACCACTATAACCCGTTTTTGTTTAAAAAAAAAAAAAAGGGTAGATGAAGATAAGATGGCAGGAGCTTCAGTTTGTGAATTTCAATACTACATTAATTCAACTTATTTTTTTAATTTAGAATCCATCTGATCAGGATGAATACATTACTTCGTTATTTGATTAGTTGATAGTAAGAAATGGGTGGGGCAAAAATAATTTATTCAGCTGGACAAAGTTAAAAGTGACGGAGCCGACTGTAATAAAAAGGTCGTGTCAAGCGAAAATGTCTTCGGACATGTTCTTCCTACATAAGCTCCGACAAGAACCCAAAGCTTTTTTCTTTACCAGACTGAGTTATGTTGCTTATGACCACGTGACTATCACTAAACGGGTATGTACGAAATTTAAAGGGTTATTTATAGCCTCGCCGTTTTAATTCTTGTTCAATTCGTGTTCTTGTGACGTCAGAGTTTTGCGTAAAACGTAGATTGTTTATCTGTAAAGTCTGGACTGTGTTAATTGGCAAAAAGTGTTGATCAGGGTCCACACTGTTTGCTTAAAACACTAAAATTAAAGGGCAAAATGAATCAGTGTAAGTCTCAGTACAGGACCGTTTCCCACTCAGAGACAATCAACCCACATGCGTTGTCCGTACTCTGATTAATACTGGTAGGGGAAACAGACTTCATAGCAACAAATATGGTAAGTACTTTGTGATAATGTAAGATAGTTTTCCTTATTTCTCTATATAAACCTATGTTGTGGATATTCATTAGAACCGCCTCGGCGAGGCGGTTCTAATGAATACCCACAACATAGGTTTTTATGAAGAATTGACAAAAACTATCCTTCAATTATTACAAAATACTTACATACTGGTAGGGGAAACTCATTGCAACAGATGAGGTAAATATTTTGTGATAATGTAAGGATAGTTTTCCTTATTTCTCTATATAAACCTATGTTGTGGGTACTCATTAGAACCCCTCGCCTTTTTATGGAGAATTAACAAAAATATCCTTCAGTTATCACAAAATACTTACCTTATCTTGCAATGAAATTTAACTGATCTGAGAGAGTTGTTACGCTGGCAGATTTGAGTCTTCGCTGAGCACAGGTGATTGTCGCTTGTCGCAGTTCCAATTTTATATGAATTATCTTATATGATGTGTCTGATTGTTGATCAGATTCAAGGTCAATCTCCACGAAATAATATTCCCGGGTCGGCAACATTCTTTCGTGGAGATTGATCATGAAATCTTTTCCATAATCATTGTCTTCTTTCCGCTGGTACAAGAAGGTCAGTTGTCAGTTCGATATGACCTAAATAGTGTTGACTGGGCCGTTACATCAGAAAAAAGCAAATTACATTCATTCTCTCCCTTCGACTGACTTCATAAGGGCAGGGGTCTGTTTCTGGTGAAAGGATGTGCATTGTACTGGTAAACCGCTTATGTATAAGCCTGCCCAGGAAAAGTGTGGTTAGGTACACTGTCCGCCTTCATATGGTCTAAATAGTGTTGAATGGGCCGTTAAGCTCCAATAAACAAACAAACAAATCTTACATGATGTTCGTGCATCTTGTCTGTAAGTTTCTTTACATATCGTTCTGCCTCTTTCTTCTCCTCGTCTATTGTACTTGTAACTACCTGAATACTCCCCACCTCGGGTACTGAAATGTACATGTATGCTGTCATTTTTTTTTTACCAGAGACGGGGTATTCGACTACCTGGAACGCACACGGACACCACAAACGCCGACTGTTTAGTGTTGATTTGAAAGAGAGGGTGAGTCGATAAAATCCTGTTGTTTTTTTTTTTTTTTTTTTTTTGCGACCCTATGAAAAACGAATCTGGTTTGAGTTTTGCTGTTTTCTTCTGGAACTATCACAGCTGTTTCATAATCGTGTTTTTGCTTCGATAGATTACATGAAAGCTTCTTTACAGACAACTAAAATGCAAAACATGCAAATTTTCTAAAGAACTAGAAATGCGACTAATTTATCTTAAGGTGTCATTGTAGCTTGAAAGAAAAATAGTTCTTGTTTAAGAATGTTGAAACCCCTAAAGAGGTACATTGGCACACAGTGCAGGCCCAGATCAGACGCCGCAGAATGCGGCGTCTGATCAGGGCCTACACTGTTTCCAAAAAGTTAAGCCATTTACCGAATAAATTTTGAAGAAAACACAACCAGACACCCCTACATTTTGAAATGGACTCCTGCTATATATACGGAGGAAAATTCCATTTGGTACAAAAAGGCTTAAAGTTGTGATAACATACATTTACATATTCAAAACATTAATAATGTTTCTGCACATAATTGGGCGTGTTACTCTTTGTGCCTATCTAGGACGCCCCCACACAGTCATCGGGGCTTGGGAAAATAGTTTGGGCTGCATGATGCTTCCGCGCAGAGTTGAATATGACCGAACTTGCGTGAACAAGTAAACCACTAAGAAGGTCTAAGCCTGCCCAGGAAAAGTGGTTAAAACCTTAAACCCTAGCGGTTTCTCTTGGCCGGTAGGTGAGAAGTCATTTCATCTCACTGTCGTGCTAAAGTCCAACAAACTCGGAAGCAACGTCTCCAAAATGACCTAAATAGTGTTGACGGGGACGTAAACCATCATCACAAACGAGTGAGTGAGTGAGTGAGTTTTAGTTTTACGTCCCACAAACAGCTAAGGTCATACGGAGACGGGACCTCGGTTCAAAGACTCATCCGAAAGTCTGGAGAAGCCCGGGATCGATCCTGCGATCCTTGGTTTACAAGGCGAGTAGCGTAACCACTACACCACGGAGGCTTCTACATCATCACAAACGAAGAAACACTTTACATGCATCCGGCCCCGCCCATCGGGGCTTAAAGAAAAATATGAGCTGCATGATGCTTCCACGCAGAGCTGATTCCGGCCCACACACTAATATTGGTAAACCGCTTAGAGGATCTAAGCCTGTGCAGGAATCGCAGTGCGAGGTGAACCGTCCATGCTTATAAACCCTATTGGTTTCATTGGGATGTCATTTCATCTCAGTGTCGGGTAAAAATCCCACAAAATTGGAAGCAACGTCTCCAAAATGACCTTTACAGTGTTGACGGGGACGTTAAACCTCAAATCAAACAAACAAAACATGCATTAACATATTCAAAACATCAATAATTGTCCTGCATATGCACATAATTGGGCCTGTTACTCTTTGTGCCTTTCTCCAGGACGCCCCCACACGTCATCGGGGCCTGGGAAAATCGATTAGGTTGCATGTTGCTTCCGCGCAGAGCTGAATACAGCCGAACTTTCGTGAACTGGTAAACCACTAAGAAGGTCTGAGCCTGCCGAGGAAAAGTAGTTCGAGTCGATCGCCCTTTATACCCTAGCGGTTTCTTTTGGCCGATAGTGCGTGAGATGTAATTTCATCTCAAAGTCGGGTAAAAGTCCTACAAAAATGGAAGCAACGTCTCCCAAATAACCCTTACCGCGTTGACGGGGACGTTAAACCTTAACTCAAACAAATCAAACAAAACTATATGCATCATTGATCCGCGTAGTAATACATAGTCCTCATCATGAGCTGTTGAATAAAAATGCAACTGAAAATTTGCATTTTTTTTTCATCACGAGAACATACCTATATAAATTTGACCCACTTCAATCCAACTTTTATATAGTAAAACTGAGGTTTACAGGTGTATACATTCATTCTCGTATTTCTGATTAAAATGATAGATTGTGGGTAGATTCTAACGAGTCGGCGAGGCGGTTCTAACGAGTACCCACAATCTATATTTTGAGCAGAAATAAGAAAATAACACACTTTTTCATCTCAAAATTTTCATTTTCTTGGACGATAAAGGTTGTAATGTATTTGTATAGGCGTGTTTTCGTAATGCTTTTATTTTTGCGTTCTTACTCAGTTCAAAGTTGAAAAATATTTGTTATAATATTAACTTTTTATTGCAAATAAAATACAGCTTGTTCCAACAGCTATCGTTTCGTATGTGACTATTACATGCAAATTTCACACTGAAAAACGTTTAAAACAGCAATAAAAGCCATCCGCGGGGTGACAGGCCGATCATTAAAATCCAGTCAAAATTGATAACCACAGTTCAAGATGTTCTTTTGAGGAGCCTTTTGTCTTAATGTTTAACATCAAAACACAAATGAAAGTTCTAGAGCAAACGGTAATCTATTAAGCAGACTATTTACTTTGAAACCTTATAGAGAAAACCTCGCTATAACACGGTTTTGGATCTAACGCGGTTTCAAGATGGTTCCCAAAATGTATAGATTATATAGAAAAATGGGTCATTTTTCTGTATAATCTATAAATGTTTGGGCGCCCCTCGGGTTGGATAACTGACACAGTTTCTGCTTTAGACCCCATTTATAGTGTTATAAAGCGCCTGTAGTGTATTCCAAATGAAAAAATAAAACTTTTGAAAATGCCGTATGCTAGAGGTGTCGCTTCAATGGTCGAGTGAGTGAGTGTTTGAGTTTTACGTCTCACTAACAGTTAAGGTCATACGTAGACGAGACCTCGGTTTAAAGACTCATCCGAAAGTCTGGAGAAGCCCGGGATCGATCCTGCGACCCCTGGTTTACAAGGCGAGTAGCGTAACCACTGCGCCGCAGAGGCTTCTATACTCTTCAATGGTCGAAGCGACAAGATAATTAAAGCATGAGACGGCAGAGAAGAACCGATGACTTTCGGCAGCTCGCAAGGAGCAGTCCAAACAATAAATTAATATAAGTGAAGTGAAGTAAAGTGAAGCCAATTTTTCATTACGCAAACACGCCTATACAAATACATTGCCACCTTTATCGCCGAAAAATGAAAATTTTATGATGAAAAATTGTGATATTTTTCTTATTTCTGCTCAATATATGGATTGTGGGCACTCGTTAGAACCGCCTCATCGAGGCGGTTCTAACGAGTACCCACAATCTATATTTTAGAGCAGAAATAAGAAAAATAAGGTATACCACCGGAAACTCCAGTTTTACAATATAAAAGTGGGGTTCAAGGGGGTCAAAATCATATAGGCGTGTTTTCGTGATGTCAGCCGAACCGCATGATTCAAACATTTATGACGATGAATATTGTTTCGGAAGGGGGTAGTTCGAGCCACAGAGGCAACTTTAACTCACTACGAAAACATGCCTATTCAAATATATTGAAAATGTTACCGCCAAAACATGAATCATCCCAGCCCATCGGGGCTTGGTGAAAGAGATTTGGCTGCATAGTGCTAGCACGCAGAACTGAAAACGACCACACATGAGTACTGGTAAATAGAGCTGTAACGATACAGTCACCCCACGATACGATACGTATTTGGATACTTGCCTCACGATACGAAACATATCACGATACTACTTTCATGCTTAAATCACAGGTCAAAAATTTTAAAACTCTTCGAAAACTGGCTCAGAACTATCTCAGAGTTCAATCTTATGTAATAAAGCCTTTGTAAGATGCCCATATGTGTCATAGAAGTGATCAATGTATTTCAAGAACAATTAAGATCTTTGTTATTTGTTATGAAAAACGATCTTGAAATTTGTCAAAGCTGTAATTTTCTTTAGAAATTGTACTTTTGGGCGTATCGTCGGTATCACGATATTAGCCCCACGATACGTTATGCGTATCGTCAGCAAAAGTATCACGATGCGATACGATACGATTTCAATGAATCGTTTCACCCCTACTGGTAACGAGTACCCACAATCTATGTTTAGAGCAAAAATAAGATAAATAATGTAAACCCCTGTAAACACCAATTTTAATATATACTCTTTTCTTCCTTTTCCTGGATAGAAGAAACCAGTACTGAGCAAGGTGGATAGTATTTTGCTGAAGGAAATCGCGGGGATCAAAATGGCTACCTCTCCATCTCGAATCCGATGCTTTACCACAGCTCCACAACGCTCCTGGATACAAATATTCAATTAACTGTTTGTTTGATTTGAGGTTAAACGTCCCCGTCAACACTATTTAGGTCATTTTGGAGACGTTGTTTCCAATTTTGTGGGACTTTTACCCGACACTGAGATGAAATGACATCTCAGTCCCTGCCGCCCAATACAACTAAAAGGGTTTATATGCATGGACGGTCCGACTCACAACACTTTGCCTGGGCTTGCTTAGACCTTCTAAGCCGTTTACCAGTACTCATGTGCGGTCGGCGTGAAGCATCGTGCAGCCCAATCTATTTCCCCAAGACCGATGGGCGGAGCCAAAGTATTCCATTAAAGGAGATTTTGTCTTATTTCATGTTAAAAAGGTATGCTGTGTGTACTCATTAGAATCGCCTCAATAAGGCGATTCTAATGATTTCACACAGCATACCTTAATTCTATAGATCGAAAAGATACACTCAGGTCATCCACATAATGCCTCCTGGCCTAGCATGAGGGTTAAATTAACCCTCAATAGTTCGAACTACCCCTGTCTCGAACAAAGTATCATATTCTCGAAGATATCTGAGCCATAGAAGTTCGACTTACGTTACAAAACAAGTGTACATGATACAGCTCTCGTTTCTTTCTTCGTACAGGATCTGCAATCTTCTTCTAGCTGGCCTGGGAGGACGGTGAGGTCTACAATATTCTCCCACCCGAGTGTAGAAGATAGGCTACTGCATCTTCTACTGATCGTGAACTTAGGATCGCATGTCCGAAAACCCTGTTTTCCAAGAGTACTGCATGGCTACTTCATGTATAGCCAGACCGAAGCCAACCTCGTAGCCTAAGAGAGAGCAGCATGATCTAGTTTGCTCTCGAGCGAGACAGAAAAATCGCGATTTGCTACCGGAAAAGGCCTTGATTTCTCTTGTTGTTTTATGCCCATTTCCGACCTGGCATTCAAAATTCAAAATTACGGTGCTTCTACTTTAATTAGGGGAGGGCACTCGTAGGTCCACACGATTTGCATACCGCTAAACTCTACCCAGAAGCACTCAAACTTTACGTCCTGTTGTTGGGTAATGCTAACGCGCCTAACCGTAGCGGGCGTAAAATGCTAAAGTTTTTATAATAACAACAACAACAATATTAACCGGAGGTGAAATCGTATAAACCTCTTATTGACCCGGGTATAGGTCCGAGGTCAGCTGTATTGGTCCGAGGCCGAAGGCCGAGGACCAATAAAGCTGACCTCGGACCTGTAACTGGGTCAATACGAAATTACTTAATAACATTATAGTATAAAGTACCATTCGTACGTATACTTACAAATTGTATAAAGTTGGAGCTCAAAACAATGTAGTAGAATAACAGAGTCGTTATCTTGGTGGATATTATTTACGTAATCTGAAATAAATAAATAAATAAATAAATAAATTAAAATTGTAAAGTGCAATACTAAGTTTAACTCGCCCGCCTCGGTAGCTCAGTCGAATGCGCGTCTGACTGGTGATCAGGAGGACGCGGGTTCGATACCTGCCGGGGTCGGCAGAGATTGATCATGAAATCTTTTCTACGGTCATTCTCTCTCTTCCGCTGATTCAAGAAGGGCAGTTGTCAGTTTCTGGCGAAAGAATATGCACTGTACTGGTTAACCGCTTACGTATAAGCTTGTCCAGGAAAAGTGTGGATAGGTAAACTGACCTACTCAAAAATGACCTACAATTGTGCTGACTGGGCCGTTAAACTCCAATTCAAACAACAAACAAAGCAATATTTAACTCAGATATGCCTAACGTCTCACTTGTGGGGCTTTGGCAAACAGTGTTTGCGCAGGTAATGGCAAATGGCGGCGTCTCATCTGCGATTGTTAAGTTATTATACCCGTTTTACATTTTTGTAAACTGGTCTCGGTACTTCAGTCGGGTGCGCGTCTGACTGATGATCTGAAGGTCCTAGGTCCATTTGTTAGATTGATTAGAGGTTTAACCCTTTTTGTACCAAATGGAATCTTCCTCCTTATATATGGCAGGGGTCCATTTCGAAATTTTGGGGTGACAGGTTAAATCGTTAAAATTTATTGTGAAAATAGCTGAAGTTTTTTTCAAACAGTGCAGGCCCTGATCAGGCGACGCGTTCTGTGGCGTCTGATCTGGGCCTGCACTGTTTGCCAGGGTACCCGTTTTGGGGTTTCCGGTACAAAATGGTTTAATGTCACCGACAACACTATTTACATGTAGGTCATTTTGGTGACATTGCTTCCAATTTTACTGGACTTCTACCCGACATTGAGATGAAACGACATCTCATTCCCTGCCGCCGAATAAAACCAATAGGATTTATATGCATAGACGGTCCGACTCGCACCACTTTGGCTGGACAGGCTTAGACCTTCTAAGCGTTATTACCAGTACTCATGTGCGACCGGTTTCAGCGCTGCGTGTAAACATCATGCAGCCCAATCTGGTTATTCAAGTTCCGGGGGTCTTTCGTGGAGATTGATCACGAATTCTTTTCTACGGACATTCCCCCCCATCCGTAGAAGCCTCCGTGGTGCAGTGGTTACGCTACTCGCCTTGTAAACCAGGGATCGCAGGATCGAACCCGGGCTTCTCCAGACTTTCGGATAAGTCTTTAAACCGAGGTCCCGTCTCCGTATGACCTTAGCTGTTGGTGGGACGTAAAACTAAAACTCATTCATTCATTCTCCCCCATCCGCTTATTCAAGAAGGAAAGTTGTCAGTTTCAGAATGTGCACTTTACTGGTTACCGCTTACTTATAAATCAAAGCGCCAAAAGGCACTGAAATGACAGATTCTGTGAAAAACCAGTGCTTCAGCTGAAGTGCACGACCCGCCGGATGCTTTTAGCTTTATGAGTGTAACAATATATGGGTATGGCGGCCATTTTGGTCATGTGACCTGGACCTAAAACGGCTCCCCCAATAAATGCGCCTTATCGTAAGGAGCAAAAATATATCTTATACTTTAGTACTGTATTCTGAATGGTTTGCAGGATAAAATGCATTCTCAATTTTCCAATACAAAAGCATATGTGTCAAAGTTTGACCTAGGCACAAAGAAGGTCAAGGTCAACCAAGTCACCATTTTAGCAAATTATGATGGGCCTACGTCCCAGATGCTATTTATCAAGTTTCGTGGAAATCTGCCCAGTGGTTCTGGAGAAGACTATTTTTGAAGGGTTTTTACCATATATGGCTTGGCGGCCATTTTGGTCATGTGACCTGGACCCCATGAGCAAATTTTGGTTTCCCCCATCCCATAGAGGCCCCATATGAAATTTGACTTCAATCGGCCCAACGGTTTCCAAAGAAGCAGTTCGAAAATTTTCACTTTTTTCGCCTCGGCGAGGCTATACTTAATGGAATGTAATACTTCGCAAGTTCATTGGTTAGATCTCATTGATATCTATCAGTATGCCAAAAATTGTTTAAATATTCCAAGCGGTTAAGTCACTATCACCAATTTTCACAAACGGGTTACGGACGGACAGACAGACAGACCATATATGGCTTGGCGGCCATTTTGGTCATGTGACCTGGACCCCATGAGCAAATTTTGGTTTCCCCCATCCCATAGAGGCTTCATATGAAATTTGACTTCAATCGGCCCAACGGTTTCCAAGAAGAAGCAGTTCGAAAATTTTCACATTTTTCGCCTTGGCGAGGCTATACTAAATGGAATGTAATATTTCGCAAGTTCATTGGTTAGATCCAGGAGCATATGCTCCTGTTAGATCTCATTGATATCTTTCAGTATGACAAAAATTGTTTAAATATTCCAAGCGGTTAAGTCACTAGCACAAATTTACACAAACGGGTTACGGACTGACAGACAGACTGACAGACTGACACGGTGATTTTAGGGCACTCTTAGAAAATCAACCGACTTCAGTCGGTCGCTTTTCTGCGGGTCGTGCAATTCAGATATACTTTCTTAAGTGATAAGGACAATGGCGCTGGAGTGCTGATTTTTAGTTTGGTTCACAAAACTGAGGTGAATCGGCTGTTAAACACTTTCATAAGTCAAATGACTTCCTTCTGAATCCCATTTGTATTGATATATTGTTTGTAATCTTTATATGTTATATATGTTATGATACAAATAAAATACAGTTTAAACCAAACACTTTCATCTTCATTTTACTTGGACATTATAAATAAAACAACATGCAAATGACTACCCGGCAGGCACACGTCGCTAGGGCAACGTCAAATCAACGTCGATGCAACGTCATGACGTTGCACCGACGTTGATGTGGCGTCACAATTACGCCATGTGCCTGCTGAGATAGTTGCCAGTTTTATGACAACACATAGCCGCAACTTTCTTGTAAAAGCTTACACTTGTTGACTGAGATGTGTTTCGCGGCTTAGTCAAGAACCTGCCTTATGTCGTGAGCTACAATAAAGGAAAACACTTTTTGTGCGATGTTTGAAGGTTTGCGGCATGTGACTAATTATTTATCACAACATTGTGCTTACAGATTCAGTTATTTAGACCTATACAACAGAATTGGACAGTGAGAACTGTTAGGAGTTTATAATTGCTGGCTTGCTACCGTACGGTGAAGTTTCTAGCGTCACGTACTTCGCATTTAATTAGGTCATGTAAGTGTTAGGAGTCTGTACCCTTTCAGCCCTTTATAGCCAAGTACAGATACCTACAGATGCAAACAGTGTAGAACCTGGTGAGATGGCTAATAATGATACACCGCATTCGGTTCTACATGGTTTGACATGCTATTGACGACTATTGACTAGACACCCAATTTACATGTGTAGAATGGACGCGTACAAATTCAGTGACTGAAGAGTGAACTGGAGAAACTCGTGGGTTGAAGGGGTAAAATCTTAACCTGGCCTACAACTGTTGTGTGCGGGTCAGGACCAGACAAAGCGGCTTGGCCGATAATCAAAAGTTAAATACAGCTTATTATACGGTCTATTTTCTTTATTTTTCAAAGTTTATCTAGATACTTAAATGGTGTGCACTGATTGTAGCTCTATACATATTGTTTTTTTTTTCTTTTATAAAAATATGCAAAGGTACTTTAAAGGCGTATTGATACAAATATAATTAATCATAACCCATTTTGTACTAAATGTAATATTATCACTTATCTGACGAAGATTTCATTTCGAAATCCCGGTTCAAAATTAAGGGGCGTCAGCTAGAAATATAGGAATTAATTTAGGAAAAAAATGGGCTAACTTTCGACAACAGTGAAGCCCGCAGTGAAGGCCGTGGTTAGACGCCGCCTCCAAGATTCGCCAATGGCCCATTATGCGGTCGTCTGTATAAAATGGGAACTTTCCTTATGCATATTCAATTAACTTTTCCCGTTTTGTTTGTAATTTAAGAAAGATCATTTTATGTATTTTGATTACAAATGAAACAAAACATGTGATCAAAATGCGGAAATAATGCCATGAGAAATTAGTTTTGAGACAGCGAGCATGAAAAGTCAACAAACAACGGACTATTTGCGCGGAGTTATATTTCAAAAGTAGTGGAAGCCGGAAGTTCGGACGTTAAAATTGTAAACATGCAGCACGACGAAGAATGACAGAAAGAATCTGTCATTAAAAAAGTACGTATAAGCATGCTTGTTGTCTACGCGCAAGGGCGTAGACATTATAGACGTTGGGCTTAACACAGAAGTACAGCCATTAGTCACCAACAATGCATGTTCACCTTAATATTTGTGCAACAAGTATAAGCTTTAACATGAAGAAAAGAGCGGCCAATAACAAGTATAAGATCTCACACAAAAAGAGGCACACGGGCAGACCTCTGGCACAGAATTACTGTCACATTTGTACAAGCCCATATGTGCTGTCATATGTGTACATGCTAATACAAAATATACATCTACAAACTCTCGACCACTGCCTATCCTATAAGCTCGGCTCTAGTGAGCTATTAAATTTGCCCCCGTGTTAGCAAACGTTTTGGGTAAATCTTCAATTAAAGTGAAGGAAAGTTGTCTACTTAACTTCACCAACAATTGTCAGGCATTCCATTTGATAAGATGTTAGTTGCACATGTGCAATTTTAAAAAATTGAAAAGGACGTTTTGGCAAAATTATAGCAACTGCAACTTTGATATTCCTTGGTGCAGACTGGCAATTGCAATATTGCCAAAGACAGTAAATTGTAAGACAATAAAACGTATTTAGTTTATACTAATTTATTTTAGTTCGATTGCGATGAAAGCTTTAAGCTTATTGAATCGCTCTCGAACACTCATTCCGGGTGTTTTCACGCGCGCGCGAGAGAGAGGCAGTGGCTTTTAGACCACTGCTACCCATTTACACCTGGGTGGAGTGGGGCAGTGTCATTACGTGTCTTGCCCAAGGACACACCTCGATACCGGTGGCGGATTCGAACGCACAACCTCTCGATTATGAGTCGAACGCGCTAACCACTAAAACGTATTTCTGGGATATATCTCAACATTCACAATTGATATGTGCTAAGCGTAGACCTAGCTTTTTGTAAAAGCTATACTTGTTTGTTTAGCAGTTTAGGAAGTTTTCGGGTAGGAGCTTTAGCTTATCGCCTTATGGATAACACATGCGCCATGGATGGTAAAAGAGAACAGCGAGGATTCTGACCATACTGAGCTGATGTGCAGGTTGATCTGAGTTTTTTTCTGATCGTAAAGGTATTTCTGGAGGCTTTAATTGATTTGGCATATTCAATTTCATTAAAATCCCTGGATCAAGCTCACAAAGCCCACAGTATCTGACATCATTAGACAGCAACTCCTGCTGTGTGCTTCAATTAAGCCAGTTTTCATTTTCGTTTGTTGTGAAGATAAGCGCATCAATATAAAATCTATCTAATTAAATCAAGATGGAAAGGCATGTGTTGTTTCTCTGGGTACTCCAGTTTACGACCACCAGTTTATGGCCTCAGTCAGTGACAAATCTTGATTGGGTCGTAAAACTCAGAATGAAAAAAAGTAAAATAAAAAGAAGCACTTCATAAACAGATGATTTGGATTTACAGGGGTTCACCTTTTATACGACGCCATGGATATACAGGGGTTCACTTTATAGAGGATTTAGATTTACAGGGATTCGAATTTTATACGATGCCATGGATATACATGTGTTCACTTAATAAACAGATGATTTAGACTTACAAGGACTCACTTTTTTTGCTTATTTGGAACTGCTCTATAATCCTACCGTTGTTAAAGCTGCTAATGCATGAGCCAATCAGATAGTCCCATCCCACTTTAGGTACTGTTTGCGTGTTTACAGTTTAACGACCCAGTCAGCACTACTGGCGTCATATCGAGCGGTTACCAAACCACACTTTTCCCACACGCGGTTCTCTCTCCGAGCGTCTTAGTGGACGGTATTTAATGACATGGACTATTATACCCGCTTTTTATGAAAAAAAAAGGTCTATTAGTTTCGTCATGGGTGTACGCCTGGAAGTCAGTCCGTGCGTCCATTCTTCCTTTTGTCCATGTCAACACTATTTAGGTTATGTTGGAGACTTTGCATCCGATTTTGTGGGACTTTTACCCGACGTTGAGATGAAATGACATCTCAAGCCCTAACGCCCATAAACACTGCTAGGATTTCAGGTAAAGGTGACATGTCTCACTTTTTCTGGGCAGGCTTAGACCGAAGTGGTTTACCAGTACCCAAGTTCAGTCGGTTTAAGCTCTGCACGTAAGCACCCTGCAGCCCAATCTATTTCTCCAAGCCAGGGTGGGCGGAGGCGATGTGATAATTGTACAGAACGTATCTAGTCCTCTGCATAAGTGTGGATCAATCACTACGTGCTTCAGAACTTGTAAAATAAATGTAAGAAATGATTAGGATGAGTATGTTGAGTACTTTAAATTTAACTTAAACTTTACACTATCATACACTGCATGATTAAAACCCGGACATTCAGTTAGATGAGCTCATTATCATTCTAACATATTGAGCAGTCGCACAACAAAGCCAGCAACACGACCTGTGTGACCAGCGAAGTCTCAGACAAGCCTGCGCATGCTCATGCACACAGTCGTTGTTTGCATGAGCCTTCTATGATAGCTCCTGTGAAGTCAGTACCCAGGCTAAGTGCACTTGGTGATCTCCGGTTCATGCTTTCATCGGGGCTTGAAGAAATAGAACTGGCAGCGTGATGCTTCACGCATAGCTGAACTGACCACACAGGAGTACTGGTATACCACTTAAAAGGACTGCCCAGGCAAAGTGGTGTGAGTCAGACCGACAAGTGCATATAAGCTTTTTGGTTTCATTGGGCGGCAGGTCTTGAGACGTCATTTCATCTCAGTGTCGGGTAAATGTCCCACAAAATTGGAAGCAACATCTCCGAAATGACCTAAATACTGTTGGCGGGGACGTAAAAAATAAATTCAAACAAACAAACAAATATGTTTTTTGCATATTTCGTTGCATATTTCTGCTCCAAATATAGACTGGGGGTGGATGCTTGTTAGAACTGCCTCATTGAGAGGTTTCTACGGGTACCAACAAACTTGTCAACGAGTACCCACTACCTATGCGTATGAACACACAAGGGGAAAATATACTACTCAAAGTTTGATAGGGATCACTTTTGATATACCAAATTTTGCACTGAAGATTTAAAATTTCATGACAGAATTTGTACTCCGAATATTGACAAATATCTTAAGCAGAAACTCATGTGCAATTCAGTACACTTCTCACACTCAGCAAATGAACTCTTGCACACCAAAAGTCTTGCGTAACACTGCATTCCAACAGAAAAATCAAACTTGTCAGTGTTCCTTTACTAAGCGTAAAAAGGAATTCAGTTGATTTGTGAAACTTTAAAATGCCTAGGGGACAGTTAAGAAACCGCCTGAGCCCCGAAGAAATGAACCGTGGCGTCGGAATGTTGGAATCTGGCGTCTCTTAACGTCGTGTTGCTGGGATTCTGAATGTGTCGCAGACCATGGTTTCTCGAATGTAGAGTCAGCATCTTTCCCAAGGGAATCCTTCACACAGACACGGCGGCGGTCGAGAAAGGGCTGCAACTCAACGTCAGGACCGTTAATTGTTGATTCAGTCTCGACGTCAACGGTTCCTGAGCGCTACGCTGTTGAATAACCAGTTAAGGGAACGGAACTGGAGTACGAATTTCTACACAAACTGTCAACAACAGGCACCACCATTCCGGAGTGAATGCCAGGAGGCCTGCTGTACGTGTTCCGTTGACAAGACAGCTCGTGCAAGACCGGTTGGACTTTGCCAGAACTCACGTCAGGTGGACGATTCGTGACTGGACGCCAGTATTGTTTACTGATGAGTCCAGATTCTGTCTAGACATCACTGATAAACGTCAGTTAGTGAGGCGAATGTCTAAAGAGCGATTCGATGACTTGAATGTGGCAGAGCATAACCGCTATGGAAAGGGATCAGTCATGGGTTTGGCTGGGATAAGCGTGAATGGTAAAACTGACTTGTACGTCATTGAAAACGGAACGTTAACGGCAGTTAGGTACTGTAATGGGATTCTTGATCAGTTTGTGAGACCATACGCCGGTGCTATCGACCGGACTTTATTCTAATGGACAATAATGCCAGTCCCCACCGTACTCACGTCACTGATGCCTATCTGGAACGCAAGACAATCGTTCGTATGGACTGGTCTGCTCGATCACCGGACTTAAATCCGATTGAGCATGCTACAGCGTGCTGTTTTAGCCCGACCTGTGCATCCGAGGACTTTACAAGAGCTCAAAGATGCACTGGTTGTTGAATGGAGGCTGATTTCACAAAACCTGATACACACTTTGATTACGAACATGTGCATGCGATGTCGTGCTGTAATTGATGCCTGTGGACGCCATACACGTTATTAGGCAATTTTGTCAAAACAAATTTGGAAATTTTGGAAAAATCAATTGTCCAAATCCCTCCGTGTTACGGCAAATTTTGTGGGTGCCTAGACGTTTGCTGCTGTGACGCTTGAATGCAGTGCCAGTTGACAAAATTAATCACTGGTCTTTGTGAAGGATATGTTTTCTATCATTATATATCAAATTTGGATTCAGCTGATTTATTTAACCAAAATTTGTTTTGCATTAAAAAAGTGACCCTTATCAAACTTTGAGTAGTATATTTACCCTTAACAACACATGAACAAGTCAGTGAAATGAACTACACCCTAAACCCCATTTTATATAGAGAAAACTGGGGTTTAGGGAGGGATACATTATTTTTTCTATTTCTGCTTCAGGTACTAGTTAGATCCACCTCAATGAGGCGGTTCTAACGAGCATCCACAACCTATCTTTGCAGTATAAATAAGAAAAAATATCACAGATTTTCCATTAAATGTGCTGTGTCGCACGGGTGTGGTGTCGTTGTGCTATGTCGTACGGGTGTGGTATCGTTGTGCTGTGTCGCACGGGTGTGGTATCATTGTGCTATGTCGCACGGGTGTGGTATCGTTGTGCTGTGTCGCACGGGTGTGGTATCGTTGTGCTGTGTCGCACGGGTGTGGTATCGTTGTGCTTTGTCGCACGGGTTAGGTATCGTTGTGCTTTGTCGCACGGGTGTGGTATCGTTGTGATATGTCGCACGGGCTAGGTATCGTTGTGCTGTGTCGCACGGGTGTGGTATCGTTGTACTTTGTCGCACGGGTGTGGTATCGTAATGAACTCCCTTCAGTATACGCGTACTCACGGTTGGTAAACTCGTAAGGGGTAACCGCCGGTTATGCACTCAAAATCCTTACGGGAACTCCCGGTTATGACTTCCGAGACCACAAATATGTCAACAAACAGGTAAGTGTTCCCGATACATGATTTTTAGTCATTTTTGTAAATATATTTTGAGAAATCGGGCATTGCTATTCTCAACAACTTTCATTTCTACATCGGAAAAGATGGGCGTGGACATAAAAAGGCAAGCGGTCAATTTTTAATTTAATTTCTCACTGAGGAAGTTAGTCAGATATTTCTGTTTTGACTTGTTTTCAAGTGCCAAATGAAGGCATTTTTAGCTACCCGGACGATGCGAAACTAATCCAACATGCCAAATAACACGTAATTCAAACCACTTTCATGTTGAAATACATAAGATGCAAAATTCTCGCATAATTTGTTCCAGGAGCGTTAATATTTGTGCCGATTATGACTTACGAGGACATATTACCCCTTACGGGAGAATTGCCCCTTACGGGGACAGAAAAAGTCAACTAATGGATGTCTGATTGAAATGCGTCACTTCATTCAATAATTTAACCTACCCTGACTCCACCTCCGCGCCCCCGCCCATCGGGGCTTGAAGACATAGATAGGCTGCATGATGTTTCCACGCAGAGCTGAAACCGACCGCACACGAGTACTGGTAAACCGCTAAGAGGATTTAAGCCTGCTCAGGCTTAACGTTTAGGGAGCGTTCCAACTTGCAGCAGTTTTCCTGGGCAGGCTTAGACTACAGCTGGTGTCTGAGAATGTGTGGGGGCCGTAAAAAGTCTCCCTGCCCTACATCATAGTGTAGTTTATATTTTCTTGTCCTTTTGGATCATTGATTCCATTTTGGAATTTTGAAAATATTTGAGGGTCACCGATGAGGCCTAATTGGCCGAAACTTGCTAGTCTGGCCCAGAAAAAATGTATACTTCATATTTTCTAGTTCTGTGGTGTAGTCCTTGCTTCCAAAGGATGACCCTTTTATAGAACATTAGACTTAAAGGTTTTACCAATACTAAGTACTCAAGTTTGGTCGGTTTCAGCTCTGCGCAGAAGCACTGTTTCTCCAAGCCCCGTTGGGCGGGGGCGTATAGTAAAATGCGTATTTAATATGAAATTTATTCTACTGTACGAGCATATCAGATAAGTGCCTTGAAAATGTAACAATATCAGGTCTTCAGCAATTCGTTCGAGTTCACGAATTTGGATACACTCGTACGAACAATTCATGCGAGCGCACGAATTATGATTTTAAGTTATCGTTGTGAATAAAGTTAACAGTATTATCAGTCATACCGAGCAACAGCAGTGTCTTCAGGGCTTTGATGAACCGTCTGTTTGAATTATTGAATGAAAAAACGCATTTCAATCAGTCACCCATTAGCTGGCTCTTTCTGTCCCCGTAAGGGGTAATGCTCCCGTAAGGATTATCGGTCCCCGTAAGTAATAATCGGCACAAAAATTAAAGCTCCTGGAACAAATTCTGCGAAAATTTTGCAACTTATGTATTTCAACATGAAAGTGGTTTGCATCACGTGTTACTTAGCATGTTGTTTGAGTTTCGCATCGTCCGGGTAGCTGAAAATGCCTTCATTCGGCACTAGAAAACAGGTCAAAACAGAAATATCTGACTACCTTCCTCAGTGAGAAAATAAATTAAAAATCGACCGCTTGCCTTTTTATTTTCTGATGCAGAAATGCAAGTTGTTGAGAATAGCATTGCCCGATTTCTCAAAATATGTTTACAAAACTGACTAAAAATCATGTACCGGGAATATTCACCTGATTGTTGACATATTTGTGGCCTCGGAAGTCATAACCGGGAGTTCCCGTAAGGATTTTGAGTGCATAACCGGCGGTTACCCCTTACGAGTGTACCAGCCGTGTACTTGTTAGCCTTGTTAACCGATAAACATTTCGATTTGCAGGGGTTCACGTTATGATTTTGAATATGTTGCGTTGTTGCTTATTTAGGTACGGATTGCCAATGTCCGAAAACTGGGACTACGGAAAAAAAATGCCCAGGCAATCAATGCATATAAAAACTCAAATCAGTGATGAATTCAGATTTCCTTGAAATAAAAATAAATTAAAAATTTTAGTTCTTGGTCACTCCGTTGCACGCTTTATTCCAACTGTCAAAATAACTTAAAATCATAAAATACAATATTTGTTTACATGTTAAATACGATACCAACTATATCTAACCCTCTTACATTTTGAGTTTGGTTTGTTTGTTTGTTTGATTTGAGGTTTAACGTCCCCATCAACACTGTACAGGTCATTTCGGAGACGTTGATTCCAATTTTGTGGGACTTTAACCCGACATTGAGATGAAATGAAATCTCAAGCCCTATCGCCCAATGAAACCAATAGGGTTTATAAGCATCGACCGACTCACACCGCTTTGCCTCGGCAGGCTTAGATCCCAGTGCTCGTGTGCGGTCGATTTCAGCTCTGCGTGGAAGCATCGTGCAGAACATCTATTTCTTCAAGCCCCGATTGGCGGGGGCGGCATTTTGAGTTTGGACAGCTATAAGTAGTCCAAAGAAAACTGTGTTGCACCTGGTGAGACGGCTCTTATCTGGATCGACACCGTTTGCATAGAATCGTTTATTTTTGTCCGCAGGGTTGAAAGAGCTAACTGTCAAAATGGAATTGGGGGCGGGGGAAAAGAATACAAAACAAAACATAAAACAGTTTACTTACAATCAAACGCATAGTCCGCAAACTGACTGTCATCCATGGCTATCATTACTACGCGTTGTTTAGATTTTGGTTTTGATTCAGCTTCCGCCATATTTTTTGATTGTCAGCTAATTAAACATGAATAAACCTATGTATGACTAAAATAAAATTGACGCATATACATGTAAATATACTGTTTATCAAAACTTCTTGTACACGTAGGTCAATCGCTGTAACATGATAATAGCGACTCACTTCGTATACTGAAAAGAAATTGACGGTTAATTCCGACTCGATGCGGAAATCGATTAACGTTCAGTGTTGGACAGTTTTATTATGGTTGATGGAATAAATGTGTATACTGAAGCTACAAAAAGGCGTATCACTTAACACCTCTGTACGCTATAAAATATAATGACGTATCACTTAGCGCTGTAGACCGACGACGTTGATTCAATGTTGAATTGTAACACTGGCGGCTAACAAATCTAGTGATTTACTGAGCGGAAGAGCGCGACCTTTTGATCCAGTACCATGACGTCATTCATTGTTACCGGTATAAAGTCGTTATGTTATGAAAACAGGGCGGGATGCCTTTCAACAATGGCGGAACATAGGGAGAATATGAAGGAACCCTGCCAGCACAAACCACGGGCCAACGTCGGGTCGATAGCGGTACGACGTTGGCCCGGCATTCTTTGCTGGCTGGGAATCAATAGCATTTTCGTCGACGTTTAGTGTCGGTCAGTTCTAAGTAGACAAACCACTCGCGCTACGCGCACATTTTACAACTGACCTTCAAACAGTGATATATCACGCAAAAATCATTGCTAGGGCTTTTGTTTTTATTTATTGGAGGTTTAACGCCCCGTCAACACTGTTTAGGTCATTTTGGAGACGCTGCTTCCAATTTTGTGGGACTTTTACCGATATAGAGATTAAACGGCATCTCAAGCCCTGTCGCCCAATGAAACCAATAGGGTTTATAAGCATGGACGGGCCGACTCGCACCGCTTTGCCTGGGCAGGCTAACTGCCTCTAAGCGGTTTACGAGTACTCGTGTGTGGTCGGTTCAGCTCTGCGTGGAAGCATCATGCAGCCCATCTATTTCTTCAAGTCCCGACGGGCGGGGCCGATATTGCTAGAGCTGATCTACATGTATTTCTTAAACAACGTCCGATTAATAATCGGTTTCTCGCTTAGTCAACGTTTCACAAGGGACGGCTCAAACTCGTAATGAACCGTCTCATCTGGATCTAAATTTTTTGCCATCCTGTTAATGAGCTTGAGTAAACTCCAAGGTTACAAAAATGGACGCGTCAATTTTCAGAGATGGAAACATCCACTTTGGTAACTCAGGGGTGCAAGGGCTATGTTCATTTCCGTACTTCTTCCGCATAGCAAAGAAATAAAAAGAGAATAAAGTACAACATAGATGTCATCGAAATATTGAATGCATCACTTAACCTTTTCAACCCTGCAGACAGACACAAACACCATGCAAGGCTTTTTTTGTTAAGGCCCAGTCGACACGACAGGATTCAGGTCAGTTTACCCTAACCATATTTCCTGGGCGGGCGGTTAAGCGGTTATCCAGTACAATGCACATTATTTCACCGGACAACTACCCTTCTTGAATCAGCTGAAGGGAGAGAATGGCCATATAAAGGATTTCATGATCAATTGCCACGAAAGAATGTTGCATCGAACCGGCGACCTCCCGATTACCAGTTAAACGCGCATTCGACTTAGCTTCCGATGCCGACACATATGTAAGATAAGAGAGCCAGAGTATGTGTTATCTTGTAAATGATTTTGATTACATCGTTTTTAGGTTTCAATATATATGTAATTTCTATGACATTAATACAAGTCAAGTCAAGTCAAGAAACTTTATTGAACATAAACGCACAGGGTTTCTCATTTGTTTTGTTTGATTTGAGGTTTAACGTCCCCGTCAACACTGCACTGTGTAAAGGTCATTTTGGAGACCTAGCTTCCAATTTTGTGGGACTTTTACCCGACATTGAGATGAAATGACATCTCAAGCCCTGTCGCCCAATGAAACCAATAAAGTTTATTAGCATAGACGGTCCCCCTCGCACCGCGGTTCCTGGACAGGCTTAGATCCTCTAAGCGGTTTACCAGTACTAGTGTGCGGGCCGGATTAAACTCTGCGTGGAAGCATCATGCAGCCCATATATTTCTTCAAGCCCCTTTGGGCGGGGGCCGTCAGGGTTTCTCATCCAAATAAACATAGCAAATAGTAATGGCGGCATCCAAAAGTCTGGTTCTTTCTACACGTACTGCTGGTGCTGTCACCAGAGGCCTCTTTACAGGAGACCTTGGTGAAACTTCCATACATCTAGCCCTATTACATATACGTGTAGTTGCACACGCACGCGTATTCAAAACAACTTTGATTCACCATGAAGGGGAATAGATACAACTTCAGGGGAGGCAACTCCTGCAAAAGTATATTTTTCTCCCATGTCAATATAGGGGTCAACTCTTAAAGGAAAGAATTTGCTCCTGAGGAGCAAATTCTTTCCTTTAAGTGTAGACTTTCTTTTGAGAGTAGACCCCTTTTCAGTGGGACATGCTCCCCAAAGTTGTCTTCCTTTGAGAAATGACGGAACAATCTGCAAGGTGTTCCCATTGCCCTTAAAATTCAATTATCTGTTAATTTTCTTTCTTATCATCTGCAGGCATCATGTCTTATCAGCAGCTTATTAATATTATCATCGTTGTAATTATTGCTAATATGATTTTTTTTTCTAATTTCACTATGATTCGTTTTTCTCTTACCAGTTTAAAATGGTGTCTGTTTATTTCCATTTATAGTAAGTTTTACGAGAACAAAATCATTTATATTTAAGCAAATAGTGTACACAAAGATCAGACCTGGGTCTATTTTGTTGCCTATGTCCCGTTTAGGGGACGGTATGCTTGTACGGGTTATGAAATACTGACAAAATAGAAGTGAGGGCAATGATCAGGAATCGATACACATCAGAGACACACAAGGGAAAGAAACACAAACATGAAATAACTAGACCCTGGTGGAAACATCAATGTCGGAAAGCCAAAAGGACAGTTACTTTCCCACAAAATGGCCAATTGGCTATCCAACACATAAAAGATATAAGCGATACGAACTTAAACATAAATAAACTGCGACAAAAGAACCGCCTTGGAATGGTAAGTGAAAAGTATTGTCCAGTTGAACCGGAAATTTCTTATTTCGTAAATTTCACGCCGTGAATGATTGGTACCAATTCCTCACAGCGCGTGAAGAATTAGTACCAAAACGTCACGGACTTCATACAAATATTTCTCACGCACGTAGTCAAATCTCATGCAGCAACCATGCACATTCCTCATATGGATACCCCCCCCCCCCCACACACACACACACACAAAGTTGCTGCATTTGGCATTCGATTCCAATTCTTCACACGCATACCATTATTCTATACACGTGGACGGAAAGTCCAATGTTTTACTGTTGGAACTTCTGGGACAAGAGTAAGAATGCTTAAGCTGAGCCGAGTCGCGAGAAAACCTTTCCACGGTGTTTCTGACTAGAAACGTCAGCCTGTTGAACTTAGCAAGAACTAAATTTTCTGCTAATGTTTATTTGTAATTATCTGCATGGTTTCTGTTTGGAGGTGTTTCCGCTTCCTCTTGGTACTTGTGATAGGCTGCGTTGTTTTAGGGTCTTCCACATAATTATTTTAACAACAGATTTAGAAACTTGGTACAGTGAAATTCCTAAAATAAGACCACCTTTGGGACTGTTCAAAAGTGGTCTTCAAAGGTGGTCTCTTTCTAAGAGACACTGAGTGCAGAAAATTAACAGACAGAATGACTGAAACTTTCTAAATATGCTTTTTAAAGGTTAGTTAGCCCATCGGGGCTTGAAGAAATAGATCGGCTGCATAATGCTTCCACGCAGAGCTGAAAACGACCGCACACGAGTACCGGTGTAGCGCTTAGAGGATCTAAGCCTGCTCAGGCAAAGCGACGCGAGTCGGACCATCCATGCTTATAAACCCTAATGGTTTCATTGGGCGACAGGGCTTGAGATGTCATTTCATCTCAATGTCGGGTAAAAGTCCCACAAAACTGGAAGCAACGTCTCCAAAATGACATATACAGTGTTGACGGGGATGTTACACCTCAAATCAAACAAACAAAGGTGAATTAGTCTTAAGTTTAGGTGGACAGCGAAATTTTACTGCATATTCTTCAATCAGTGCAACGAAAAACAAATGCGTTGATTCTTCTGAGCAGTTACGGAGCTATTCTGAGCATTTATTACAGTAGAACTTCAGTGGCTCGAACTCCGATGGCTCGTTTACTATGGATGGGTCGGACCCGTTCTTGAGTCCGCAGGGAATTCCTCCAAATACGATATAGGTGTAATTTAGGAAGATTTTCTTCATTTGTCTTGCACATGTATGCTGTGTGTACTCATCAGAATCGCCTCGATGAGGCGATTCTAATGAGTACACACAACATACATTTATAATACAGAACACTGAAAAGATATCCACAATAATCTCCATTATGTCTCCTGGTATGGCACTAATAGTAACCCTCTATGGCTCGAACTACCGCTGTCTCGAACAAATTTTCATGGTCCGTAAGGGTTCGAGCCATCGAAGTTCGACTGTACTATTATTACAATCATCATTTTTGCTTTGTTTGTTTGTTTGTTTGTTTGATTTGGTGTTTGACGCCTACGATCAACAGCTAAGGTTATTGACAGTCAGTTGACCTGACAATACTGTTCCTGGACAAGCCTCACGGAGGCAGTTAACCAGTACTTAGTGAAAATACCCATGCTCCGACATCCGTCGTCGTCCGTTCACATTCTTCAAACATCTTGTACTATGAAACCGATTGGCCAATCAAAGCCAAAATTTGTGTTGAGCCTCTGTGGGTAGGGGGAACGATAGTTTGTTCGCGGCATCTGGGTCCCATTGCCAAGATGGCTACCCCGCCCATATATGGTAAAATCATTAAAAATCTTCTCTAGAACCAGTGGACTGATTTCAAGAAATTTTATTTGTAATGTTGGTTGGTGCCTGATGTTCCGTCTCTGGTCAGGCCCATCGGAGTCTGTTGGTTTTCTTTTGCTTCAGCATTTCAGTGTTTTCTTGCTGTCGAGGTCCTTACCGTTTTTTCATCTCTGTGGCTGTTTGATTTTTGTGCTCTCGGAAATGTTGCACTGATGAGTTAGGAGGCCTTCTTGCGAACTGAACAAAATATTTGTCTAAATCGCGACGGAAGTAAGGGCGAGGATTGCGACCGAAATTGTTTTTACTGACCGTTCCAAGGCGGTTCTTCTGTCGCGGTTACGTACTTTTGTAATGGTTTGTCTTTGAGTGTGTATCTCGCTTATATCTTTTTGTTTTTGATAGCCAATTGGTCGTTTTGTGGGAAAGTAACTGTCCTTTTGGCCTTCCGCTGTTTCCATTAGGGTCTAGTTATTTCACGTTTGTGCTTCTTTCCCTTTGATGTCTCCAATGGGATATGTGGGTTAATTGTATCGATTCCTGATCACTGCCTTCACTTCCGTTTGGTATGTAGCATCTAGGACTCCAGGCCATCATAATTTGTTTAAATGATGATCCCAGGTCTACGCTGACTTATTTCCAGACTAGGTCGAATTTTGTAACTTAGTCTTTTTTATAGGAACAACTGAAATAGTTAATTTTTCGGAAACTATTGCAGCCAGTCACATGAAAGTTGGCAGATGCAGATAACTAATTGAAATTCTTCATATGTGTGAGGATTTTGCACCGATTCCTGACATGTATAAAGTATAGGAACCCATTTGAGGAATTGGTACGAATTCTTCCCATGTAAGAGGGATTGATACAAGTTCTTCACATGTAGGAGGTATTGGTACGAATTCTTCATGTAATAGTAATCGATACCAATTCTTGGCGCCCCAAAAAACACAGGGCACAAGTGTGACGAATACTTACCAGTTCTTTACTCGTCAGAAATTATCAACGAATTCTTTACATGTGTGAAGAATTGGCGCCAGTTCTTCACACCTGAGGACATGTCGCAACAGTTCTTCACAGGTGTGACGAATAAATTCCAATTCTTCACATGTCAGAAATCATCAAAATGAGATATTTGGGCACAAATTTTAGACCCCAAAATTTATCAAAATTGACCATACATTGGGCAAATGTGACGTGCTGGTACCAATTCTTATTGGTATGGAATTTACGAAATGAGAAATTTACGGTACAACAATGCTTCCTAACTCATCAGTGCACCGAGAACACAAGCATCAAACAACCGCAGAGATGAAATAAAGGTGAACATGCAAAAATGGATCGCGATAAACCAAATCGTGTCCCTGGAATTATCATAACGATAACACACCTGTGCGCAATAACTGCGTCTTTTCTAACTCTAAAACTTGCATTTTCAAATGAAAATGTTCGATATGTTTCTAATTGTTGGTCCATATATAGATTGCGGCTGCTCGCAAGAACCGCCTCAATGAGGCGGCTCTAACAAGTGGTGACAATATATGCTTTTGAGCAAAAATAAGTTAAATAATATGTACCCCTGCACACCCCAAGTTTCTCTATATAAAGTGGGTTTGGTTTGTTTGTGGCTTAACGTCCCCGCAAACACTATTTAGGTCATTTTGGAGACTTTGCATCCAATTTTGAGGGATTTTATCCGGCATTGATATGAAATTACATATCAAGCCCTGCTGCACAGTGAAAACAATAGGGGTTATATGCACTGGAGGTCTTACTCACACACTTTCACACAGGCTTAGTCCCTCTAAGTCAGTTTCATTAAGTTTGCATAGTGCAGTCAGTTTGAGCTCTAGGTGGAAGCATAGTGCAGCCCAATCTATTTCTCTAAGTCCTCGATGGGCGGGGGCAGATAAAGATGGGTTTACGGGGAAGTTCATTTCACGCACATGTAAACGTGATGTGTGCACATCAGAGTCTCAGATCAGACTGCACGTATGTGTGTGAATGTCTCCTGATTTGAGCCCTCCGTGAGTGTATATGTACATCTTGTTGGATAGTTTAATCCATGTAAGAAACACCGTTGTAAACAGAAAAAGCGCCCCGACCATCGGGTGCTTCCGTGCAGAGCTGAAACCGTTTATAGGTCTAAGTCTGACCAGGAAAAGTGATGCGAGTGGGACCGCTCTTTAAACCCCAGCGGTTTCTATGGGCGGTAGGACTTGAGAAGTCATTTCATCTCAATATTGGGTAAAAGTCCCACAAAAAAGGGAAGCAACGTCTCCAAAATGACCTCAATAGTGTTGACATGTACGCAAAATCTCAAATGAACAAAAAAAAAAAAAAATACAGAGAAAAGGTTTTCAGGCGTATATATTTTCCAAATTTTTGGACGATTGTTTGTCAATCGACCCAATTTTACCAAGCATAGAGCCTTGATGTCCAGGTGGCTTTCACTGAGTTGCAGGAAATCCAGGTAACGGTTATTTATAGAAAATAGCCGTACTATTCTTGTCGTTGTGACGTCAGGGTGTTGTGTAAAAGAAAGCTTACTGTCAAGCACTCACTCGGCTCATGTCCCCGTTCAGGACATTTATTCAGTGAACACACATATACACTCCACCCACCAATGCTGTCAGTGCTTTGAATGTACAAGGCATTGGCAAACAGTGAAAACCCAGATCAGGGTATTCACTGTTTGCGTGCAGTACATGTATTTAAGGGTTAAACGAAATGGTTCCCGTCATGAAAATTTATCAGCCTACTCTCAGAGACAATCGACGCACCAGTGCTGTCAGTGCTTTGATTATCAAATTTATAAAATATAGTCGAATGATGTTTTGTTTGTAACAGGTGTATTTCGGGTCATTGAGGGCTTTTCATAGCGCCAGGCCAGGAGTGTAATAATGCAGAAATGGCCCCGTTTGTTTTCTACAGAATTTACAAGTAAAATAACTTTATCATGTTTATATTGTAAAATATTCGGCAAAAGTTCATATGGCGAAGGAATGAAGGTAGACTTGCCCAAGTCTGTTAATTAGGTGTCCATTGTAGAAATAATTGTTTACAAAAAATAAAAAATAAATACATTGTAAATGAATACAGTCTTTTATGAAAATTGTGAAATTAACATTCATAGATGAAGACTAAAGAGACTTTTACATATTTTTTGTTTAAAGGGACTTTCATTTAAAAATAAAAAAATGTAAATGTAGGGACTTGGGCAAGTCTAGAATAAAGGTTGCGAGTTCGTCTCCGCCATATGGACGAGTGCCAAATATTTCACAACATAAAGTCAATAACCTTTTTATTACATAGTATTACACAAAACTTGAACGGTTACCTGTAAAACCTGGGCTGGGCTCGTGGGCTGGGCTTGTGCTCGAATTTTTGGGCTCGAAAGGAAATAGGTTTATCTGAGGTGAAAGACATTATAAGGTCAATTTTAACTCTCTAGTGTGGGTAATATCAGGTTAGTCTGCACTCAGAATGTTTACCTTTGAGGTGAAGGCTATTACATCCTGGCCAGTTGTCCCTCGAGATGCAGTGTCAGAATCATTTGGCTATTTAATAGGTCTTATCCGGTAAATGCTTTCAGCTGAGGTGTCAGGTTTCTAAACAGCTGTGCTAGGTACAAACTTTGCTCTGGCTCTGAATCCAGTGTGTGTATTTCATTGATAAAATGTTGCTGTGTGTACATTCTTGTTATCATTTGTCTTGTTAATTAATGATAGGTGGCAATTATTTCGTCAGTCAATCTTTAAAATAATTACAGATGTATTTTAAAGATAGTGGTGTAATATATTTTGACAAAGGAAAACTAGAATTAATAGATTTGTGCAGAGAAGCAGAGGGACTATGTATAGAGGTAGACCCAGATGGAATTCTTAACAGGGTGGAAATACTCAGTGAAAAACTACAACGTCGTGTAACCCAATCCTGAAACTGTTCAAGGATCTAAAGATCTATATCTGTCTTTGACAGTTACAGATATGTAATAACTTGTTTAATCAGCATGACCATGCCTCTTTGTAGAACTACCAAGATGAATCATATGGTTTATTTGAAGATGGGTTTGTTCTTGATGTGGAATGCTGCCACCTAGATGAGAAGTACTGTCCTTTAACCCTTTTTGAAACAAATGGAATCTTCCACCTTATATATAGCATGAGTCCATTTCAAAATTTAGGGGTGTCAGGTTGTGTGTTATTCAAAATTTATTTGGAAAATGGCTGAACTTTTAGCAAACCGTGGAGGCCCTGATCAGACGCCGCATTCTGCGGCATCTGATCTGGCCCTGCACTGTTTGCCAGGGTACCCGTTTTGGGGTTTCTGGTACTAAATGTTGAAGTCACAAGTCAAACGAAAAACAAATGAGAAAGACGCCATATCAAAATATTTATAGTATGTAGCATAGACAGTCCATTCAGTTATGGGAACAGTATTTATATCTGCACATTGCACCAGGGTGCATCATTTACTTTTTTCTTTAAATCAAACATCCATAACAGAACAGACTCGTATGAGGTAGCGCAAGCCTTCCATTTTTTATCTAAACACTTATTTTGGAGATAAAAAAATTGAACAAAATATAATTAAACATATACAATTAAAATACACTGGCTCGGCAATATTCTTTCAAGGAGCTTTTCCACGGTCATTCTCTCCCTTCCGCTGATTCAAGAAGGGCAGTTGTCCGTTTCTGGCGAAAGAAAGTGCACTGTACTGGTTAACCGCTTACGTATAGGCCTGTCCAGGAAATGGATTTGTCATATATTTTCTTATTACCATTCAATAGCCACCGCCCATCGGGGCTTGAAGAAAAATATGGGCTGCATGAAGCTTCCACCCAGAGCTGAAACCGACCCGCACACGAGTAGTGGTAACCCGCTTAGAGGATCTAAGCCTGCCCAGGCAAAGCGGTGCGAGTCGGCCCGCCCATGCTTATAAACCCTATTGGTTTCATTGGGCGGCATGTCTTGAGAAGTCATTTCATCTCAATGTCGGGTAAAAGTCCCACAAAATTGGAAGCAACGTCTCCAAAATGACCTTTACAGTGTTTACGGGTACGTTAAACCTCAAATCAAACAAACAAACAAATTATTGCCATTCAAAACATAGACTTTGGGTACTCATTAGAAACACTATCTAATGAGGACCCACAATGAAATAAGAAAAGTAAACACCTAGCTATGATAAAGTTCTTTTTTTTTCTAAATTGTATCTACTAGGCTGTTAATTACATGGACTAGGTAATCTGACAACCCATGGATATCATTTTGTTGGCATTTTAAACTTAATATATTTGAAGAAACTTGAAATAAAACAAAATATTGACAGTTTTAGGCTCTAAGACTGTGTTAAATGCTATAAGTAAATACACACTTCCAGCATCTGCTTGTACCTAGCAGAGTTCATTGCCCTGTTGTATGCTACTACCGGGAGTAGGCCTATTGCACTGCAGTGCAGGAAAATTCTACAACATGTGGGGCTGGGTTAGTTGCAGCTGGTGTTGTGCCGTGTGGCGGCCGTAAAACGTCTCCCCGTACATCAACCATAGTGCAGTTTATATTTTACTTTTGGTCCTTTGAGATCAGCGTGAATATTCTGAGAAATCAGAAATAAATTATTGGTTTAGATTCATATTCTAGACAGGTTTTTAATTATTTGGACCCCATTTTGATTTATATCAGTCTTTGAACCGACTGCCTATTCGAAATTCGCAAAATTGCAGTATGTTTCCTCTGGCTTTCTTTGCCGGATCATTACAGGGTCACTGATGAGGCTTTATTAGCCGAAACTACGTAGTATGACCCATCTTCTATATTATGAATGTTTTCATTGCTCTTAAAGGAACTCATTTTTGATTTTTATTTGCCTTCACTGCAGCTGGTGTTGTGCCGTGTGGCGGCCGTAAAACGTCTCCCCGTACATCAACCATAGTGCAGTTTATATTTTACTTTTGGTCCTTTGAGATCAGCGTGAATATTCTGAGAAATCAGAAATAAATTATTGGTTTAGATTCATATTCTAGACAGGTTTTTAATTATTTGGACCCCATTTTGATTTATATCAGTCTTTGAACCGACTGCCTATTCGAAATTCGCAAACTTGCAGTATGTTTCCTCTGGCTTTCTTTGCCGGATCATTACAGGGTCACTGATGAGGCTTTATTAGCCGAAACTACGTAGTATGACCCATCTTCTTTCTTATGAATGTTTTCATTGCTCTTAAAGGAACTCATTTTTTATTTTTATTTGCTAAATCTTTGAGATACTATTATAAAGACACCCAAGATCTATGTGACCAGCAAACTTATAACTCGTGTTTAGCTGCAGGGCCGGTTATAGACTGGTAACAATAAATTCTGAAATCTGTTCTGTATGAAAATACGGAAGAGTGTGTAGATTTACCCAATCATGAAGTGTCGAACTCTTACTGTCTTTTATGCCATGTATCCATGTGTAATCCAACCTGCTATGGAAAGTGTTTTTTCTCCAGGCCCTGCTGTTTTCACACGTTTGATTAATGTTTGTTTGTCTGATACAAAAGAACTGTTGAAAGTCTCATATAGTTCCACTTAATTATGTCTCCCCCGAAATTTTTTTTTTCGGAGAGACATATTGTTTTTCCCCCGGGCGTCTGTCTGTCTGTCCGTCTGTCACATATTCGTGTCAGCTCTATAACTTGAAAACCGTTCTAGCTATCTTCACGAAACTTAGTATAAATATTAGACAGCAGTGCAGTGCGCAAGAACTATAACTCTCGCATTTATACTTTTTGAATTATCTCCCTTGGAAGTTTGTCGGTATGTATATATGTATGGGCAAATCGTGTCCGGTCAATAACTTTCTTATTTTCAGAAGGATTTGAAAATTTACTTGGCATAACTATTAACAACAATATGACGATGTGTGGTGCGCATTAGGCAGGTCGGCACTTCAAAGGTCAAGGTCATACTAAGAGGTCAAAGGTAAAAAAGGGGCCTTTTGGTGTTTGGTCAATAACTTTCTTATTTTGAGATGGATTTTGAAATCACTTGGCAGAAATGTTAACCAATATAAGACGATGTGTTGCGTGCATGACCCAGGTTGGTACCTCAAGGTCAAGGTCATACTTAGAGGTCTAAGGTAAAAAAGGGGCCTTTTTTCGGGTTTTGTCAATAACTTGCTTATTTTTAGATAGAATTTGAAGTTACTTGGCAGAAATGTTAACTGTCATGAGACGATGTATTGCATGCATGATTCAGTTTGGTACCTCAAATGGCAAGGTCATACATAGAGGTCAAAGGTCAAAAAAGGGGCCTTTTTTGGTGTTCTGTCAATAACTTTCTTATTTTTAGATGGATTTTAAAATTGATTGGCAGAAATGTTAATCACCATGAGATGATGAATTGCATGCATGGCCCAGTTTGGTACCTGAAAGGTCAAGGTCATTCATAGAGGTTAAAGGTCAAAAAGGGGCCTTTTTGTGTTCTGTCAATAACTTTCTTATTTTTAGATGGATTTTGAAATTACTTGGCAGAAATGTTAACCACCATGAGAAGATGTGTTGCGTGCATGAACTACGTTGGTACCTCAAATGTCAAGGTCGTACTAAGAGGTCAAAGGACAAAAAGGGGCCTTTTTAATTGTTCAGCCAATAACTTTCTAATTCCTGGATAGATTGTAAAATTACTTAGCAGAAATGTTAACAATCATGAGACAATGTGGTGCCACTAGACCCAGGTCGGTATCTCCAAGATCAAGGTCATACTAAGAGGTCAGAGGTGAAAAAGTTTTGTGTGTGTGTGTGTGTGTGTGTGTGTGTGTGTGTGTGTGTGTGTGTGTGTGTGTCCAGTCAATAACTATTTTATTTCTGGATAGACTTTATAAAGTAACCATGCAGAAATGTTCACCGTCATAAGACCATGAGTCATGTGCAAGACCAAGGTCCATATACATCCATTGTCAAGGTCATAGGTAAAAAAGGGACCGTCAATAACTTCCTTATTCTTTGATGGATTATGAAATTACTTGGCAGAAATGTTAACCATCATGAGACGATGTGTTGTACCTCAAAGGTCAATGCCATACTTAGAGGTCAAAGGTAAAAGGGTCTTTTTTGTGTATGGCCAATAACTTTTTATTTTTCTATGAACATTTTTAAAGTTTCTTTGCAGAAATGTTTATCTTCATTAGATGATGTGTTGCACACAAGACCCAGCTCAATACCTCCAATGTCAAAGTTATATATACTTAGAGGTCAAAAACGGGGGAGACATCTGTGTTTTTGTAGAAAAACAAATTCTAGTATTAATATTAAGACCAGCTAAAATAAGGACTAAATATGTTCTAGAAAGGGTTATCCTTTGGAAGCAAAGAATACACCACAGAACTGGAAAATATGAAGTGATGTTTTCTGGGCCAGACTAGTTAGTTTATCCAATTAAGCCTCATCAGTGATCCTCAAATATTTTCAAAACTCAACAATGGAATCAGTGATCCAAAAGGACAAGAAAATATAAACTACTTACCTATACAAACTAGTCTGATTTTAAAAACAAATTGCAGAGTTTTCAGTCATCTTTCTTAGTATTTTCTAAACCAAGTTACCACATTTGGGACTGTTCAAAAGTGGTCTTTAAAAGCCCACTTTTGAAAAGTATTAAGATTGTCTCATCAAAGGAATTTTACAATAGCACTAAAAGAACGGGAGGATAATTCCTGTAGTTTTATAAGCAAATAGTGTAGACGCTGTTCAGACGCCCATTTCTGCGGTATCTGGTACGGGTCTATACTGTACCACTAGAGGGTCGCTTGTCTCTAAAGGGGTTCAGAGTCTGGACTTAGACTGTTTTCTTTTGTCCTTTAATTCCTGTACTTCAAGCAAACAGTGAAGATCCTGTTCAGACGCCGTATTCTGTGTCGTCTGATCAGGGTCGACATTTTGAAACCCTGGAAGTGGATCAGGGTCTACACTGTCTGTATCCCATTTCGGAGCCCCTGATCTGGATCTACACTGCCAGTTTCGCATTTTGGAATTCGAGACATGTGGTCTCTGATCGGGGTCTCCACTGTTTGTCTTACAGTATCTTATCCTGGAGCCAAAGGCATGTGACACCTAATCTGGACCTACACTGTTTGTCAGGGTTCGATTTTGGAACATGCATGCAGTCTCTGATCTGGGTCTACACTGTCAGTATTGAATTTTGGTACCTTGGACATGTGGCTTTTGATCTAGGGCTTTCACTGTTTGTCAGTATCCCATTTTGGAACCCTAGACACGTGTCTCTGATCTGTGTCTACACTGTCAGTATCCCATTTTGGAACCCTTGACATATTGCCTCTGATTTAGGTCGTCACTGTCAGTATCCCATTTGTAACTCTAGACGTGGTCTCTGATCTGGGTCTTAACTGTTTGCCAGTACCCCATTTCGGAACCCTAGACACGTTGCCTCTGATCTGGATCTTAACTGTTGTAAGTATCCCATTTTAGAACACCAGACATGTGGCCTCTGATCTGGGTCTAACGAGTTTGTCAGTATCCCATTTTGGAACCCAAGACACGTGGTCTCTGATCTGTGTCTTCTCTGTTTTTCAGGATCCAATGTTAGAACCCTAGATATGTTGCCTCTGATCTGGATCTTCACTGTTTTCAGTATCCCACTATTGAACCCTTGACATGTTGCCTATGATCTGTGTTTTCACTGTTTGTCATTATCTCACCTCTTGGAACCCTAGACATGTAGCATCTGATCTGGGCCTACACTGTTTGTGAAGCCAAAATGCACGACCACTGAAATCTCGGATCAGCATGCACATCTGCACATCTGCACAGTTTGTTTTGAGCTTTTGGTGATCACATAGGTCTTATTGGAACTTTGGCATCTTCTGGCTCAATTAAAAAGAATGAATCCTGTGTTTTGATGTTGTAATCCAGATTTTTGTAATCCAGGTTTTTGCTTGTTGCAACTCAAATCAAGCAGGAAAACAAACTTGGTAATTATAATCTTGACAGGGGCCCATGGGAGCAATTCTTTTTAACAGTTCCTCCAACCAGACAACAAACAAAGTTGAAAGGTCAATAACTGACCCTATTTCACCTATGTCCTGAGTCAAACCCATTTTCATTCAAGCCCAAAAATTCGAGCCCAGACCCAGCCCATGAGCCCAGCCCAGGTTTTACAGGTAGCCAACTTGAACTGTCTACAAGAATACAGGATTGCCCGGCATAGAAATATGAATGCAAAATCAGATAACACATATATACAACTTTAAGTGGTTTGAAATGGGAAATAATGCAGGACGTGAAGTGACATTGAAAAACCACGCCCGCGTGGATGTGACGTCAATAAAACATTGACGTTTTCTAATGCAGGACGCCATTTTTTCTAGATTGTCAATTTCAATTCTTTCATATTGCAAATCTATACAGACTGCATGTAGGTCATTTTTGACAGCATAAATGTACGCCGGCCTCGGTAGCTCGATTGGATGCGCGTCTGACTGGTGATCAGGAGGACGAGGGTTCGATACCTGCCGAGGTCGGCAACATTCTTTCGTGGAGATTGATAATGAAATATTTCCTACCATCATTATGTCTCTTCCGCTGGTTCAAGCAGGACAGTTGTCAGTTTCTGGCGAAAGAATATGTACTGTACTGGTTAACCCCTTACGTATAGGCTTGCCCAGGAAAAGTGTGTATGGGCAAACAGACCGGCTCAAAAAGACATAAAATTGTGTTGACTGGACCCTTAAACTCCAGTACAAACAGACACACAAAGTATAAAATGTGCTTTATTCAGTTTAAGACAAACTATATTCGTTTTGTTTTACGTTCTTCCAGTCGATAGGCACGACAAAATGACTGCCGATGTTTTCAGAATAAGAATCAGAATTGCTACTCGTTACACGTCAAATGACACTCATACACCAGGATCTGTGGTATTGGAAGTAAGTCCCTAGCTCTCACCAAATAGAACAACTTAACTACACTATCCTCTGCACCTTCAGCAGTGGATATGATCGAATCGGGAAGGGCATTCCAATCTCTATGGTTCGAGGGCAGAACGATTCTTTATTCTTTCATCTCGAAATGGAAAAATTTGAAAGCAGTTATACTGCGATAGGGTAATATGCACTTGACTCCGGGCAACATGGGAAATTTCTCTTCAAAGTAAATTGGACATTTTCTGGGTATATAATAATTTTCCTTATTATATACCCAGAAAATGTACCGATTACTTTGTACAGAAATTACCGGTCAATATGTTTCCATACTGCCCAAGGTCAAGTTCATATTGCCCGTAGATAAGCAGTCTCGTTCACAATAGAACTACTTTCAAATTTGTCCATTTCGGGACTAAAATCGGCAGCCATCTTCATCTGCGAACGTAAGACAAAACGAATATATAGACTGTGACAAAGTGCATAAAGCGCATTATATGCCAGCAAATATGACCTGCAATCCTGATTTCTGGCAAACAGTCCATGTTTTGGGTATATAATAAGAAGTTTATTGACTTTATATTGTGACATATTCGGCATTCGTTCATATGGCGGAGACGCAGCTCGTGCGTCCTTCGCCATATGAACTCGTGCCGAATATGTCACAATATAAAGTCAATAACCTATAAATACTGCCTGTAGTCGAGGGCAAATAGCCCGTAGATAAGTAGCCTCGTTCATAAAAACAACTACTTTCAAATTTATCCATTTTGAGACGAAAATCGGCAATCATCTCGTCGTAGGTATTGACTGAAAGAACGTAAAACAAAATGAATATAGGCTTTAAGAAAGTGCATAAAGCGCATTTTGTATTGTCAAAAATGACTAACCTGTATTCTGTATATACAGGTTTCGAATAATTTATTTTAGAAAATCAGCAAAATTTTGAAAAAAAAAAAAAAAAATAATAAAATGGACAATCCAGAAGAAAATGCGTCCTGCAATGGAAACATGGTAGCTCATTGACTATGATGCTAGAGGCCCCCGGTTTGATTCCCAGCAGCGGTAGTAAAATTGCGGCATCCAAACAGTCTCCACTGGCAAGACTTGTAGAGATGCACCATCCTGCGGATGGGGGCGTTAACTGGAGGCCGCTTGTGGAAGGAGAACCATCCCCTGTGCAGGTTAAAGATCGCTACCGTAATTACATGATTACTGTACTGGCTTTCATCCTGCAAATCTAGAATGTATTAATGTACACCTGCAAGTAATGGTCAAATGTGACCGATCGCTGTACTAGTAGAAAGAAAGAAAGAAAAGATCTATGTTTTAAAAGACGTAATATTCACAATGGTGCCAATGGGCGTGGTTTTTCAACTTGTAGGAAGACACTTAAGTACCTGCATCATTTTCCATTTCAAATCACTTGGAGATGTATGGACTGATTTTACGTTCAGATTTCTTTGACAGGCAGTCCAGATTTCTAGTTGACAGTATATAATAAAAATGTTTTGACTTTATATTTTGAAATATTCGGCACTCGTTCATATGGCGGAGACGCACTCGCAAGCTCGTATGAACTCGTACCGAAAAATCAATAACCTATAATTATTTAATTTGTTTTAGCATTTCGATATGTAGGTTTGTTGTGTGTACAGGCATACAGGCGATGTTCACATCATACAATTTAAAAGGACCCAAGAACTGGTTCGACAGCCATGGTTAACAGGCCATCGGTGTTTAGCCATTGAATTTGCTACGTAAATATCACATTTCTTCTGAATATGAGGAAACTGAGGCAATTTATGCATGGTTAAGTTAACATATTGTGTGAGAGCTCGTGCATTCCGAAAATTATTTTGACACGTGATGATGACGATGATGGCGGTGATGATGATGGTGATAATCATCTTTGTGTCTACAAATCAATACGGGCACGTGCGAATGGTGCAGTATGTGGTCGCTCACACTGCCAATAAAGGCCCTTCCAATATTTCCCAATCCACGCGTTCCGGTAATAATCATGGCGACGTTTTCTTCTTCGGCAACACGTAGTACCTCGTTTCTGGCATTTCCATACAGCTGCATCACTTTTCCATTTAGCTGAAAAAGTAAAAAAAAAAGAAGAAGATAAAAAGAAAAATAGAAATGATTAGCAACATAGTTACAGAAAGTGAGGATGGGATTGGTAATTAAAGGATGCTTTTGTCATTTCTTCATAAAAACCTTTTTGCTGATACTTATTAACCCTGTTTGTACCAAATGGAATCTTCCCCTGATATATAGCAGGAGTCCATTTCAAAATTTAGGGGTGTCAGGTTGTGTTTTGTTCAAAATTTATTCGGGAAATGGCTAAAGTTTTTGCAAACAGTGGAGGTCCTGATCAGACGCCGCGTCCTGCGGCGTCTGATCTGAGCCTGCACTGTTTGCCAGGGTACCCCTTTAGGGGTTTCTGGTACTGAATGGGTTAAAATTACCTTAGTGAGGCGATTCTAACAAATGCCCTCAACAAAGGTTTCTGAAGAGAGGCGATTCTAACAAATGCGCACAACATAGAGAGGCGATTCCAACAAATACCTACTACATAAACTTCTAAGGAGCAATAATGAAACTTATAGACTGGGATGTATGGTGCTTCTACGTAGGGCTCACCGAACGTTTGAGAATTGGTAAACCGCTTAGATTTTGTAAGCCTTCCCAGGAAATGAGGTGTGATTCGGACCGTCTCTTTAACCATTGCGGTTTATTTGGGCGGTAGCGCATCTCAGTGTTAGGTAAGAGTCCCACCATTTGGAAGCAACGTCTCCAACGTGATCTAAATGTTGTTGACTGGGGCGTACAACCTCAATTAAAACAAATAATTGTCTTCCTTTATCTCCTTTATCCGGAGCTTTTCACTCATTCGTCAAGCAATGGCACCGTGGCTTCCAGATGGTAATTTGTGATATTTTCTTATTGACACTTCGAACAACTGCCAGTTATTTGATACACGTATGGTTTGAATAGAACATGAAACACGTTCAAACTTCGATATTTGCAATAACCGTGCATTTACAGGAATGTCCTAGACCTCAAACATCACCATTAAGTGGCGCAAAAATCAGCAATGGTTCTCTATCATATGATCACTGTACGTTGGTGATGTTATGGCGTCAATGAAGACAAAATTGCGTATTTTTTCTGTTTTTTTTTTCATAGTTATCGTTTAGTTTTCTCCAGTATCAGGATTGATTATACGAATTTACCAAAGTACAAGAGCAGTTTTCTGAGACAAAAATCAGAATCCGGTATGACCTTACTCGCGTTAAATCACATAAGATCGTTTTTGTTTGTTCGATTTAAGGTTTAACGTCCCCGTTAAAACTGTAAAGGTCATTTTGGAGACGTTGCTTCCAATTTTGTGGGACTTTTACCCGACACTGAGATGAAATGGCATCTCAAGCCCTGCCGCCCATTGAACCAAGAGGGTTTATAAGCATGGACGGACCGACTCGCACCGCTTTGCCTGGGCATGCTTAGAACCTCTAAATGGTTTACCAGTTCTCGTGTGCGGGTCGGTTTCAGCTCTGCGTGGAAGCATCATGCAGCCCATATATTTCTTCAAGCCTAGCAACGTAAAAAAAGTTATCACGCCGCCCGTGACAATATCCGTGCAGTTGGCTTCCAGTTGCAACTGACAGCCATTTTCACAGACATTAAGTGACAAAGTAATGTTTTAGGAATAAATTACTGACAGATTTTTAAAGGAGAAATATACGAAGAAAATTGTAAATATAATAAAAAAAATCTACCACCCTTAGTCATTCCATATGAAATTAATTAAAATCACCGAAGGCTTTTTATCAAAAATTTCATATGAAATGGCCTTTCCTGTGTACTTACATTTTCATCTAGTTTCTGAGTATATACAGATCGGCGAGTATCATAAATTTTACTTGAAATACCATTTGAGCCAGCGCACGACAAAACCTACAATACGACATGTGCGCCCAACGAAGACTCAGATCAGCCTGCGCATCCGCGCAGTCTGACCCGAGTCTTCGTTGTGCGCTCTAAGGATAGCTAAGGGCCCAATGCTCCTTCGAGCAGCAAGAGAAGTCTCTGGTTAGACTATATGGAGGCGCAGGCTGGTCGTAGTCTTCGATGGGCGCTCATGTCCTATTGTAGGTTTTGTCATGCGCTTGCTCATTTGTCATTACGATAACACACCCGTGCGACATAGTGCATTTTTTCACATTTCCAATCTGGCTAAATTTCTGATGAAAATCCTTGATATTTTTCTCATAAATACTGCAAACATAGGTTGTGGGTGCTCGTTAGAACCGCCTCATTGAGGCGGTTCTAACGAGTATCCACAACTAATGTCTTTGGCCAAAAATAAGAAAGATAAGGTATTCCCCGTAAACCCCAGTTCTCTCTATATAAAGTGGGGTTGTGAGGGTCTTCATTTCAAGGACTTGTTCACGTGATGTGTACACGTACTTACATTATGTTCCTCCAGCTTCGCAGATAGTTTCTGGAGGTCCCTTTCTGCTTGTCTCTTCTCATCGTCAACCACACTTTCTACTAGACTCACACTCCCGAAGTCAGGTGCTGAAACAGTTTTAACCCATATATACCAAGCGCCCATTAAATGGGACACTGACAGATAATGCAGATCTAGATCAGAGGCCAAGAAACGCGGCGCCTAATCAGAGTCCTCATATTATATACTTAGGGTACAGGCATTTTTAAGCATCCGTGGTGTAGGGGTGACGCTACTCGCCATGTAAACCAGGGATCGCAGGATCGATCCCGGGCTTCTCCAGACTTTCGGTCGAGTCTTTAAACCGAGGTCCCGTCTTCGTAGGACCGTGGCTGTTGGTGGGACGTAAAAGTCGAACACTCACTAATTCTCACTCACTCAGGCATTTTCGTAAAACTTAAGTAGAATGGGTACACCTTCTGGAGAGGCAACACCTGCACAAGTATTTATTTTTCCTATATAACCGGGGTCAACTCTTAAAGGATTCTTTTGCTGCTGAGGAGCAAATTCCTAATTCTCCTGAGGAGAAATTATTTCCTATAAGAGTTTTCCCCTTTTTCCATGCGATAGAGTTTATAGAAAAGCGAACAAGGAGTCCCGAAAGTTGTTTCCCTTTGAAAAATGGCCGGAAAACCTGTCAGGTGTTCCCATTCCCCCTTAAAACAAACAGAACAAACCCTACACCCCTTAAAGGCCCTTTTACATGGAAATGGACTGGTCCCCAGCTGTAAGGTGGATAATCTTTTGTCACCCAAGGGTCAGCATGTTTTTGTATATGTACATGTGTATGCATATGACCTGTTGTTCCGTCGTCAGCCGTCATCTATCTGTCCGCCGTTAACTTTTTCCAATTTTCAACATCTCCGTTTGGACAATATTGTGCTTCAGAATTCCGATATCACAGATGGCCGACGTGGCAGCTATTCAGAATTGCTAAAGTCGTTCTGTTCAAATATTCGAAATAACCGCCAAAACGGCGATCTTGTAATTCTTTAAACGATATGTCCTCCTAAAATAAAAATTAAAAATGAGTTCCTTTAAGAGCAATGAAAACATTCATAAGAAAGTAGATGGGCCATACTACGTAGTTTCGGCTAATAAAGCCTCATCAGTGACCCTGTAATGATCGGGCAAAGAAAGCCAGAGGAAATATACTGCAATTTTGCAACTTTCGAATAGGCAGTCGATTCAAAGACTGATATAAATCAAATTGGGGTCCAAAAAATGAAAAACCTGTCTAGAATATGAGTCTAAACCAATCATCAGATTGAACTGAAACTTATTGGGAGTCATCAAGGTGACATGCAGATTCAGAAATGCTAAAATCGTTTAATTCCGATATTCATTATTTATGATGACCGCCATGCCGACCATCTTAATATTTTTCAAACGATATTTCCTTCAATGCCGAGAGTTGGATTTAGCTGAAACTTTATTGGAGACATTACGGGGCGACAAAGAGGAATAAAGAATTGCTCAAATTCAAGAGGGCTTAACTAGTGGCCAGCTTGAAAATCTTTAAACGATATCTCATCCCGAAACAAAAGTCGTATTGAGCTGAAACTCGATAAGAGGCATCGAGGCGACTTGGAGATCCGGAATTGCAAAAAGCGTAGATTTTTTTTTCTTCTCCCAAACCCCGAAGTCGGATATGGCAGTCATTGGAGCGAAATGGAAATTAATCACGGCTAAGACCGTTTTATTTCATGTCAGCAATCTTGAAAATCTTCAAACGGCATCGTTTCACGCGAAACATTTGGGAGGCATTTGGGCGACATGGAATTTAAGAATCGCAAAAATCGTTGCGTTAAGTGTTGTGTATATCTATGACGGCGCCACGGCGACTATCTTGGAATTCTTAAAATGATGAAACATGGTTGGGAGCATAACTGGGGAGACTGCATGAGATTCTGAAACACAATTTGAAAATCTTCAAACTCCACCTGTATGTCCTCATAATGCGAGAAAATATCATTTCACCGTCTGAAGTCAACGAAATTATTAATGACGTCATCAAACTGCGGCTATTTATAACGTCACTCGCAATCGTAACGCTCTTCAAAGTTCCTTCCATTGCTAATAAAGGCGCGCTCTGTTAGAATCTTAGGTTGATAAAGTAGGCCGATGTGAAAGAGTTATACTGGGAGTATGACTGGAATACCAGAAAAAATAAGATGGGAACCTCCCAAGAAAAGGAGATCAGACAGTAGGCTTATACAGGTCTAAAGGGTGCAGCCAGCATCCCAACAGATGACCCCCCCCCCCCCCCCGCCCAGTAATGCACTATAGAAATCACCACTGATTGGCATATCAGACCAGTAGGTCCCCGCCCATCGGGGCTTGAAGAAATAGATGGCCTGCATGATGCTTCCACGCAGAGCTGAAACCGACAGCACACGAGTACTGGTAAAACCGCTTAGCGGATCTAAGCCTACCCAGGCATAGCGGTGCGAGTCGGTCCGTCCATGCTTATAAACCCTATTGGTTACATTTGGCGACAGGGCTTGAGATGACCTTTCATCGGGTATGAGTCCCACAAAATTGGAAGCAACGTCTCCAAAATGACCTCAATAGTGTTGACGGGGACGTTAAACTTCAAATCAAACAAACAAAATCTATAACGGCGGCCACGGCGACCATCTTGAAATTCTTAAAACGATACGCTCTTCCGCCCAGTGATTTGTTGCAGAAAATAAATCACTGTTCCTTCCATTGCTAACATAGATAGGTTTATAAGGTAGGCAGATATGAAAGAGTTATACTGGGAGTATGACTGGAATACCAGAAAAAATAAGATGGGAACCTCCCAAGAAACGGAGATTAGACAGTAGGCTTATACAGGTCTAAAGGGTGCAGCCAGCATCCCAACAGATGACCCCCATGCCCGACAATGCGCTGCAGAAAATCACCACTGATTGGCATGTCAGACCAGTACTGCAAGAACTGACATTAACAACGGATCCTTCTTGCTCCGGACCATTAGCTTCCAAATTTGATCATATGTGAAGATTTAGAGGATAGCATGGTTAAGTTCAGGTGAGAGCTAGAGACTAACTTCCCAAATCACAGGTCATTTGACGTGTCACCATTAACTATTCTGATTCTAAGTTACCTCCCCTAAAAATGCACGTATTCCCTTTTAACCAAGACTTCAAGTTTTAATAGCACCACACATTTGCATTTCGTTTATTTGCAGGACACAAAATCGGCTTGCTTAGAAGAGATTACAAATCCCATGACAGATAGGCGATAGATGGGAAACAAATCACCCTTAAGCCACTCGAATATATTACAGATTTACCGTAAAATACAGGAATGTGTACATGTATGTCTTGCAGAGAGGAAAAACTTTCACCCTAACTCCCTAATCAACCCCCCTCCCGCACCCCTCCCAGTCCACCCCGCAGACCACGAAAAGGGAAGGAGTAAGTCGTAAAGGGGTATAATTTGTTACATGATATGCACATGCGCGCTAAAAGCCTAGTTCGGCTATAAATGACGTTGCCGGTCAAAGACTGTCACGTGGACCTAAACAAATATAACAGATTCATTTAGTATGTTTCGGTCCACTGATAAACAACCGACCCAAAAATGGTAAACTAAAATGTCTGGTGTAGGCTCTCACTTTGCAAATAGTGCAGATCCCTTTCCGAAAAAGCCATCTGATCAGGATCTACACTATTTACCATGCAATTTGTTAACTGAATGAATACAGTATATCAAGTAATTTGATTGAGTCAGCAATCGGTGTGGTTGTATTAATTTAGTCAGCAGGGTAAGGGTTAATAATCATGGGTTCGAACAGCATCAACATCAAGTTTTACGTTCCCGTCAACACTATTTATGCCCTTGTGGGGACGTTGCTTCCGATTCTGTACTTACCAGACATTTAGATGGCATCTCAAGCCCTACCATCCCAGAAACGCTAAGGTTTAAGGTTTAAGTTCAGTCGGTTTGTTACATCTCTGCGCCGAAGCACCATGCAGCCCAGTCTATTTCTCCAAGCCCCGATGGACGGGGGTGAGGGGGGGGGGGGGGGGCAGACAAAAATGTTAGGCAGCAGTATGGATCAAAATACTTACGCATGTTGAGGAGTCTGCTTAATTCAACACAGTTGAAAAGGATGACGTGGTCCTTGTCTGTCTGAATATTCTGTAAATAAACTAAGGCGAAAAAACATTTGATATATAATGCAATTCAAACAATCAAAACACTGATAGTACTGGTAGACCGATTGTCTCTGAGCTAGACTGGAACAAGATGTGTTTGTGAAACACAAACATGTCCCCGGGCATGGTCATTTTTTTTTCAAAGTTGGTCACAGTTCAAAGTCAAGGTCACAGGTCAATATTTTTGGGTTGAGTGGGAAACCCTTGGCAAAAGGAACTTACATGCCAAATATGAAGGCTCTATCTTAAACGGTTCGAAAGTTATGAACAATAATATTTTTTTCTTTACAGTAGGTCATAGGTCAAATATTTGCATGAATGTAAAGCTCTTGTCACAAGGAACCTACATGCCAAATATGAAGGCTCTATCTTAAACGATGCAAAAGTTATGAACAATTTTATTTGTTTAAGTAAGTCAAAGGTCAAGGTTATGGTTAAAAAAATTGCATGAATGTAAAGATCTTATCACAAGAAACCCACATGCCAAATATGAAGGCCCTATCCCAAATGGTTTGAAAGTTATGACCAACATGTTAATTTTTCTTTTAAGTAGGTCAAAGGTCAAGGTCACAGGTCAAAATGTTTTGCATGAATGTAAAGCTCTTGTTACAATGAACCTACATGCCAAATATGAAGGCTGTATCTCAAACGGTTCAAAAATTATGACCAATGTTAACTTTTTCTTTTATGTAGGTCAAAGGTCAAGGTCAGAGGTCAATTTTTTTTGTGCGGATGTAAAGCTCTTGTCACAAGTCACCTACATGCAAAACATGAAGGCTGTATCTCAAATGGTTCAAAAGTTATGACCAAAATGTTATGTTTTTATTTTAAGTATGTCAAAGGTCAAGGTCAAGGTCATAGGTCAAAATTTTTGCATGGATATAAAGCTTTTGTCACAAGGAACATAAATGCCAAATATGAAGGCTGTATCTGTATCAAAAGTTATGACAAATGATATTTTTTCTTTTAAGTAGGTCAAAGGTCAAGGCCACAAGTCAATTTTTTAATGAATGTGAAGCTCTTGTCACAAGGAACCTGCATGCCAAATATGAATACTCCAACGGTTCAAAAGTTATGACCAACGTTAAAGTTGTCCACGTACACACCAACAAACAAACAAACCAACCAACAAACAAACAAACAGACAAGGCAAAATCAATATCGCTACCGGGGACATAAAAATAATCATTAAACTAGACTAACACCCTTAAAACGCCTGTTCTTTTAGCAAACTGCGGCGACTGATCAGGGTCTACATTGTTTGCCGATGTCACATTTTGGCCAATATGGCACCCTAGGCAAACGTGTATATGAGTAAGTCTATTCATTTTTTTGTAGTTGCAGACCCTTTTAATGTGCAGTTTAGTTTGCGTGCTGTTTAACAATTTTATACCAAATGGAATCTTCCTCCGATATATAGCAGAAGTCCATTTCAAAATTTCGGGGTGCCAGGTTTTGTTTTCTTCAAAATTTATTTGGGACTTGCAAACAGTGATGCCGCGTTCTGTGGCGTCTGATCTGGGCCTGCAATGTTTGTCAGGGTACTCGTTTTGGGGTTTCTGGTACAAAATGGGTTATCTGTATTGGTCAGTGGCCACATGGACATCAGCAATTTTATAAATGACTTTAGGTCTATTGATAAGCATTCGACCAAAAAGTCGGCCCCCGCCCATTGGGGCTGGAAGAAATTGATGGGTTGCACGATGCTTCCACGCAGTGCTGAAACCGACCGCCCACCGCTAAAAGGGTATAAGACTGCCAAGGCAAAGCGGTGCGAGTCGGACCGCCCATGCTTCTTAACCCTATTTGTTTTATGGGCGACAGGGCTCGAGATGTCATTTCATCTCATTGTCGGTTAAAAGTTCCACAAAATTGGAAGCAACGTCTCCAAAATGACCTATAGTGTTGACGGGGCCGTTAAACCTCAAATCAAACAAACAAATCGACCCAAAAGGACTTTCAAATTGCGACTGAAGAAGATGTCTTCAGAACTCATCCAGATATGACCAGTTGCTCTTGAAAACGGGTGTATCTAAGCCTCGCAAATAATTTCTAAAGCTAAAAAAACTATTTATTTGCTGATTTTCATACAGAATATAACGTATCGAGAAATTTTTATTCGAGCGACCATGTTGTTTTTGACGTCTTTGGCACGGTGACGTCAGAAACGTTGCACTCTTTGACGTCACGTTGTGTTACGTGTGCGCGCCATGGCACTGACTGTCGTTTAACATGCCACACTGTCTGCGGATTTTTTTAGTGAAATTTGCTAAATTATTGCGAACGCCCTTGATATTTTGGATTGCGGTATAAACTAAAACATGGTAATAAAATATAATCGGCGGCTTCCGCCCATCGGGGCTTGAAGAAATAGAAAGGCTGCATGATTCTTCCACGCAGAGCTGAAACCGACTGCACACAGGTACTTGTAAACCGCTTAGAGGATCTAAGCCCGTCCAGGCAAAGCAGTGTGAGTCGGACCGTCCATGCGTATAAACCCTACTGGTTTCATTGGGCGACAGGGCTTGAGATGTCATTTCATCTCAATGTCGGATAAAAGTCCCACAATTTTGAAGCAACGTCTCCAAAATGACCTACACAGTGTTGACGGGAACGTTAAACCTCAAATCAATCAAACAAACAAAATATAATCGGTTTTATAGGGACTCGCTGAAGATAAAACTGTCTAAGGCTCGCCGATTATATTTTATTATAAAAGACACTAACCATGTATTTACTATATTCAATGCCAAAGGGGACGCCTTCCATCACGAAAACATGCCTATATTATTTTGACCCCCTTGAACCCCACTTTTATATAGTAAAACTGGGGTTTCGGGGGGTATACCTTATTTTTCTTATTTCTAATCTAAAATATAGATTGTGGGTACTCGTTAGAACCGCCTCGATGAGGCGGTTCTAACGAGTGCCCACAATCTACATTGGGACCAGAAATAAGAAAAATATCACAATTTTTCATCATAAAATTTTAATTTTTTCGGCGATAAAGGTGGCAATGTATTTGTATAGGCGTGTTTGCGTAATGAAACCTCATGGATGCCTTATCGTAATTGGTATTACTTACAATCAAAGGCGTAGTCAGCGTAACGGCTCCCATCCATTGCTATCAAAATCTTGCGTTCTTCAGAATCCGCCATTTTGGATGGTGTTTTGTCGAGATAAATAATTTTATTTGTATATTGTTGCTGCTCAAAGTGAATATATTCAGTGTCACATTACGTGTGACTTGGCACACAGTGTTTTGTGCTCACTAATAAATAAGATATATACATCTAAGTGAAAAATATACTTGCATAATTACATATCCTCGTTGGGATGGTCGTAAACGTATCCGGTTTATTTCGAGGGTCGTTAAATAAGTATAGTTCGAACAAATTGACCTGAGACTGACCTTTATGCATGGAATAAATTATTCAATGTTATCGCCTAATACGTCGGCTTTCGTAAGCGTCTCGTGAATTTTCGGCATCACGTGAATTGCGACCCATTTACCGACCTAACAATATCGCCATTTTCGGGAGACGGCGAAGATAAATACATGCATTCAGTCGGGTGTGAAATTATGTTAATAGAGTTCACCAGTCTCAGGTCAATTTGTTCGAACTATATCTGTCCTTACCTGCTTGGAGTCACGCTTGGCTTCTTTATCCACGTAGTCACCCCGCAAAAATAATCACTGCCTCCATTGATGTTTTAAAGCTGAACGTCCATTTTTGTAGAATACATGGTCTTTAGAGTCAATCCATCGTCTAACCGCTGCCTGACTGGAAGTGAAGTCCACACGATTCTTTCTTCAAGTTCGGAAACAAAAAGTAATCACTTGGTGCCAGATCAGGACAATAGGGTGGATGGGGTAAGGATCTGAAACCGTTCCACTTCATTGCGTCCACAGAAACTTTGCAAGTGGGGACTCTTGAATTGTCATGTTGAAACAGCACACATTTAGTAATTTTCCACGCCTTTTCTGTACTATAGCTTCACGTAATTGGTCCAAAATATTAGTATAATGTAACCCATTAATAGTCTGGCCATAAGGTAAATAGTCCACCAACAGAACCCCCTTGCTATCTCAAAACGCAGTTGCCATGACCTTGCCAACTGGAGGCTGAGTCTTGAATTTCTTTGGATGCCAGTCCATTGTTGTGATGTTTCCAAGTTTCGTCCGGGTAACAATTCTTTCAAGAAAGACTTCCGAATCAGAATCGTATCTTTCCAAACGTGACTCAGACATGGACACTCGGACAGCTCGTTGTTCTTTACAGAGGCATTTTGGCACCCAACGCGCTGAAAGCTCCCTAATGTCCAACCATTCATGTAAGATGGTACAAACGCTTCGCTCAGAAGTCTTCAATCTTCTGTCCATTTCTGACATTTCATTCGCTAGTTCCCTTAGATTTTGGCTAGTGACTTCATGACAGGCCTTCCACTACGGTGATCGTCTTCCAACGTTACCCAACCACATTTAAAATCAGCCACCCAATTTTTAACAGCTTTACTTCGCACAGACTACAAATACTAGACTGACCAATAAAATTTTGTTTATCCATGTTTAAAATGTGAGAAGCGTGCACTTGTCATGGGTCAGTTATTGGATTAGGTCAGTTAAATATTCAACGACCCTCGTAATGTGTAGTTCATTTTGGCGTGCGTGTATGCCATGTTTTAACTATATTTTGTTTTAATTGGCAGGTGCAATATCATGATTGTTGGAAAAATGTTTATCAAAGAAGAAGAAGAAGAAGAAGAAGAAGAAGAAGAAGAAGAAGAAGAAACAATGTTTTATCTGAGTTATAATTTTACAATCTTAGTGTTCGGTTTTAATATTTAATACATTTAAAATGTGAACTATGTCTCCTTATTCTCATTTACTTGTAGAATTTCGTGTGAGTGAGTGAGTGAGTGTTTGAGTTTTACGTCCCACCAACAGCTAAGGTCATATAGAGACGGGACCTCGGTTTAAAGACTCATCCGAAAGTCTGGAGAAGCCCGGGATCGATCCTGCGACCCCTGGTAGAATTTCGTGTCCCACTATAATTATTATCATGTAGCTCAACGACAGTCACTCCTTCCGAGCCATTTTCCGTCGACCTTCTTGGCATGTGGCGCCGTTTTACTATTTATTCTCTATTTATATATATCCATAATTATTTATGGGTATCCATAATTAGAATGAATGGTATCCATTATCCGAATTAATTTATCAATCTGAATTAATGATATCCATCAATCGAATTATGGATATACATTATTCAGTTTATGTATATCTATCTTTCGAATTATTGATATCAATTTTTTCCGCTGATTTATGGATATCATTAATTAGAATGATGGATTTCCATAAATCGAATTATGGATATCCATAAATCGATTTATGGATATCATTAATTCAGATCAATTTATGGATATCAATAATCCGAATTATGGCTATCCATTATTTGATTTATGGATATCATTAATTCGGTCCATTTATGGATATCACAAATTTGAATGGATGTCGTTGCAAATAAAAAATATTAAAATATAAAAATAAATACTGACTGAAACCAAGAACTTTTTGGTGCATTATGGATATAGACAATTCGAATTATGGATATCTTTAAATCAAGCATGGATATTAATTATTCGATTCATGGATATCCATGATTCGAATTAGCGATATCCATAAGTCAGCGGAATAATGGATATCTATAGTTCGATTTATTGGTATCGATAATTCGAATGGGTGATACCATAATTAGAATTATGGATATCCATAAATCGATCTGAATTAATGATATCCATTAATCGAATTATGGATATCCAAAATTCGATTTATGGATATCTATAATTCGAGTTATGGATGTCCATTATTCGGCTGATTTATGGATATCTCTAATTTGAATTATTGCTATCAATAAATATGGTTTAAATAGTAAGAGACGCCCAATATTAGGGCTGGCTAATCGGAGCTGAAAAGATAATCGATTATCAGTCATGTAATTGCGATCGATAATCGATTAGTAATCGCTAAGGCTTTGTCATTATTTTACTTGTCTGGCTTTCCGTCTGAGCATGACTCTTACCATATGTTTCACTTTACCATATATATATTTGAAAAGACAGGCCTGAGCAAACAGTGTAGACCCAGATGAGACGCCGCATAATGCGGCGTCTCATCAGGGTTTGCACTGTTTGCCACTCATCCAGCTATTTTACGCATAACTTTGGGTAATAAACTGTACCAATCAAGTAATCGATTAAAAGCAAATCAGAAATGATAATCATTTTTGTGGAATTTATCGACCGATTAATCGATTATACGATTAATCGTGTCAGCCTTACCCAATATCATGGAAGAAATAATAGGAGACAAAATAAAGAGATATGAGCCAGGGCTCGAAAAATCTGGCAATCACTAATGCCTTAGAACAGGTTGTTCATTCGCACATGGACATAATCATATAGTGAAGCTCCTGAACGCGGTGTCTGATCAGGATCTTCAGTAAAACATGGTTGGAAAACGCACAACGAATGAAATAGACTTGACAACCCAGATATTGTAACTGGACCTCTCCAAACAGAAAACAAAACCCATTTTACCCTTATTTGCGCGCGGTTATCTTATTTGTCAGTGGTTGTCACGTGGACATCAGCAGTATCAGAGACTTTGTATCTGTAACCTTGGGACGATTGATAAACAGTCAACTCAAACATGTATAAATACAAAAAAAAATAAAAAAGAGTGGCAATAATTATTCTTTCATTTCTTTTGGTGGTTTAAAACGGCTGTTTACAGTGACTGTGGCTTTTCCCGGGTAATATTTTATAACTATTATACATGCATGTCTTTCGAAAGAACATGCTATACAAAAAATACTGTTTATTCTAAACTTTGCAGTGAAATCAATACATATCTGAAACAAATAAAAATTGTATATAATTATATGTGAAAAATAAAATCGACCCATTAAAGGACAGAAACTGGATAAGTGCTCTTGTCCACCAGACTGTCACTGATTTTGGGAAACCAAGGGTATGGTTATTGTCAGCCCTCGCCGATGGACGGAGACATTATAGACGTAGGGTTTAACACGGAAGAATAGCCATTAGTTACCCACAATGCAGGTTGCCCTTCTTATTTATGCAACAATAAATATAAGCTTTCGCACAAAGAAGAGGCCCATGGGCAGAATTCTGGCACAGAACTGGTATCACATTTGTTTGTTTGTTTGTATTGGAGTTTAACGACCCAGTCAACACTAGTTTAAGTCGTTTTTGAGCCGGTCAGTTTACCTATCCACACTTTACTTGGGCAGGCTTATACGAAAGCGGTTAACAAGTACAGGGCACATTTAGCTTTCGCCAGAAACTGACAACTGCCATTCTTGGATCAACGGAAGGGAGAGAATGACCGTAGAAAAGATTTCATGATCAATCGTCTCGACAGAATGTTGCCGACCCCGGCAGGTATCGATCCCGCGTCCTCCTGATCACCTGTCAGACGCGCATCCGACTGTACTACCGATGTCGGCTATCACATTTGTACACTGAACTCATATTTGCTGTCATATTTGTTCACACTAGTACAAAATATACATCTACAAACTCTCGACCACGACGGACGACTGCCTATCTTATAAGCTCTCCAGAAGCCTGGTGAGCTAAAAAAAAATCTTGCCTCGCCGGTTGGTTTATCGTCAATTAATCTTCTATAAAGTGTAAGAAAGTTGTCTACTTAACTTCTCAAACAGTTTTCAAGAATTCCATTTGATAAGATGCGACAAGCATATTGAAGCTGCACACGTGCCTTCTTAAAGATAAAAAAAAAATACTTTTTGACAAAATTACAACATTTGAAACTTTGACATTTTTTTTTTTTTTTTTTGGTTTTACGGGCCTTTCAAGATTATTTCACTCATATCGAGCCGATCGTTAATCAGATGTGGGCGAAAACCGGAGTACCCGGAGAAAAACCATCTGACCCGTTGTAGATCTTGGCGTCTCACATTGGCACCGAGCGGGGCTCGAACCACAGCGGTGAGAGACCTAATGATCAAGTGTCAGCGCTCTTAACCACTAGGCCACGGAGGCCCTTTTTGCGACTTTGACATTTCAGACATTTTTCTTCAGTCGGAAGGATACTGGGTGCATACTGGCAATTAAAATATAACCCAAAACAGTTAACTGTATAAAACACATTTCTGGGATATAACTCTAGACATTCACATTTAAAGCAAAATAAAAAAATAAAAAAAGAATAAAATAAAATAAGTAAATCGAAGTTTATAGTTTTGCATTGATTTTGACTAATTCTACCTAGAAATGAATTTTGCATTTATTTTGACTAATTCTACCTAGAAATGTTAAATAATGACAAAAAACGCATTTTTTTTTCAGAAGCTCAAGTTAAAGCAAAAAATATCGAAGTTTATAATTTTGCATTTATTTTGACATCACGAAATGTGGCTGATCAGGGTCTACACTGTTTGCTTTAAATAGAAGTGAAGACGATGATCTGGAATCGATGGAATTAACCATCAGCTCACATCAGAGACACCAAAGGATAAGAATCACAAACATGAATTAAATAGACCCTAATGGAAACATTAATAGCGGAAAGCTATAAGGACAGCTACTTTCCCATAAAATGGCTAATTGGCTATCCAACACAAAAAATATATAAGCAATAAACACTCTCAAAGACAAACTATAACAAAAATAAACCGCGACAGAAGAATCACCTTGGAACGGTTCACTGGTATTTAAGATATAAGTCTCAGTTCAAATCAGTGTTTTCAATTTAAATGATAAAATCTTGATTTATAATTTGTTTTTCTGTAATCGAAAGGGAGTACTGTTTTGATGATTGTTATGATTTCAGTTGGTTTGTTTTTTGATTTTAGGTTTTTCGTCCCCGTCAACACTGTATAGGTTGTTTTGGAGACGTCGCTTCCAATTTTGTGAATCTTTTACCCGGCATTGAGATGAAATAGATGACAGTGTGTCTATGTATGTTTGAAATACGAGGGATGTTCGAAAAGAATTGCTTATTGTTCTCTAGCTCGATATCCACGTGGGGCACGCTCAAAACCAATTCATACTTGCACAGGGCTTTTCAATATCTACACAATGGTGTATAAATGTACATGTTAGACTAAGTTTAAGACATAAAATTTGCCATTTGAATACACGCAGTCATTGACCACTGCAGCAAAAATGGTTGGCAGAAGCGTACACTAAAAATATGAAATACGGGCTTACATCAAAGCTTGCGCAAAACTTAGTTGTTCTTAGAATAAGCTGATGATTTCTACTGCTTTTGGACCTTCTTGTGTGTCTTATGACACAGTTCGGCGGTGAAAAAAGAAATATGAGTCTGGTGTAGAGTCCATCAAAAATGCACCGAAATCAGGTAGGCCAAAATCTGCATCTCGTAAGGAAATTGTTTCCAAAATAGAGGAAATCATTGAAGGAGATGTCAGATTTACAGTTCGTGATATTGCACGAAAGGTAGGCATATCACTATCAACGGTTCACCTTATTTCGAAGAAGCATTTGAAAGACAGAAATATTTCTACTAGATGGGTGCCACATCTGTTGACTGACGAGCAAAAGAGGCAACGGGTTAAAGTGGTCAAAAAGCTGCTTCAAATGTTTCCAAAATATGACAAAAAGTAGTTTGCCAATGTCGTCACAGGTGATGAAACCTATGTCCATTATTTTGAGCCCGTCAGAAAGGTTAGAAATAAGATATGGACCACTAAACACAGCAAACGCCCAATAATTTGGTTTAAACAGTATTTATTAATGATAATGTTCAATACATACATACATGTAAACATGTACAAAAAGAATGTTCAGAAGCCACAGGATCTGACAGTAAGCGGCTAAGCTTATATTAATCATCGCCCAATAATTTGCCAAACGTTCTTTGAGTAAAAAGAAGGCTTTGCATGCAATCTTCTTCTCTGGCGAAAGAGTCGCAATAAACGTGCCGGTGAAAAAGGGCAAAAGCATCACCGGAAAGTACCACAAAGACGTAGTACTGAAGAAACTGAAAAAGTTTTATCAGAAACGACGCCCTACCACTGGTTTTAAACATGTCTGTCTTCTACATGACAATGCAACCGCTCATACCTCCGCAATAGTTACGGCGTTTTTGAAGAAAGAAAAAGTAACTGTTTTGTCTCTCCCCCCCACCCCCCCTCCAGCCCCGTATTCCCGAGACTTTGCCCCGTCTGATTTCTTTTTGTTTCCGAAATTGAAATCATTCATTGCTGGGCGGAAATACCAGTCCTGACAGACACTTGCATCTGATAGTCGTTAGTACCTTATTACTGTGCCCAAATCAGCGTACCGTGACGCCCTCAAGAAGTGGATACATCGGCTGAAACTTTGCATTTCTAGCCACGGGGAGTACTTCGAGGGCTTGAAATGAGCATTTTAGGCTAACTTGAAATTTGAAGTCTCCAAGCAATAAACAATTCTTTTCGAAAATTCCTCGAAGATGAAAGTATTCTTACAAAGAATGTACAATTATATGGCTTCAATTATCCCCTTTGATTCGAATGTATGTTACTGGCTTACTGCGTAATATTACAATCGAACTTCGATGGGTCGAACTCGGTAGGCTCGAACACCACGTTTGGGTCGAACTGACTTTTCAGTCCCGGCAAAATCCCTATTCATTTTAACTAAACATGCCACCCTTGGTTCGAACCACGATGGCTCGAACCGTCGAACTCTAAGCCTGGTCCCTAGAGTGCATTTTCTATGTAAAATCCCAACGATGGCTCGCACTAATTATCTTTTTAAAAATTCCAATTTTATCGATCAAGTCACGCAGGCGCGTGATCAGTATCATAAGACGCTTTGATATTGACAAAGCGTCTTGCCGAAACAGCTGTTTACATAACACAGATGTACTTGATTGGCGCAATCCCTTTGATCAACAGGTCAAGAGATTAATGTTGAGGTGTCAAATTAAGTTTATTGTAAACACCTATAATAACCCAGGGCTAATGAGGCGGCTTAAGGATATTAAAGCTGGCAAATTAAAATTTCACACCGACCTGCCAAAATTACAGCCTTTGCCTTAAAATACGGACCAAAAATACGAAATGTATACTACGTGGCTTAAATTATGACCGATAAATGTACCGGAAGTCACCAAATTCGCCGCAGCTATGATAAAAAAAATCATAGTACACAAAGATGGATCTTGCCGAGTTGGACTCAAATGGCTCGAACTACCGATGGCTCGAACTTTTTTCAGCGGTCCCGGCGAGTTCGAGCCATCGAAGTTCGACGGTAGTTAAGCCTGCCTTTCGGAGCAACAGCAAAGGTTATCCCTTACAACCCTTTAGCCAGGTTTTGTCTTCATTGATTTGAGGTTTAACGTCCCCGTCAAGACTGTAAAGGTCATTTTGGAGACGTTGCTCCCAAGTTTGCGGGACTTTTACCCGATATTGAAATGAAATTACATCTCAAGTCCTGCCGCCCAATGAAACCAATAAGGTTTTTAAGCATGGACGGTCCGACTCGCACCGAATTGCCTGGGCAGGCTTAGATCATCTAAGCGGTTTACCAGTACTCGTGCGCGGGTCGGTTTCAGCTTTGCGTGGAAGCATCGTGCAGCCCATCTATTTCTTCAAGTCCCGATGGGCGGGGGCTGTCCCTTTAGCCAAGTACAGATACTTATGCAAACAGAGTGGATCACGATGTGATGGCTCTAAGCTCGCTTAACATTCAGATAGATGCTCTAGAGTTGCGTTAGAAGGTTATCTTGGAATTATAGGTTGCGCTTAGCAAACAGTGCAAACCCAGACCAGTCGCCCCCGCCCATCGGGGCATGAAGAAATAGATGGGCTGCATGATGCTTCCACGCAGAGCTGAAACCGACCGCATACGAATACTGAAAAACCGCTTAGAGTATCTAAACCTGCCCATTCAAAGCGGTGCGAGTTGGACTGTCCATGCTTATAAACACTATTGGTTTCATTGGGCGACAGGGCTTGACATGTCATTTAATCTCAATGTCGGGTAAATGTCCCTCATAATTGGAAGGGCTTCTCCAAAATGACCTTTACAGTGTTGACGGGGACGTTTAACTTAAAATCATCTAAACAAAGACCCAGATCAGACGCAATAGAACGCGCCGTCTGATCAAGATCTACACTATTTGCTTAAAATCCGGAATTTTAGGGTTAAATAAAACAGTTTAAATCACAGTCCCAGGACTATTTTTTCCAACCTACACACAGAGACAATCGACCCCCAGTACTCTCAGTGCTTTGATTTAGGTTTGTTTTTCGTATAATATAAAAAAGAAAATTTACTTTTTTTTTTCTTTTTTGTTGATAAATACCAAAAGTATTTCATCTAGCTTCGCACTCGTGAAAATTATGATGTTTTCAACACGGTCAATGAAATATGTTTTGTATTCACCTAAAAGTAAATTTCCCCAGACGTTTTAAAATCTTTTAATTTTATATCTTTACTGTATGTAAGTAAATGTATATGAAAACAGCCCCAAGTGGAGTCTATATTTACATTCGTATACATGAATCCCTATCTAGATAAACAAAGGATAAGTTGAAGTAATTTTCTTCTTTTATCTTGAAAATGTATGCTGCGTCTTCTCATTAGAATCTAATGAATGCAAATAACCATCGTGGTTTGCATTTATTTATCAAGAATTGACTTGCATCCTCATTTGAATGAAACATGTTGCATGTATGCATAGAGGATCCTACACGAGTGGTAATTTCATATGAAATGTATGAATGACTACGAGTGTAAGATTCTGTATATTAACGATTTTAAATAGTTTTTATCATATGACGTCGCGTCTGAGAGTATAATAACGCCATATTCGATAATCCACTAGCGGTTTAAATATGCAAATTAGAAAGGTAACGTTACATGTAGGGCGTCATTAATGACGTCGCGTTTACTAATGACGGAATATTGACATTTTCGTTAAAACAGTGAATTAAAATATGTTTTAAATGTTATATGATAAATAGGAACTTGCATTCGTGCATATGTATTATTGAATTTATGAAACTCGTTGAAGAAAAGGGATAAAATGCATTTATCCCTTTTCCTTGACTCATTAATATAAAATGCATGAACACTCATGTAATATCCTCTATATAAAACATATGGTTGTCACGGACAGCTCCATGTCGTTACGTACCAGTAACCATGTATTATTCGCGAGTGATCACCAAATAACAGGGACATTACATTATGTTGCGAAACACAACTCGATGTTAATATGTCTAATAAGCTTTTATTATACATGTATTTTGTCTGTACACATTCATCTGAATACAGTCCTGAGTGTATATTTTTTACATTCGTATACATGAAGCCTGAGACATTTCTCCGATTACTGTTACGGCATGATCATCGTGTCTTTTCCATGACTGTGTCCGTGCCCGTGATGGTGGTGATCGTCCTTATGTCTGCATATCAACACTGGCACGTGCGAGTGATGCATCACGTGATCACTTACGCTGCCTAGCAACGTCCTTCGCACTTGTCCCATACCACGTGTTCCCGTAATTATCAAAGACACCTTCTCTTCCTCTGCAACGCGAATTACTTCAATCCTAGGACTGCCGTGGACTTGCTTTATTTTTCCATGCAGCTGAAATAATCGTTTTCGGAAATCAACGTATAGCAATTACTGCTTTGAAACTGGGAGCATGACTGGAATACTTGGAAAATTAAAATGGGAGTCTCTCAAGAAAAGGAGAAAAGACAATAGGCTCGTCCTTTTATACACAAGGTCTAAAGGGTGCTGCCACCACCAACATATGACCTTGTCCGCCAGGCACGGTAGAAATCACCATTCGTTGGCGTTTCTGACCCTTACTGCAAGAACTGACATTAATGAAGAATCGTTCTAGAGATTGGAATGCCCTTCCCGATTCGATTATTTCGACAGCTGAAGGTGCTGATGATTGTGTAACTAAGTTTTCCTCTTTGGTTGGAGCTAGCATCACATGTCCTAGTGTATGAATGCCATTGTAACAATTCTGATTCTGATAAAAATTAAACATGCAGCGCCTTCAGCCCCCGCCCGTCGGGGCTTGAAGAAATAGATGGGCTGCATGATGCCTCCACGCAGAGCTGAATCCGAACCACACACGAGTACTGGTATACCACTTAGAGGACCTAAGCCTGCCCAGGCAAAGCGGTGCGACTGTTGAACCGTCCATGCTTATAAACCTATTGGTTCATTAGGCGACGAGGCTTGAGATGTCATTTCATCTCAATGTCGGGTAAAAGTCCCACAAAATTGGAAGCAACGTCTCCAAAATGACCTTTACAGTGTTGACGGGGACGTTAAACCTCAAATCAAACAAACAAAACATGCAGCGCCTGGTGTGACGCTTTGCAAAGAGCTTTAAGAAATAATCATATCAGAGGTACTGGGCCGGATCCTGGCTAGCTTATTGTCAAACTGCTCACTGTTCTAGCTAAAAAAAATACCAGAGGACCAATAGTCCGGAACCGCTCAACTGAGTGCTGTGTTAAAGTGGAGACATTTGGTTTCTGAGAAATACATTTTTAAGGGCGTTTACCATGGCAGCCACCTTGGTCATGTGACCTAAACCATTAGTTCCCCCATCCCTAAGGGCTTCATATGAAATTTAGCGTCCACTTGTTTTTTAAAGAGTTTATTGTCATATCTGAGTGACTGGACAACGGTCAGTGAATAACTTGGGTCTTCGGTGGTCATGCAGCTTCATCTACCAGTTTAGCTGAATGCATATACCATTTAAGATAACAGGCAATTACAGAATTTGAAAAATTACCACCTTCCCCTTTTTCCCATACAAAAGTGCAAGTGGCCAAAACTGACCTAGGCATAAAACCAGACAATTATGATGGACTGGAGTCCCCAATGCTACATTCATAGTTTCAAGGCAATTGAGTTTAAGCCTGCCCAGGTAAAGTGATGCGAGTCGGACCGCTTCTTAAACCCTAGCGATTTCTATGGGCGGTAAGGCTTGAGATGTCATTGCATCTCAATGTCGGGTAAAAGTCCCACAAAATCGGAAGCAATGTCTCCAAAATGACCTTAACAGTGTTGACGGGGACGTAAAACCTCAGCTAAAAAAAAAAACAACAACAACAACAAAAAAAAAAAACTCCAACACAAGCAAGCATGCAAGTAAGCAGAGAACACATTAACACTGTTTGCACATGGTTCTATATAACACGGTTCTGGATATACCAAGGTTCAAGGATGCATCGCAAAAATATATATGTATATTATATAGACCAATGACCGACAAAAAGAACCGTCCAACAGTAAAAATAAATATCGAACGGCGATACCGTTCACTCAGGTTTAAACTAGTTAAAACACACGGGGGACGTTGAACCTCAATTCAAACAAACAAAAGACACCCTATAGCCAAAAATACTATTAGATTAATTATCTGGGGACGCACATGGGTTCGAATTGGCTATGGAAAACGAACGTACAGTGTTCAAAATATATTGAAAACTTTTACCACCAAAATATGAAAATTTTCTGATGAAAAAAGCTGATATGTTCATAATTTTGCAGAAAACATAGGTTTTGAGCACCCGTTAGAACCGCCTAAGGCGGTTCTAACAAATACCCACAATCTATGTTTCTGAGCAGAAATGTGAAAAGTAACGTATATCCCTGGCAAACCGGCCCCCGCCCATCGGGTCTGGAAGAAATAGATGGGCTGCATGATGCTTCCACGCAGAGCTGAAACCGACCGCACATGAGAACTGGTAAACCGCTTAGAGGATCTAATATGTTCTAGAAAGTGTTATACTTTGGACGACAGAACTGGAAAATATGGACTGTACGTTTTCTGGGCAAGACTAGCTAGTTTCGGCCAATTAGGTCTCATCAGTGACCCTCAGCTATTTTAAAAATTCAACAATGGAATCAATGATCACAAAGGCCAAGAAAATATAAACTATACTATGATGCAGGGCAGGGAGACATTTTTACGGCCGCCACAAATTCCCAGACACCAGCTGTAGTGACGTTAAATATGTTCTAGAAAGGGTTATCCTTTGGAAGCAAGGACTACACCACAGAACTTGAAAATATGGAGTGTACGTTTTCTGGGCCAGACTAGCTAGTTTCGGCCAATTAGGCCTCATCAGTGACCCTCAGATATTTTCAAACTTCAACAATGGATTCAATGATCCCTAAGGACAAGAAAATATAAACTACACTATGACTATAAACTACTCTAAGCCAGCCCAGGCAAAGTGGTGCGAGTCGGACTGTCCATGGATATATACCCCATTAGTTTCATTGGGAGGCAGGGCTTGAGATGCCATTTCATATCAATGTCGGGTAAAAGCCCCACAAAATTGGAAGCAACGTCTCCAAAATGCATATACAGTGTTGACGAGGACGTAAAACCTCAAATCAAACAAACAAGCAAACAAACAATATCCCTGGCAATCACTTATCGAGATCAGACGCCACCGAAAGTGGCATCTGATCTGGGTCTTCACTGTTTGCTTAAAAGGCATCTACTAAAGGGTCAAACGAAATAGTCCTTGTTCCTACTGTCAGACAATCTACCCACCAGTATTGTGAGTGCTTTGGTTCAATAGTAAGGGGAATTGGAACACCTTATTGGGAGGCAACTCCTGCAAAAGTATTTTTGTCTCCCATGTCAATAGGGGTCAACTCGTAAAGGAAAGAATTTGCTCCTGAGGAGCAAATTCTTTCCTTTAAGAGTAGATCCCTTTTTCAGTGGGACAGCGCTTATAGAAAAGCAATCAGGTAGACCCGAAAGTTGTCTACCATTGAAAAATGGCGGACAGATCTGCCAGGTGTTCCCATTCCACTCACTGAAAACTTTTATGAAACAGTAGTTTCTTACATGATTGTTTTTCATCTTCTCTGTGAGTGTTTTCAGGTAGATTTCAGCCTTTTCCTTCTCATCTTCAATCATGCTGTTTATAAGTTCTGCGTTCCCGACTCCCATTGCTGTAAGTATAAAAGCCCGCCAGTAGAAAGCCTATCGGCCTCGATACATGCAGCTCATTCGGATGCGCGTCTGTCGGACTGTGATCAGGAGGTAGCGGGTTCGATACCTGCCGGGTCGGCAACATTCTTTAGTTGAGATTGATCATGAATTATTTTCAATGGTCATTATCCCCCTTCCGCTGAATCAAGAAGGGCAGTAACTCTGTGTCTGGCGAATGAATGTGCACTGTGCTGGTTAACCGCTGTATAAGCCTGCCCAGGAAAGAATGGTTAGATGTAGACTGACCGGCTTGATATAATCTAAGTAATGGTCAACTACAAAAAATAAACATAGTATATAGAAAATCTGTCTTCGGGGTTGCTTTAAACTTTATTTTAATTGCTTCAATGACATGTATATGTAACAGACAAATATATATTATCCAGGATTTGAAATTAAGCCAAAGGCTTGTGCAGTGGCCATCTCCTGGTTAGAATAAATACAAAAACAGGCAATGATATCTGAATGGTAAGGAAGTGTTTAGAAGCATCGAATGCATAAAAATAGACTGGAAACAGACATGCAGACAGTTCGAGGTTTGTGACCAGCTAAAAACCGGCCTGCTCAGCTACAGGGCCTATGAGTACGATTCTTGAAATATTGGATATAAAACCTAGAGGTATTTTTATGCTAATAATATTGTTACGGACCGCATTGCCTCCCTTCAATTATCTACCTTTATCACCACTCTCTGACAGGAAGTCGACTCTTTGGCTCAGTGCCATGGTTAGAGCATTGGATCCCGGTTTCGAATCACACCATAGGCGGGGATTTTTCTAGCTATGCTTCTTTCCCTTGTTACGACTTTCATGTAAGATGAGGGCTCGTACGGGATTGGACTTTAATTTGCCCAAACTGGCTTCGTGCCGAAATTGGCTTCTCGTCACTCTATTGAAGAGCGGGTGTGTTACGGACCGCATTGCCTCCATTTATCTACCTTGGTATTTTATATGCATAGCTGATATCAGGAAGTCGACTCTTTGGCTCAGTGGCTAGACCATTGGACTAGGTGTTTAGACCATTCAACCTAGCGCCCCGACTTCGAATCCCACCATAGGCGGGGATATTTGCTTCTTTCCTTTGTAACGACTTTCATGTCTTAAGAATCGACTGAGACAATTCTAATGAGTTCATACAAGATACCTTTTTCAATATAAAAAAAAAAAAAAAAATCTGCATAAATTATCCTATGTATATTTATATCTGGAACTAAGGGAAGAATTTTTACGGACTTAAGAGCGCGTTCCAACTAACCATGATAAACGAGTATTCGGCAGTGGAGCCATTGGAATATTGATATATCCGGGAGGAGTTGCATAACGCGAGTACTACAGAGCGCTTTGTGGCGCTTCTCTATGCAACGGTACGTTTCAAAACAGTGTTTGGAGCTGCCTCATTCTACGTTGCATAGCAACCAGACGAAACAAAATGGCGGCGCCCGACGTTGCGACGTATTGAGTGTCCGTTTTAAGCCATTTATTACTTTTTTCTTCTCAAGTTTAGCAGAAATGACAAGAGAAAACAAAAATAATCACTGAAGCAAGCACCGCATCTCTTTTTCTGGGAAATTTTCGGGTTTGAAAAGCGTTCTATTTTGGCAGTAATTTTAGAAAGCGCCTCCATCGAGCATATAACGGACAAAGCGCTACAAAGCACTATAATAAAGCGCTCGTCCTTTGCAACTGTCCCCTGATTTTGCATCATTTTAACAAGTCCGTGTAATGAAGACACCTCTAAACCCCACTCTATATATAGAGAACGGGGCTTACAGGGGTATACATTGTTTGATTTGAGGTTTAACGTCCCCGTCAACACTGTAAAGGTCATTTTGGAGACGTTGCTTCCAGTTTTGTGGGGCTTTTACCCGACACTGTGTTGAAATGACATCTCAAGCCCTGTCGCCCAATGAAACCAATAGGGTATACATTTTCTTAGTTCTGCTCCAAAACATAGGTTGTGGGTAGGGTACTCGTAAGGACCGCCTCAATGGGGCGGTTCTAACGAGCACACACAACCTATGTTATGAGTTTAGATATGGAAAATATCACACATTTTCATACGAAAGAATGCACAGTATCACACGGGTGTGTAGGCGTAATGAAATAAAACTTACGATTTGATGTTAGTTGGTGATATTCGACACAATGGAAAAGAATAACAAAGTCGTTGTCGTGCCGTATGTTTTTCAAGTAATCTGAAATGGAAGAATAAATATGAATGAAGGTGTAGCGAGCACTAACCCCATTCTGATCGAATCTTTAAATAAAATAAATTACTATCCAGAACATTTTGCACTGGCGTGTTAATAGTGAACATTTTACTCGTACCCTAGTGCCTAGCAGAATGCACAAATGTTCTGTCTGCGAAGGCATTGGAAGTGAGAGACTGATATTTTGCAATGACTTTACACATGCGATTGGTGATCCTACACTATATCATAAAACAAGGAAAACAAGTATTAGCTTTTACAAAAAGCTTGAGTCTACGCTTAGCACACATTAATTTGTGTAGTCTTAGGATTGGAAAGTCGAATGACAAAGCTGTTCATGTGTATCCTGTATAAGTGTGCCAGTAAATATGGAAACCTGTATAAGAGCCAAAGATTCCAAAAGTTCACTCCAGTTTCCTATATAAACAAAACTACCAATCTTTTATAATGACAACCACCCTTACTAAGGAAACGAAAATTCAGTAGAACAGTAGTACCTACTTTTAGTAAAAACAAACACAAATAGATGTACAGTATCATCGGAGGGCAGACAACATCATGTGAACCCAGAAAACATGTTTATTTTGTAAGCGAAGAGCGTTTGATAAACTTACGGAAGTGTTCCGGTAAATTCCGATTTTTAATCATTATAACAAATAACACTGATGACCAGTCAATAGAATATAGCATTCAAACATTAATTACCTTTTCTTTAATGCTTCTGGGGCAAAAGTATACCTGAGGTAGTCTACGTCCACAGGCGTAGACAATAACACGGATGACATGCTAATAGAAAATAATATTCAACTAGTCGTGACCTTTTCTTAAATGCTTCCGGAGCAAAAGTCATCCTTAAGATAGTCCACGCCCTTGGGCGTAGACAATAAGATAAAAATGCATATGTGTATCAAAACAATGTTCAAATGTTCAAAGTGTAGGCTACATGTAGTTCTTACTCCCAAATAGCCGGCCTCGGTTGCTCAGTCGGATGCGCGTCTGACCAGGACGAGGGTTCGATACCTGTCGGGGCCGGACACATTCTTTCGTGGAGATTAATCAGAATGAAATCTTTTCTTCGATTATTCTCTCCATTCCTCTGATTCAAGAAGGGCAGTTGTCAGTTTATGGCGAAAGAATGTGCACTGCACTGGTTAACCGAGTTCGTATAAGCCTGTCCAGGAAAAGCGTGGATAGGTAAAATGACCTTAAAAGTGTTAACTGGACCGTTAAACTCCAATACAAACAAAACAAGATTCCCAAATTTATAATAAACTATTATCAAAACTTGTATACTGAGGGTCTGATATTGGACCCTGTGATAGCCCCATTCTAATTTTTATAAGGGGAGTGGAACCCAATTTTTCGTGTCCAAGGTTCGACGCTGTGGCTTTCTTCTGTCCAGGCGTCAGATTAATCCTAACTCATGATTGGCTTGATTCAAAATACACCATGATCTATTGTCGAGCGAAGATCAATTTATTATCGTTGTATTATGTATGATACTGCACTGGCATTGAGTCGCGGGGTGGGGCGTGGGGAGGGAGGGAATTTCATAAACTCCGGAGCCGAAGCCCCAGCCCCATCTCCACCCTCACACCTAGTTCTCAATTCAGCCGTTCATTTGCAGTTTATAATATCCCCGCCGTTAGAAAAGATGTTTATGATAATAGCGAACATCAAAGTGCTGATCAGCCTGCGCATGCGCGCAGACTGATCAGCATCTTTGTGTTCGCGGCTTGGATATAAGAATGCCCCTAGTTCTATATCTAAACTTTCCCCAGCATGCAAAAAAAAAAAAAAAAAAAAAAACGCGCCAACGTCGGACCGATAGCGGTATGACGTCACTGTCAACCAGACGTTGGCCGGGCATCCTTTGCTGGCTGTGTCAAAACTCTTGTTTTTGTTTGTTTGATTTGAGGTTTAATGTCCCCATCAACACTGTATAGGTCATTTTGGAGACGTTGCTTCCAATTTTGTGGGACATTTACCCGACAATGAGATGAAATGACTTCTCAAGCCCTGTTAAACCAGGGATCGCAGGATCGATCCCGGGCTTCTCCAGACTTTCGGATGAGTCTTTAAACCGAGGTCCCGTCTCCGTATGACCTTAGCTGTTGGTGGGACGTAAAACTAAAACTCACTCACTCACTCACTTCTCAAGCCCTGTCGCCAAATGAAACCAATAGGGTTTATAAGCATGGAAACGCAACTTTGCCTGGGCAGGCTTGGATCCTTTAGCGGTTTACCAGTACTCCTGGCGGTCGGTTTCAGCTCTGCGTGGAAGCATCATGCAGCCCATCTATTTCTTCAAGCCCCGATGGGCGGTGTCGTCGAAACTCTTGTTATACTATGTAGCCGAGAACGTGGGTAATTTTCTTACCTGGTCGAAAACCATGAAAAAGGGCTTCTTGCACACCAGACAAGGAAATCCGTGATGTTACCCTGGGATAGAAATTTATGTTCTGACCCTGGTGTTCCGACCCAGGCAACTAACATAAATGCGCTTCAATTCTATTCAACTGCCGGAACTACTTCCGCACTACTTTTATTTTGTAAACACTACATGTGCGAGCTGTCAAAACTAACCGGAGGTGTTGTGCAAGAAAAAGAATCCAATATGGTGTTCTGTTGTAGATGGGCGTTTCCAACCCTCGGGATGACCGTGCTGAGCGGAACCTCGGCGTAGCCTCGGTTCCGCTCACCACGGTCATCCCGAGGGTTGGAAACGCTCATCTACAACAGAACCCCATATCAGATTCTTATATTCTTGCGTCGGCGACAACACTATGTACTCGTAAATGTGGGACTTCTACTCGAGATGAAATGACATCTCAAGCTCAGCCGCCAAATGAAACCAATAGGGCTTACATGCACTGGACGGTCCGACTCGCACCACTTTGCCTGGGCAGGCTTAGTATTTCTAAGCGGTTTTACCAGGACTCATGTGCGGTCACTTTTAGCTCTGTTTTGAAGCACCATGCAGCCCAATCTATTTCTCCAAGCCCCGATGGGCGGGGGCTTGGTAGTGTGATATGAAATGTGCCATATGCAATATTACTTGAACCGGGTATGCGAAAAACTCATCTTACAGCGCGTGGGGCCAGCGAATGCGCAAATCAGCATGCACATCCATGTAATCTGAAACGAAAATCATTGACCTAGCCGTAGAAAGTTGCGTTGTGGTTTTAAGGCCAAATAAACAGCTGTGGTCATACCAGGGCTGGTATATTACTGAGACAAGCGAAGCGGTTAACATGTGCCTAGTGAGATTACCCAGCCCTACCACAACAGCCAGTGGGTCAACAGCGGAGTCCTCAATCAACCATCTCAAGCATTCTTCCGTCTGATCTGGGTCTGCACTGTTTGTGCAGGCCTGTCTGTACCAATGCTTGGACCTGTCTGTCCCAGTACTTTGGATCAATACGGTATTTTGCATATAGTTAGACATGCCGACTAGTTTAAAGTATCAATGTACAAAAACTACTTACAATCGAGCGCCCCCGCCCATCGGGGCTAGGAGAAATAGATTGGACTGCATGGTGCTACCGCGCAGAGCTGAAACCGACCGAACACGAGTACTAGTAAACCGTTTAGGTCTAAGCCTGCCCAGGCAAAGTGGTGCGAGTCGGATCGTCCATACATATAAACACTATTGGTTTCATTTTACTGCAGGGCTTGAGAAGTCATTTCATCTCATATGTCGGGTAAAGGCAACACAAAATCGAAAGCAACGTCTCCAACATTGAGATGAATTGGCATCTCAAGCCCTGCCCTGCTGTCTGTAGCTTTACCCATATATGACAATAAAATCTTCCTCCTAATGCGATTGGCGTTGTCCATTTCCAATTATATGGGTGTCAGGTTTTTTGGATTTTTTTTTGCTTGGGGCAACTGTTACAAACATGAATATTCTTTAAGCAAACGGTGTAGACGCAGATCAGACGCCGCATTCTGATCTGGGTCTACAATGTTTGCCAATGTCTAAACAAAGGGCTGCTAGGCATATATGGATTTGTTTTGTTTGATTTGAAGTTTAAAGTCCCCGACAACTCTATATAGGTGATTTTGGAGACGTTGCTTCTAATTTTTTGCGACTTTTACCCGACATTGAGATGAAATGACATCTCAAGCCCTGCTGCCCAATGAAACCAGGTATTATAAGCATGGACGGGGCGACTCGCACCGCATTGCTTCGGCAGGCTTAGCTCCTATAAGCGGTTTACCAGTACTCGTGTGCGGGTCGGTTTCAGCTCTTCGTGGAAGCATCATGCAGCACATCTATTTCTTCAAACCCCTATGGGGGCATATAAGGCATATCAAACAAAATACTCACAGTCGAAGGCATAGTTAGAGTAAGAACTTCCATCCATAGCAATCATTACTATTCTCTCTCCTTCTTTTGCCATCTCGTTATCACGATAATTTGAATGATACTTATTTTAAGAGAAATGTGTTTTTTCAATAGCCAAGTAGTTTCACCTGGTCAAGACACATAGTAAATATACCCGGTTTTCTGTAACATTTATCAGAAGTGAGATTTATCTATGAAATATTTGTGTGGTTAAGGTGATATTAGAAACAAAATAACTTACTGACGTATGTACTTTTCATAATAATACGTACATATGTACGTTAAGCATCTCTGCCTAAGATAATATACATGTATAATACATGTACCCAGCATGGATCTCTCTAATTATCTGTGTACATGTGCGTTTTCCCATCGGGGCTTCGGTAAATAGATTGGGCTGCACGGTGCTTTCATGCAGAGCTGAAATCGACCGCACAAGAGTACTAATAAACCTCTTATAAGGAGGCAAAGTGGTGCGTGTCGGACCGTCCATGGAGTATAAATTCTTTTGGTTTTATTGGGCGGCAGGGCTTAAGATGTAATTTTATCTCAATGTCGGGTATAAGTCCCACAAAATTGGAAGCAACGTCTCCAAAATGACCTAAATAGTGTTGATGGGGACGTTAAACCCCAAATCAATAATAATAATAATAAAACGTTTATTTTCTATTTCGGTCTTAGACTCATTTACACGAAACTCTAATGTAGGTTGTATTTAAAGATCCGGCAAGAAGAAATCGTACGCAAAAATTCTATCCGTTTTACTTTACAAGAAAATTAGCAACTTTTTTTTTTATCAAAACAACAGCACTGCAGGGACGATTGTCATTGGGTGCATGCTGGGAAAATAGTCCTGAACCTAGACGACTATCATTACTTTAAACAGTGTATATCCGAATAGGACGCTGCAAACCGCGTTTTGCGGCCTCTAATCCCGAACAGCTACAGAGTATAGTGCTAAAATTACACTGCAATAAATAACACCTAACGATAACACCGCCCTGCGACATGATGCATTTTTTTCACATTGCCAAAATGGCTACTTTTCTAATGAAATTCCGCTATATTTTTTTTTTACTGCAAACATAGGCTGTGGGTGCTCGTTAGAACCGCCTCATTGAGTACCCACAACCTATGTAATGGAGCAGAAATAAGAGAAAATGATGTCTACCCCCGTTAACCCAAGTGTTCTCTATATAATTTTTTTTTTTTTTTTGGTTTGGGTTTTACGGCCCTTTCAAGATTATTTCACTCATATCGAGCCGATCGTTAATCAGAGGTGGGCGAAAACCGGAGTACCCGGAGAAAAACCACCTGACCTTCCGTTGCAGAACTTGGCGTCTCACACGTGACCCGAGCGAGGCTCGAACCTACGGCGGTGAGAGACCTAATGACTAAGAGTCAGCGCTCTTATCCACTAGGCCACGGAGGCCCGTTCTCTATATAAATGCATGGGGGTTTAGGGGGTGTTAAATTTCACGGACTTGTTCACGTGATGAAGGGTCTCAGTTAAACGCCTTAAAACCGTTTAACTATAAATACCCTATTTTTGATATCACTAATTCGATTTTGTGATATCACTAATTATTTTGTGATATCACTTATTAATTTGTGAAATCATAAAAACGATTGTGACATCCCAATGTCGGAATTTGTGACATCACAAAATCGATTGTGATATCACAAATCATACCCATTTTGTGATAAACTCTTTTTAGTGATATCACAAAATTCTATTTTTTAATATCACTAAATCACTATTTTGTAATATCATTTTGTGATATCACAAATTCGAGTGATATCGCAAATCCATCTCTATTTATCATAATATTTATCACAAATTCTATTAGTGATATCATCGATTTTTTGATATCGCAAATTATTCTGTATTTAGTGATATCACTAAATAGAATTAGTGATATCACAAATTCGATTTAGTAATATCATAAAATAGCGGATTTGTAGTAAAACGGCACCTCATATAAAACGAGTATCAGTCAGTCAATAGAGGGACTGCATGATGCTTTTACACAGAGCTGAAACAGACTGCACACGAGTACTGGGAAACCTCTTAGAGGAGCTAAGCCTGTGCATGGAGGCAAAGCGGTGCTAGTCGGACCGTCCATGTTTATTAACCTGTTTGGTTTCATTGGGCGACAGGTAAAAGTCCCACAAAATTGGAGCAGCATCTCCAAAATGACGTATACAGTGTTGACGGGGACGTTAAACCTCAAATCAAACAAACAAATCAGTCAGCCATTCGTACAAACGATTTACGCGTTTTAACTTAATTGGTCATTGGCAGTCTCGTGGATATCAGCGGTACAAGCCGACTTGTCTTGGGTCGATTGACAAACAATGAACCGAAAAAAGTTTTTCAGTTATACCAAATCTACGGAACCCGGGAAGGGACATACAATTTTATTTTTAATATGTTGTGCGAACAAGATAATTAATTAGTGCGAACAAGATATTATCTTGTGTGCACAAGATAATATGATGTGCGCACAAGATCTTGTGCCGACAACATAATTTATCTTGTGCGGACAACATAATATCTTGTGCGCACATCTCTTGTGCGCACAACTTAATATATTGTGCGCACAAGATGTTATCTTGATCGCACAACATATCTTGTTTGCACAACATAGATCTTGTGCGGACATCATAATATCTTATGCGTCTGATTAAATTGTGCTAACAAGATAATATAATAGATACCGTTACATTGGGTGACGCTTTATTCGCAAAATCTTTGGTTTGCTGTATATTATTCTGATACGACATCGGTACAGGATGCGCTCTGGCCTATACTAATCTGCTAATTGTTGTTGTTGTTTCCAGTTTCCCCGTGTCGCGGGTCGTCAGCTGGTGGGGTCCCAGGGAACAAATCTAATCTGCTAATGACATTGTCATCCCTATATAACGGTATCAGATGGATCGGCCCGCGTGTGACGTAATGTTCAATAAACATCGACCTGTAGACGGATCCAATGTTTTGACACGTGATTTTGTTTACATTTCACTGCGCATGCACCAATAACCCCGCCCCCACCCACTCGTGTAATTCAACTCCTTTATGCTCCACAAAATCAACTGATCCTTGTCATTTTCCGTTTTTGATAGAACCAGTCTCTTCCGACATTTTATCGCACATTTTGTTGCCCAAATAGCGTTATAAGACTACACACCATCATACCAAAACGTAGTCGATGCGCTTTATTTGACGAATGGAAATATATATTTTCCATCCAAAATTTTTACAAAAAAGCAGTTTAATGTCCAAAATGGTTTGTGGCAAACATGTTTGACAGAACGACGATTTAACAATAGTAATTACAGAAAACAAACGGTTGAGTATGGAACGGGAAGTGTTTTGACTACCAGTTAAAACGAGGCTTATAACCTTTGACCTTGTGTGACGTAGACTTTGGATGTGTCTATAAAGGACACAATCATCAGCAAACAAACGGACTGATGACCTGATATTATCAGGGAGATCATTAATGAATACCAAGAAAAGGACCGGTCAAAGGACCGAACCTTTAGGAACACCAGATAAAACAGAGACTTGGCCATCAAGTACAACTTGTTGTGAGCACCCAGAGAGCCATGAGCTTTTACCCGGGTGGATCCCCTTATCCCATAGTAGTCCAATTTACACAATAGCCTTCTGTGAGGTACCTTGTCAAAGGCATTGGTGAAGCCCATGATTATCAAGTCATTCTGTTTGTGGCCATGGTTTATGACCCCATCCAGATTGCACTTGAAACCTTCGATAAAAAGTTTTAAAATGTCTGCTTGAGTTGTGCCAGAAGCTTTAAGGTTAAAACAGTGTCTGCTCAAATAGTGTTTGAAATAAAACAAACTCAACTTTCCAATTAAACTTTAATTCAATTATATTTAATACGTAAATTTGAAGAAATATATGGGTATGGTTAGATTTATTTTCTATAATTACCAATATGAGAATCCGCCCCCGCCCATCGGGGCTTGAAGAAATAGATGGGCTGCATGATGCTTCCACGCAGAGCTGAAACCGTCCGCACACTAGTACTGGTAAACCGCTTAGAGGATCTAAGCCTGTCCAGGAACCGCGGTGCGAGTCGTCACGTCCATGCTTATAAACCCTCTTGGTTTCATTGGGCGACAGGGCTTGAGATGTGATTTCATCTCAATGTCAGGTAAAAGTCCCACAAAATTGGAAGCAACGTCTCCAAAATGACCTATACTGTGTTGACGGGGACGTTAACCTCAAATCAAACAAACAGACAAACCAATATGAGAAACTCACTGAGCCATCTTCAAAGTCTCTTTGCCATTTAGGGTCCATGTAATCATTCGTCCAGCCAGTCCATATAACAAATACTCTATGAAACCCCACTTTACATTACGAAAACACGCCTATTTACATTGTAAATTTTACCTTAAAAAAAATGAAAATTTTTGAGATGAAAAATTGTGATATTTTTCTTATTTCTGCTCAAAATATAGATTGTGGGTAATCTTTAGAACCGCCTCATCGAGGCGGTTCTAACGAGTACCCACAATCTGTATTTTAGAGCAGAAATAAGAAAAATAAGGTTTACCCCTGTAAACCTCAGTTGTACTATGTAAACGTGGGGTTCAAGGGGATCAAAATTATATAGGCGAGTTTTCGTGATGCATAGGGAAAATTGGGGTTAAGAAGGGTATTTATTATATTGTTTATTTCTGCTCCACGACATAGATTGTGGGTGCTCATTAGAACTGCCTCATTGAGGCAATTCTAACGAGCACTCACAATCTATGTTTGCACCAGAGATAAGAAAACTATCACACATTTTCTTCAAAACGAGACGTTTGGAGATATGAAAGAATGCACAATTACTTTCAATTACAGATTGTGGGCGCCCAAAAGAACTGCTTCATTTAGGCAGTCCTAATAAGCACCCAAAATCTTTATTTCAAGCAGAAATATGTACTGTACAACACTCATTTGTGGCAGAAAAGTCAGAAATCATGGCTTTTTTTATTTCGGGAATCGAAAATCAGCCAAAATATAAATCTGCCAAAAGGTACACTCATAAAAACCGCCAAAATTTACTGCCGCCAAATTTAAAAGTTTTACAGTCAGAAAGTGCAACAAATTTTTGGTGACATTTAGGGGCATTGCCATATATAGAGGAATGTAACAAAATATGATCTCATATTGCAGCGTTATCCTACTCTGCTTCTATGCTACTTATCACGAAACTCGCCTATATAAATTTTGACCCCCTTAAACCCCACTTTTATATAGTAAAGATCGGGTTTACAGAGGTAAACCTTATTTTTCTTATTTCTGCTCAGAAACATATATTGTGGGTACTCGTATCCACAATCTATGTTTTGAGCAGAAATAAGAAAAATATCACAATTTTTCATCTGAAAATTTTTATTTTTCGGTGATAAATTTACAAAGTATTTGTTTGGGCATGTTTAAGCCGAACAGAACCATGCACAGTACAAAGCCAGAGCTAAAGCATCATCAACAGAGCTTTCTTCCTCCGATTTCTCTTGCTCTAGCTGTTCAGATTCAGAATTGGTCTAATCAGCCATCTTAGAACACACAAACAGTAGCATTTCTTGCATGTGTTGAAGATTGGTCATTGTCAGTAATGACAGACAAACTAAAAGAAAATACAGTATTCCTATGATAAGACCACCTTTGGGACTGTTCAAAAGTGGTCTAAAAGACCACTTTTGAACAGTCCTAAAGGTGAACTCTGACTAGAGGACTCTGTGTGCAGAAAACGTAAAGAAAAAATAACTGCAGCATACTAATTAAGCTTTGTAAAGCAAAAATAAATCTTATTTTAAGGTGGTCTTAATAGCGGATTTTCACTATAGTACCGTCCAAGCTGTGAACATACAGGTGCTGATCAGTCTGTATGTGCAAATGTGCAGTCTTATCAAAAATGGCAAAAACAGGCTTTCTCATGACATGACTCTAATCATGAAGTTGTAATAGCAAGAAAATAAACAAGTAAATACCTGGATAGTCTTAGTTTTCCTGTACAGACAAATTTTCTCATAATATTAGTTACTAATGAGAACAGATGCCCCCGCCCATAGGGGCTTGAAGAAATATATGGGCTGCACGATGCTTCCACGCAGAGCTGAATCCGGCCCGCACACTAGTACTGGTAAACCGCTTAGAGGATCTAAGCCTGTCCAGGAACCGCGGTGCGAGGCGGACCGTCCATGCTAATAAACCCTATTGGTTTCATTGGGCGACAGGGCTTGAGATGTCATTTCATCTCAATGTCGGGTAAAAGTCCCACAAAATTGGAAGCAACGTCTCCAAAATGACCTTTACAGTGTCGACGGGGACGTTAAACCTCAAATCAAACAAACAAACTAATGAGAACAGATGAAAATATGACAGATTTTGAATACAATCAAGATATAACGAGGTAACTTTTTTTGGTTATATAAATGACAGTAATCAGATGTGCAGGCTTATCCCGGTCTCTGCTGGTCACTGGCCATCTAATTTATGAGCAGGACATAACGAGCTCAGTCCGTAAACAAGTTTCCTTTCGACAAAACATCCACACGACACATTTCACTGTTCAATATCTCCAAAATGACTGTTTTTCTTTGAAAATTTGTGACATTTTTCTTATTTCTACTCCAAACATCGGTTGTGGTTCCTCATTAGAACAACCTTATTAAGGTGTTTCTAAAGAGTACCCCTAGTTTATGTCCTGAAGCAAAAACAAGCAAAATAATTTATAGTGGCCTACCCTGCTGTGTAAACCCCAATTTTCTCTAGAAAAAGTTGGGTTTACATGGATGTCCATTACAGAAACTTGTTAACATGATGTTTAACCCAAGGCCTAGCCTAGGCTTGTTATGTCAGGCACCTTTTAAATCATTACGCAAACACGCCTATACAAATACATTGCCACTTTTATCGCCCAAAAAATGAAGATTTTAAGATGAAAAATTGTGACATTTTTCTTATTTCTGCTCAAAATATAGATTGTGGGCACTCGTTAGAACCGCCTCATCGAGGCGGTTCTAACGGGTACCCACAATCTTTATTTTAGAGCAGAAATAAAAATAAGGTATACCCCCTGAAACCCCAGTTTTACTATATAAAAGTGGGGTTCGAGGGGGTCAAAAGTATATAGGCATGTTTTCGTGATATCTTAGTAAAATTGCAAGGTCATAGTTTTCAAATTTGATCATAATTTATGCTGAAGTTTATAGTGTAGTAATATGTACTCAACACAATGTTGCAACACAATAACCAAAATCTGAACACTGAAAAAGAAATAGATTAATGCACCAAACTGGAATGTCTGAATACATTTCATAAGCAACCACTCTGTCAATCAACTGGAATAAATGAACAATCATAACATAAACTCAAGAGTGATCATTTGCACTGCTTACATACAGCTTATAAACTTGCCTCTCACTGAACAGTAGCTGATCAATAGTTTGTTTGTTTGTGTTTGATGTTTACAGCCCAGTCAACACTATTTAGGTCATGTAGAGCCAGTCAGTTTACCTAACCTCACTTTCCCTGGGTAGGCGGTTAACCAGTACTGTGTACATTCTTTTGCCAGAAACTGACAACTGCCCTTCTTGAATCAACGGAATGTAGAGAATGACCGTAGAAAAGATTTTATTATCAATCTCCATGAAAAAATACTGCTGACCTGGGAGGTACCGAACCCACGACCTCCTGATCACCTGTAAGGGGCACTTTCGACTGATCTGAGGTAGTGATGGCAGCATACTTGAAAATACCGTAACAAACCTAACTATTGGCACAGACAGGCCCAGGTAAACAGTGCAGACCCAGATCAGACTACTTCAGGAGTCAGACTGTCCGAGCCGTCTGATCAGGATCTATACTGTTTGCCATTCTGTCTGCCCCTTTTGGACTCCTTGCTGGATTGTGAAACAAATTTGTTAAAATTTTAGGAGAATAATAATAATTTTAGTTGAATGAATGAATTAAGTCACACCCATTCCTGACATTCAGCCAATCAGATAACTTGATGTACTTTATTACTATAAACTTATATCATAACTGAATGTCAAACCGTGTTGATACTTATCAGATGGCTTCAGCTGCAGGTCTGTATCTATACTGTATCTGGTGTCAATTTGTTTTTTCCCTACATCTATCAAAGGTAAATAACTACACATACTTGTAAGCTTCTGTGAAATGTGACTGAACTCCCCTTATATGGGCCCCGCCAAGCGAATTTGTGTCTTCGAGCATTCCGTCATGGCAAATTTTAACTGCGCATGCCCAGTCATTCAGAGGGGCCAGGGATATGGCTTTCTGCCTGAAGGTTCCTCTTGACTCACTGCTTGTATGAGTGAGCAGCGAAGGTTCTGGCGAGACTGCGCGGATGCGCAGGCTCGCCTGAACCTTCGCTGCTCGCATAGGCGATAAGTACCAAAATCGCTTGACGGGGCCCATATGTTTCAGGGAGTATAAACTTTGATCAGTTTAACCCATTTTGTACCAGAAACCCCAAAACAGGTACCCTGGAAAACAGTGCAGGCCCAGATCAGACGCTGCAGAATATGGCATCTGATCAGGGCCTCCACTTTTTGCAAAAAGTTCATTCATTTTCCAAATAAATTTTGATGAAAACACAACCCGACACCCCTAAACTTGAAATGGACTCCTGCTATATATCAGGAGGGAGATTCCATTTGGTACAAAAAGGGTTAATGACACTTATCCATCTGCATATGGGTCAAAATGAGCCTAATATACATCTCTGTTTGGGTCAAAAAACCTTTTTTCCTGTCCAACTCACTTACAAATAAAATTTATGAGCAGGACAAATGACATTCTCTGTTGGTCTGAGCAGGCTAATCACATCATTAGTTTGTATTGTGAGCATTATAAATTTCATGCTCACAGAAATTGAGCATGAAAAACATTTGATAACCATGGCCCCTGAATTAACATTTCTCTATTTACTTATATATTTGGACATATAGGCCTAAGGAAACATTGTAAACCCAGATGAGATGCCACAGACAGCGGTTCTAAAGCGTACCCACAATCTATATTTTAGAGCAGAAATAAGAAAAATAAGGTTTACCCATGTAAACCCAAGTTTTACTATATAAAAGTGGGGTTCAAGGGGGGTCAAAATTATATAGGCGTGTTAATGTGATGATTTTGGACACCCAAACTTCTTACCATCCTTTTTTTCTAAAATATAAACAATACCCGCATTCTAAAATACAGATTGTGGGAACTCATTAGAACCGCCTCAATGAGGCGGTTCTAAAGAGTACCCACATTCTATATTTTGAGCAGAAATTAGAAAAATATCACAATTTTTCATCTACAAAATTTTTTCTGCAGTACAATGTATTTGTATAAGCGTTTTTACGTAATGTTAGGGTAAGTATGGTAGCAAACAATCACCCACGAGTTACCTTTTAATGATAAAATCTGACTAGTTATGTATAAAATGAGCACTTACTTACAAACAGCAAAACAGCTTAGAGAGAGAAAAATACTTCTGTAACAGTATTATATGAGCATAATCAAGCAAAACTGTGTCTGCAGCCATGTGTGCCCCAGTGAAGAAATGTTTGTTTGTTTGTTTGAATTGAAGTTTTACATCCCTGTCAACACTATTTAGGTCATTTTGGAGACGTTGCTTCCAATTTTGCGGGACTTTTACCTGACACTGAGATGAAATGACATCTCAAGCCCTGCTGCCCTATGAAATCTAAAGGATTATATGCATCGGATGGTCTGACACACACCACTTCGCCTGGGCAGGCTTAGATCTTCTAAGCAGTTAACCAGTACTAATGTGGGATCAGTTTCAGCTCTGCTTCAAAGCACCATGCAACCCAATCTGTTTCTCCAAGCCCCCATGGGCGGTGGTGACCCAGTAAAGACTCAGATCAGTTTAACCCATTACAATAACACACCTAATGATGATGACCTGTGTGACAATGAATTCTTCCATATATTCAACACTGATATTTATCTCATCAAATTACAAAGTCTGTGAAATGAACACCCCTTTAAACCCCACTTTATACAAAGAAAACTAGGGCTTGTAGGGGTATACATTATTTTTCTTCATTCTGCTCCAAGACATAGGCTGTGGGTACTCATTACATCCATCTCAATGTGGCTGTTCTTAAGAGCACCTACGCCTATGTTTAGAGTATAACTAAGAAAAATAGCACAAAATAACCATTTTGGAGGTATGGAAGAATACAATTTCTTGCACACCACACAAGGAAATCCGTGATTTTACCCTGGGATAGAAATTTATGTTCTGACCCTGGTGTTCTGACCCAAAATCGAATATAATCGCGTGTTTGATAAATGCACTGGTTGAATACGACCTCCTATGCGCCGTCGTTAAGGTTGACGTCAAGCACGTTACATGAAGTCACTAACATTCCTGTAGTGTCATCACAATTTGGCGATGTTGGTAACCGAAGTGACCGCAGCATTAAAAATCCGCGCTAAGAAATGGAAGGTATGCAAGAAAAAGAATCCTATATGGGTGCGAGGGATGGATGGAAAAATCCGTCCCTCGGGATCACTGTCCGGCATCACTCGGCAAGCCTCGTGATGCCGGACAGTGACCCTTGGGACGGATTTTTCCATCCACCCCTCACACACATATAAGATTCTTATAATGTCACACAGACTGATGTGTTATTGTAATGTTATGCAAATTTGTGACGTTTTTCTTATATGTGCTTCAAACATAGGTTGTAGGTACTCGCAAGTTCTAACAAGTACCCACAATCTATATTTTCAGCAGAAATAAGAAAAACATTGAATACCCTTGTAAACCCCAGTTTCACTATATAAAAGTGAGTTTTAAGGGGGTCAAAATTATTTAAGCATGTTTTCGTGGGGTAGTGCAGGTTGATTTGTGTCTTGACAAGGGCAGGTAACTGACGATACATTTTTCCTTGACACGGCTCATGATATTACTAGATGATGAATACTGTAATTACATTAAAATTGATACAATATGTAGTCAAAGATCAGAAGCCGTCGGTGTTTATTATTCACAAGCAACAATTTGTTTTTACTTGGGTTTTATGAAATTTTTTAAGATGGAGGATAGCGAAAAGCAGAAACCACATGACCTTCCAGTGCAACACTTCCTGTCTTCACCTAGCCAAAGTTAACCCATAAAATGCCAATCACAACTATTGTCGTCTGCTTGGTTGTCTGCTGGTCACTTTTGTTTGTTTGATTTGAGGTTTAACGTCCCCGTCAACACTGTAAAGATCATTTTGGAGACTTTGCTTCCAATTTTGTGGGACTTCTACCCGACATTGAGATGAAATGACATCTCAAGCCCTGTCCCCAAATGAAACCAATAGGGTTTATAAGCATGGACGGTCTAATTCGCACCACTTTGCCTGGGTTACTTTGAAAGTCACTTCTGCAAACAGTGTGGACCCAAATCAGACTGCTCCTCTAGGAGCAGTCTGATTTGGGTCCACACTGTTTGCCTGTATGCAAAAAAAATATTTTTAAAAAATTTGCATAAAGATTCAGCAGACAACATAAGCAGTTTCTGGTATATTTTTTCTTGGCATCTTAAGGATTAAGCTCACAGCTACAGCGGTGAGAGTCCTAATATTTAAGAGGTAAGGCTCTTAACCACCAGGTCACGCGTACGGAGGCCCACACATGGGCTAGTTGACTGCACTGCAAAGTACATGTATTCCACAGCATATTTACAGTAAATGATTCATATATCCCCATATCAGAGACAATAACTACATTAATGAATGCTGTCTGGGACTATTGAGTCTGGGTAACCTGAGACTTGTGGGAGTTGGGATTTGTTTTTTTTTTTTACCATTCTATATCAGGGAGGCAACTTTTGGGACAATCTGTTAGATTTTCTATAGAATGGGACCCTTTCAAAAAGGGGTCTACTATTAAAGGAAAAAAATTGCTCTTCAGGAGAGCAAATTCTTTCCTTTAAGAGTAGGCCCTTGGGCTTATTTCTCAGGAACAATTTGTTTCCTTTTCGTAAGAGTAAGCTCCTATTTTGGGGAAAACAAAAATATTTTGGAAAGGGTTGCCTCCCCTGAAGGTGTATCCATTCACCTGAGGTCTTTATACATTTTCTTAAAATCTAGAAAATACATTCTCTTATGTACATTTTCTTATACACAGAACATACATTTTCTTGTGTACATTTTCTTATAATGTAGTAGAATACATTTTCTGATGTACATTTTCTTGTAATGTAGAAACTAATCAAAGTAAGAAGTTTTAGGTGGCTCAGAGTTTCAGAAAGGTCTGGTCTATGAGCTATATACTAAGTAGTCACAATTCTGTGAGACAAAATGTAGATCTATTCTAAATGGACAATAATTCAGGACAAATACTGGCATCCCTACTTTAACTAGAGCTACTATTTAATCTAAGTCACTTTATAATCTCAGATACATAACATTACATGTCCTTTCCTAAGATGCCATGAATAAAAAATATTTCTCATATTCACATGCACCTCAACTGTGCAAAAATTGTGTCCACCTCATAAATATGAGATTACGAACTTCGATATTTTTTTATAGGCGAGATACTATCAAATCTCACTGATATGAGAATGAATATGATTGAGTCAGCCAGCTCAAGGAAAAAGGATACTGACTGCAGTGTTTGTTTGGTTTTTGGAGTTTAACAACCCAGTCAACACATTTTAGGTCATGTTAAGCCAGTCAGTTTACCTATCCACACCTTTCCTGGGCAGGCTAATATGTATTAAAGTAGTTAACCAGTACAGTGCACATTCTTTCGCAAGAAACTGACAACTGCCCTTCTTGAATCAGCAGAAGCTCTGACTGCACCGGCGCCCAGCAAAGTCTCATAAGTGCCGTCTCAACAGTCTTTGCTGCTCACAGACATGTACAGCAGATCTTCAGAAAGCTTCAGGCAAGCATCCAGGGTCCAGTTGTTCAAAGCCGTTAGTTTAACAAGCTCATTAGTTTATTTGATCTGAGGTTTAATATCCCAGTCAAGGATGTTTAGGTCATTTTGGTGATGTTGCTTCCAATTTTTGTGACTTTTACCCTACATTGAGATGAAATGACATCTCAAGCCCTGCTGTACTCATGTGCGGTTGGTTTCACCTCTGCATGAAAGCATCGTGCAGCCTAATCTATTTTTCTCCAAGCCCTGATGGGCGGGTGCCAATTTCAAGCTTGTTACTGGCCATACTGTTACATGTAACTATTCTAGCAAGTAGAATATCTAAAATTTGCTGAAAAAAAATGTGAGTAGCTTTTCACATTTTTTTTAGCAAAAATTTTAGTATAATCTCATATCAAATGATCAAAGTTTTAACAATTTGTTAACTAAACAATGCCATTAGTTTTGAACAACTGGTCCCAGATGTTTTTCCCGATCAGCTTTCTGCATAATTATGTGCATTCAAAGAACATCAGAGAAGGCTAAGGGCTGCTTTTTTATGTGTCAGCTAGTTTTGTTTGTGGGCAGTATAAATTTCAAGACCACCTGACCTGTGCACATGAAGATGAAAAGAGATAAATAGCAAAACCTGACTTGACTTGATAGATTTTGTAAGGTAACCGGGCGCTAAAAAGCACATTGGGGCTACCCCAAGCAAAACCTGTGATAGTGGCCACCTTTTTAACTCTTTTAAGCAAGCAAACTGCTTTAAAGCAAGCCTATATTCAGTTTACACCAAGGCAAATGCACTAAAGGTAACTTGTATGCACTAAAGGACTCTTGTAACTTGTACCTAGGTGTCTTTAAAAAGCACATTTGAGTGTTCCCGAAAGCTTAGTGCTTGTTTAATGCAGGTTGGAGTGTAGAAGCCTGTGGTATGAAATTCTCAAAAATAACAGCTTTGTATCCAGAATGTTGCCTAATTGGGGTACTGAGAATTTAAACTCAATTTAAAATAGCAATACACACTATATATGATGAACTTTAACCCTAAAAACACAAAGCAATAATCTGTTTGCTGAGGCCTATCTGTCTCAATATTTAGGATTATTACTGTACTCTTATTTCTCTATTTGAAACACAATACAGACTAAATGGGTTGATATTATGTTGAATAACATGTCATCTCTGAACCTTATCACATCTTTTTTTTATTTCAGGCCCCAGCCAATAGGGGCTTGAAGAAATATATAGGCTGCATGATGCTTCCACGCAGAGCTGAATCCGGCCCGCATACTAGTACTGGTAAACCGCTTAGAGGATCTAAGCCTGTCCAGGAATCGCGGTAAGAGGTGGACCGTCCATGCTAATAAACCCTACTGGTTTCATTGGGCGACAGGGCTTGAGATGTCATTTCATCTCAGTGTTGGGTAAAAGTCCCACAAAATTGGAAGCAACGTCTCCAAAATGACCTTTACAGCGTTGACGGGGACGTTAAACCTCAAATCAAACAAACAAACATTTTTTTTGGCTATTATTACTACCCTTATTAGATGTTGCTGACTGCTAATCAGAGATGTGGGGAAAACTGAAGTTGCTGGAGAAAAACCACCTGACCTCCAGTTACAGAACTCGACTCAAATGTTGCTTGAGCCAGGTGATTCTAATGAGTACACACAGTATTTTCATTATAGACCACGGTAAGGATGTACCAAAATTAACCCCGTTATACCTCCTGGCAGTAACCCTCTGCGGCTCAAACTACCTCTGACTGAAACAGACTTTCTTTGTCCAAAAGGTGTTTGAGCAATTGAAGTTTGACTGTATTTGGTGCCCCTTAACTAGATCCAGACAGGATTTTTGCTTTGGTTTTAAAGCCCTTTGAAAATTATTTCAGTAATTATATCAAGTCCATCCTTCATCAGATGTAGGCAAAAAAACAATATTCAGAGAAAAACACTGGACATTGATTTATTGCAGAGTTGATGTCAAATGTGAGCTTAGGCAGACTCGAATCCACAGCAGTGAGAGACCTAAACATTATGATAGCACAACCATGCGACATAGTGCATTTTTCACATCACCAAAATGGCTACTTTTCCAATGAAAATTTTGGATATTTTTCTTATTAATACTGCAAACATAGGTTGTTGGCTCTCGTTAGAACCGCCCCATTGTGGCGGTTCTAACGAGCACACACAACCTATGCCTTGGAGCAGAAATAAGAAAAATAACATATATCCCCATAACTCCAAGTTTTGTCTGGATGAAGTGGGGTTTAGGGGGGGTGTTCATTTCATGGACTTGATCACGTGATGATAAATGTTTCAGAGTCACATGTTTCAAGTTCCAGTTGGTCAGTATTCAAGTTCCAGTTGGTCAGAACTAGTGATGCCATTGATTAACATATCTTTATGACAAATACACTGATACATGTATTTTTGCAGAAAAACATTGAGCAGCTTTCCTGCTCTTTTTTATTTCACCAAACTTACATGTACATGTACCACTGCATTAGATATTGCACTTACCAGAAAAGTTAACATTCTGAGCACAAATCAGCTTGTTAAGCTAAAGATTGTTTAACCCTAATATCCTGCTGAACATGGCATTCCCTACCTGCACAAACAGTGCAGAGCCAGATCAGATGGCTTCTTCAGAAGCCATCTGATCAGGATCTACACTGTTTGTCATGCAGTTTGTGAAGTGAAATGAAAACACTATATCGAGTAATCTGTTTGGTGGATAGTCAGATATGGGTGTGGCTAAATTAATTTATTCAACAGGATAAGGGTTAACAACAGGGCGAAGGAATGCTTCAAGTGATGTGATTTTACTATTATTAACATGTAAAAAGCAAATAAACAAGTTTGATCAACACAAAAGAGAAAGAAATTGTTTGCAAGTTAAATACATGTATAAACAAATTAAATACTGAATTAACATTACATATGATGATGTGTGCATTTCTATTCACTGTTGTATCAACCATGCTACTAGATTTAAATGGCGTTAACATTACTCACTGATACCATCTAGAAAACACACCTATATAATTTTGACCCCTTTGGACCCCACTTTTATATATAGCAAAACTGGGGTTTACAGGGGTAAGTCTGATTTTTCTTATTTCTGCTCTAGAATATAGATTGTTGGTACTCATTAGAACCGCCTCAATAAGGCAGTTCTAACGAGCACCCACAATCTATTTTTTTAGCAGAAATAAGGAAATATTACATTTTTTTCACCTTAAAATTTCGTTTTTTCGGTTGTCAAGTTTACAATGCATTGTATAGGTGTGTTTTCATAATACTATTTTTATATAGACCTAGTTGATTGTTACTTTTTTCCACATTTGTTCTTATTTAAAAAATATACACTAAATAATGTACTAAATATCTTATCTTAAAGTAAAACATAAGAACACATAAGTCCTGATAAAGCTCATACCAGCAGAATGTGATTTCAAAGTTAAAGCTTTAATTATGATGACCATGATGAGCATGATGATCCTTGTGCCTAGTAACCAAGACTGGAACGTGGGAATGATGAATGACGTAATCACTAATGCTGCCAAGGAATGTGCGCCGGATTTTTCCCATCCCTCTCGTTCCTGTCACAATCAGCTGGCAAGCTTCTTCATCTGCCACCTTGCAGATCACCTCGCCAGGATTTCCTCCCACTGACTTCACTTTACCACCGACCTGTCAGAATTTAAAAGAAATGTTCAGTATCAAAGCTATGCAGTATCAGATTACATTTCATGCAAGCACTTTATAAGAAAGAAATGAGATATTTTATTTCTATGTGTAGTGATCCTGGTTCAAACGAATTACCACAATCTAACAATATCTTCTATAGCAATATAACAGTAGACTGCGGTAGCTCAGCGGGATGTGGGTACGCCTAGTGGTCAGGAGGTTACAGGCTAAATAACAACTGGGTCTGAGTCCAGCAACATTCTTTCATACAGTGTGTTTGTGTGTGTGCTTGAGTTTTATGTCCCATTAACAACTAAGGTCAAATGGAGACATGACCTCAGTTTAAAGTCTCCTCCGAAAGTCTGGAGAAGCCCGGAATCAAACAAATGACCCATTCTTTATTTGTATTAATTATTTTTTATTTCCTTGTTCTTAAAAGCTTTCATATGAAATATGGTTACAAATGGCCCAGCGGGTTTTTGAGAAAAATGAGTTTAAATTTTCATATCTGAATGACCTTGGGCTAAGGACAAGGAATGACCTTGATCTTGAATACTCATTTAGCTTACTGCATCTACCAATTTACAGATCACAGGCTGAAATAGTTTCTGAAAAAATACATGGTTTTGACTTTTCCCATACAAAAGCCTATGTAACCAAATTTGACCTTGGCATAAAATAGGTCAAAGTCATTCAGGGGTCATCATTTGAATAAACTATAATTTGCTTGAGTCCCTAAAGCTATATACTAACCTTCATGATAATCAGCTCACTGGTTCCGGAGAAGATTTCTGAAGGGTTTTTTACCTTATATGGACATGGCAGCCATACTGGTCATGTGACGAAACTCATATTAATTTTCATTTCCATGTTCTCTAAAGCTTTCATATGGAATTTAGTTACCAATGGCCCAGTGGTGTCTGAGGAAAATAAATTTTAATTTTCATATCTGAATGACCTTGTGCCAAGGTCAAGGAATGATCTTGATTACTCATGTAGTTTTGTTTATTCATTTAGCTAACTGCATCTACCAATTTTCAGACCACAGGCTGCAATAGTTTCCCTAAGAATACATGGTTTTGAGTTTTGCCCATACAAGTCTATGTGATCAAATTTAACCTTGGCATAAAATAGGTCAAGGTCATCCAAGGCTCATCATTTGAACAAACAATGATGGGTCCGAGTCCCCATTGCTACATATCAAGTTTCATGAAATCATCCCGATGGTTCTGGAGAAGACGATTTTTGAAGGGGTTTTACCTTATATGTCTTGGTCATGTGACTTGGACTGTGCGAACAAACTTTCGTCCCCCAATCCCATGGGTGCTCTATATGATATATGACTTTAATCAGCCCAGTGGTTTCAGAGGAGAAGATGTTTGAAAATGTCGACAGACAACAGATGAAAGACAGATAACGGAGCCTTACCATACTATAAGCTCTCTGTGAGCATTCGGCTCAGGTGAGCTAATAAGCCAAGATAGCCAACTGTCTCTAACATGGTATGTCATCATCCTTGCACAGAATATAAAGTTTGAGTCTTCCAGATTTTACAGTTCCAGAGACAAAATTTAACACTGGCCTGGATATGAAGAGAAAGATGAACTAGAGCTGTCAGAGGATCTGACTATAGCCCCGCTTCAGCGCTGTCAGAGAAGAAAGTTATTTAAGCTGCAGAGAAAACAGTTATGAACAAGAAATAACTGTTGAAAATTTTACATTATCTGGAAAAACTCTAAGAGTTGTGAGCCCTTGTCCCTCATTTCAATGAGCATGATACATTACCAGAATGTCCATGTTTATACTAAATTTCATCTTCCATTTTTCAATGTTCAAAGGGTAATAACTCCTAAAGTAGGCAAATCAGAGTCAGGGTTCCTGCGCTCTGCACATTGTCTCATAGTGCTTTACACTTGTGTGAAGTGTCATGAAAATATCTCAAATGGTTTGTGAGTTATGGAGCCGACACAGTCAAAATTGCCTTTTTAAATGTTCAAAGGGCAATAACTCCTAAAGTAGGCAAACCAGAGTTATAGTTCCTGCACTCTGCACATCATCTCAAGGTGCTTTTCATTTATTTGAAGTTTCATGAAAATATCAGAAACGGTTATGGAGCGGACATAGTTAAAATTGCCATTTTTTAATATTCAAAAGCCTATAACTGAAAAAGTAGACAATCCAGAGTTTGGGTTCCTGCGCTCTGCACACGTAATATGGTGCTTTACATTTGTGTGAAGTTTCATAAAATTATCTCAAACGGTTTTTGAGTTATCGAGCAAAGACGGCTAAAATTGATATTTTTCAATATTCAAAGGGAAATAACTCAAAAATTAGGCAATCCAGAGTTATGGTTCCTGCACTCTGCACACCATCTCATGGTGTTTAATGTTTGTGTGAAGTTTCATGAAAATATGTGAATGGGTTTTAAAGTTATGGAGCGGACACGAAAATTGTTAACAGACACAGACAGACACACAGACAGACACACAGAAAATACGAAAACCAGAGTTATGGTTCTTGCGCTCTGCACATTGTCTCATAGTGCTTAACATTTGTGTGAAGTTTCATGAAATTATCTCAAACGGTTTTCGAGTTATGAAGCGGACACTGTTAAAATTGCCATTTTTCAATGTTCAAAGGGCAATAACTCCAAAAATAAGCAATGCAGAGTTATGGTTCCTGCGCTCTGCACATCGTCTCATAGTGCTTAACATTTGTGTGAAGTTTCCTAAAAATATCTCAAACGGTTTTCGAGTTATGAAGCGGACACAATTAAAATTGCCATTTTTCAATGTTCAAAGGGCAATAACTCCAAAAGTAGGCAATCCACAGTTATAATTCCTTCGCTCTGCACATTGTCTTATGGTGTTTAACATTTGTGTGAAGTTTCATGAAAATATGTTAAGCAGATACAAAGTTATGGAGCCAACACAAATTAACGGAATCACGGAATTACGGAATTACGGAAAATGTTCAAAGGGCAATAACTCCAAAAGTAGGCAATCCACAGTTATAATTCCTTCGCTCTGCACATTGTCTTATGGTGTTTAACATTTGTGTGAAGTTTCATGAAAATATGTTAAGCAGATACAAAGTTATGGAGCCAACACAAATTAACGGAATCACGGAATGACAGAAGGACATGGCAAATCCAATATAGCCCCACTTCTTCAAAGCGGGGCTATAATGAAAGAAAAGATGAAGAAATAAGCCGATAATGTTTATTGTCTTTTACATGTCATCAAGACTGCATATTCTGTAAACTTTGAGGTTTCTACCCTCTATAATTCTTGAGAAATCTTTGATGATAAAAATGGTTTACAGAGGAACTGCCATAAGTACTGACAGATGGATGGAAAGACAGAAAGGCATGTGTACACCAGTAAATCCTCACTTTTTCAAAGCACGTTTTACTAGGTAAGGCTGAATATAAATTCAGTTCTGAATTAAGTCGGACTATGCTATGCATCATCACAAAAAATAACATACCAGGCTCCATAAAGGTTGTCTTTAGAAACAAATGAGTCTGGGACCACCGAGACCCTATAAGCGGCACCGAGGTTTCCAGAACCCACTCACAACGTCTCGTGCATATTGGTTTCAAAAATACCAAAATGTACTTGATACCAAAGGGATAACTATATGAACTACACTACGTTCGAGTAGAAGCAGAAATCTGCAACAAGGACAGCACAAATGGTTCACGTAAGGTATCCTTAAGGGAACCATTTGTGCTGTGTTTGTTGCAGTATATGAAACATACACTATCCTTACCCCTTTGTCTTTCAATTTCTGTCCTAGGTGTTCCAGAAAGGTTTTTATCCTCTTCTCTTCTTCATGCATGAGATCAGTAATAACAGTCACGTCAGCCATTACCATAGCTAAAAAACAGACAAAACAATTAATATATGAGCCAGCGCACGACAAAACCTACAATAAGACATGGCGTCCAGCAAAGAATCAGATCAACCTGCGCATCCATATAGTCTAACAAGAGGAGACTTCTCTTGCTGCCTGAAGGAGCAATTGGCCCTTAGCTATCCTTAAAGCGCACAGCGAAGACTCTGATCAGACTGCGCGGACATGTCTTATTGTAGGTTATTGCACATGTAGGTTATTGCACATGTAGGTTATTGCACATGTCTTATTGTAGGTTTTTTCATGCGCTAGCTCATATGGTATCACCATAAAACATGCATGCCTAGCTAATGGCAAGTTATCAGAACCCTGAGTAAGTAAGGCTCACACACAAAACTAGGCTATAAGGACTGTCTTTTGAAACAAAGAACACCGAAAAACGAGCTGTCTTCAGACAGCGTTCATGTGGCTCGACTAAAAAGGTGTCTCTGTGTCCTTGATAGCATGGGTAGGTCACTTATTCTTCAGAATATCTATCAGCGGATCAAATATAAACCAAACCAGTCATGTGGTTTGATAAATATGAAGGTGTTCTTTTTAATAAACAAGAGGGTGCAGAGGGCCCTGGTTCGCTCACCTGATCCAATGCGTAACAAGTGGGCCCCGGGCAGGGTCAATTTTGGCCCCAGGGCTATAATTTGAACAATCTTGGTAGAGGTCCACAAGATGAAGCTTCATACCAAATATGAAAGTGGGTTTCAGAGAAGATTTTAAAGGTTTACCCTGCATATAGAAGTCTATGTAAAACAAGATTTTCCCTATATAAGTCTATGTAAAACCAAAGGGCCCCGGAGCGGGGACATTTTTGGCCCCAGGGCTATAATTTGAACAATCTTGGTAGAGGTCCACTGGCTGAAGCTTCATAACAAATATCAAAGCCTTGTGGTTTCAGAGAAGATTTTTAAGATTTTCCCTATATAAGTCTATGTAAAACCAAAGGGCCACATGGCGGGGGCATTTTTGTTCTCAGGGCTATGATTTGAACAATCTTGTTAGAGGACCACTAGCTGAAGCTTCATAACAAATATCAAAGACCTAAGCCTAGTGGTTTCAGAGAAGAAGATTTTTCAAGATTTTCGCTATATAAGTCTATGTAAAACCAAAGGGCCCTGAAGCGGGGGCATTTTTGGCCAAAGGGCTTTAATTTGAACAATCTTGGTAGAGGTCCACAAGATGAAGCTTCATACCAAATATCAAAGACCTGGGCCTTGCAGTTTCAGAGGAGAAGATTTTTAAAGATTTTCCCTATATAAGCCTATGTAAAACCAAAGGGCCCTGGGGCGGGGGTATTTTTGGCCCCAGCACTATAATTTGAACAGTCTTGGTAGGGGTCCACTAGATGAAGTTTCATACCAAATATCAAAGACCTGGGCCTTGCAATTTCAGAGAAGAAGATTTTTTAAGATTTTCCCTATATAAGCGCATGTAAAACCAAAGGGCCCCGGTGCGGGGGCATTTTTAGCTCCAGCATTGCAATTTGAACAATCTTGGTAGAGGTCCACTAGATGAAGCTTCATGCCAAATATCAAAGACCTGGGTCTTGCAGTTTCAGACAAGAAGATTTTTAAAGATTCTCCCTATATAATCCCACGTAAAACCAAAGGGTCCCGGTGCGGGGGCATTTTTGGCCCCAGCACTATAATTTGAACAATCTTGGTAGGGGTCCACTAGATGAAGCTTCATACTAAATATCAATGCCCTGGGCCTTGCGGTTTCAGAGGAGAAGATTTTTTAAATTTTCGGTGAAAAAAATCTATTTTTGGCTCTTGTGACCTATATGTGCAACAGACCGGAACCATTTGAACAATTTTGAAAGGGGACCACCTAAGGAGTATTCCTGTGAAGTTTGGTCAAAATCCGATCAGTGGTTTAGGAGGAGATGTCGTTTGAAGAAAAAGTTTACGGACGCACGCACGGACGCACGCACGACGGACGACGGACAAAAAGTGATCCCAAAAGCTCACCTTGTCACTGCGTGGCAGGTGAGCTAAAAACTGTAATACCGTAAGTCATTATGGCCATAGGCTGACTGGAGTATATGGGTGTTACTAGCTCTATATCGTAAATAAAAAATAAATCGAATATATTGCTAGGAAAATATGAGCTGTTTAGAAAAAACAAACCAAAAAAACAAGAGGACCATGATCCTATATCGCTCACCTCAGCTAAGAGATTTACATGTGGGTCCCGGTGCAGGGCAAGTTTTGGCCCGAGGTCAAAAGTTTAAACAATCTAGGTAGAGGTCCACTAAATGAAGCTAATTAATACCAAATATCAAAGGTCTATGCCTTTTGGTTTCACACAATAAGATTTCAAAACGTTTTCCCTATATAAGTCTACGTAAAAGCAGTGGGTGAGGCCATTTTTGGGCCCCGGGTTAGGGCCATTTGTTCGGCCCTTGAACAATCATAGTAGAGATCAACTAGATGAAGCTTCCTGCCAAACTAGTAAGAAATGGTCACTCAGGAAAGGCCACAATCCAAGAACGCAGCCGTCTCAAATCACATATAGAAAGAGACAAGAAGGCACACACAAAAACAGACGAAACATGAACCAACGGCACAAAGCCAAATAACAAATAAGACTCTGCAAAAGAACGACCGCCTTGGGACGGTCAGTAGTTAAACTACTGCGGTGGGGGGGGGGGGGGGCTTCAACAACGGAGTTATTGAAATTTTAACCCTCGCCCTCAGCTCCAGTACAGTATCAAACAAAATAAAAATAATTAAGTAATAAAGTGATCTGCATGGAGGCTTTCTAGCTCAACAGTGAGTCATGATAAAATATATGGTATAATGGTTATGTATAGATTAATACTATCATGAATCAGGGTTGAGGACTCAACAACAGTCCCGACGTCAGAGCAGAAGAAAACCACCAGTTACATCACGGAAGGTCGAAACCAGGAAATATCCGGCTACGCCCTTCCCGAATTCAAAGTATTTAGAGTGGGTCCGTCATCAAAGAGTCTGGAGTCCTGCCCACCGCCGTGCAACCAAAGAGCGAAGCAGTTGAAATATCAAAGACCAGGTCATCTGGTTTCAGACAAGATTTTCAAAGATGTTTACCTTTGTAAGTCTATGTAAAGGCAATGGGCCCCCGGTGGGGCCATTTTTATCCCCAGGACTATAATATGAACAATCTTGATAGAGATCCACTAGATGAAGCTTCGTACCAAATATTAACTAGAAATCGTGTTTGTAAAACACTATGCCCCCAACCATATGCTTGCCCCTAAATGCCCAAATATCCAAAAGGCCATAAAGCAACGCCATCAAAATTACCAGAAATTGAATCAGGTGATCTGCTGCTTAGTCCCAATCAGTATGCCAAATATCAAGACTCTAGCTCAAATACCTTTTGAGATATCTTGCTAACAAGATCTATATGTTATCTAATTAAAAGGGAAATAACACGAGAAGTGGAGATAATTCAGATAAGACAAAATAATACAGTGCAACTGTTTTAAATGAGGAATCCATATATGAAACCATACACAGTCTTTAAGTAATGCCATGCACAAGAAAGCAACACAATTAAACGACCAGAAATTGCAAAGGGCAATGACTCCCACTAAATTTCATTAAATTATTTGAAAATTTAATCAGGTGATCTCCTGCTCAGTCTCAATCAGTATACAAAATATCAAGGCTCTAGCTCGAATAGTTTTTGAGAAATCTTGCTAACGAGATTTTTATGTTATTTAGTTAAAGGGGAAATACCTCGAAAAGGTGAGATACCTCAGATGAGAAAAAAAAATACGGGTCAACTATTCTTTCATGAGGAATCTGTACATGAAATTTCAAAACACAAGCATACATGGTTCTAAAGTTATGCTATGCACTTGTAAGCGCCATGATTAAATGGCCAAAAACTGCAAAGGGCAATAACTCCAACAAAATTGCATATTTTTTTTTTTAATTTAACCAGGTGATCTTCGTCTCTGTCCAAATTAGTACACCTAATGTCATGACACTAGCTCATATACTTTTTCAGATATCTTGCTAACGAGATTCCCATGTTATCTAATTAAAAGGGCAATAACTGAAAAAGGGGAGATAATTCAGATACGAAAAAAATACAGGTCAACTATTTTTTCATGAGTAATACATATATGAAGGCACTAGCTCATATACTTTTTCAGATATCTTGCTAACGAGATTCCTATTTTATCTAATTAAAAGGGCAATAACTGAAAAAGGGGAGATAATTCAGATACGAAAAAAATACAGATCAACTATTTTTTCATGAGTAATCCATATATGAAATTTCTAAACACCAGCACACATGGTTCTTAAGTTATGTGATGCACTTGTAAGCAGCATGATTAAATGGCCAGAAATTGCAAAGGGCGATAACTCCAATAAAATTGCATTTTTTTTTTTTTGAAAATTTAATCAGGTGATCTCCTTCTCAGTCCAAATCAGTACACCAAATTTCAAGGCTCTAGCTCAAATACTTTTTTCAGATATATTGCTAACGAGATTCATAGGTTATCTAATTAAAAGGGAAATAACTAAAAAAGGGGAGGTAATTCAGATAGAAAAAAAAATATGGGTCAACTATTTTTTCATGAGGAATCCATATATGAAATTTCAAAACACTGGCATACATGGTTCTTAAGTTATGCAATGCACAAGAAAGCGTGACAAACGAACGAACAAACGAACAAGACAGAAGCAATATGCCACCCAAATTAGTAAAAGTTGGGGGCATAAAGACCAAGGCCTTCTGGTTTCAGACAGAAAGATTTTTAAAGGTTTCCCTATGTAAGTTTATGTTAAACCAGTGGGTCATGGAGTAGGGCCGTTTAGCCCCAGGGCCATTATTTGAACAATCTTGGCAGAGGTCCACTAGAGGAAGCTCCATACCAAATATCAAAGACCTGGGCCTTCTGGTTTCAGACAAGAAGATTTTCAAAGGTTTACCATATGTAAGTCTATGTAAAACCATTGGGCCACGGGGCCGGGCCACTTTTGGCTCCAGAACAATAATTTGTACAATGTTGGTAGTGGTGCATTAGACGAAGATTCATACCAAAATTCAAAGACATTGGCCTTCTGATTTCAGACAAGAAGATTTTTAAGGTTTCCCCAGTATATTTCTATGCAAAACTAGTGGGCTCGAGGAGGGGTCATTTTTGGCAGCGCTATAATTTGAACAATCTTGGTGGGGGTCCAATGGAAGAAGCTTCATACCAAATTTAAAACATCTGAGCACGCATTCATTTTTTCAATGTGCCAGTGTTTTTGTTAATGTTAATGTTGATGAAATCCGACAAGATTACTGTCCTCTTAATTTTGTTCGGAACTTGAATACACGTACACTTACAGGTCCAAAATGCCCTCATAAAAAGCGTGGGAATATATACTTCTAATTGTAACGTGCAACCCAAACCGCAAAAATACATGTCAGTTGACAGGTTACATGAAAAACTTGACATCAATAGGACAATTGTCCTGGGTCAATATACTGACCGGTCAGTCAAACAGCCATTATGGGTTGTAAATTTCAATATGCGCTATCACATCGCAGTATGACTGGGAATATTCATTAGTATTTGTCAAATATTAAGCCACCAGAAATACTGTCATGAATGTTGAAAGAGAAAAATAAATATCTAGGACACTGCACTTTAACGTCTAATGGTTATCACGACGTGTTGGCCAAATATGCAGTGGAAGATTTATACAAGGATTCCCTCTCATTATGTGATGTAAATTGACTTATGAACCCTTCAAACCCCATAGGCTGGCACTGAAATATTGCAAACAGTGTAGATTCAGATATGACGGCTCAAAATGGACCGTCTCATCAGGACCTACCCCGTGTGCCTTTCTATTAATATTTGTTTGAGGTTTTACGTCCCCGTCAAAACAATTAAGGTAATTTTGGAGACGTTCCTCCCGATTTTGTGGGACTTTTACCCGACACTGAGATGAATTGACATCTCAAGCCCTACCGCTCATAGAAACCGCTTGGGTTTAAGGAGCGGTCCGACTCGCATCACTTTTCTTGGGCAGGCTTAGACCTAAGCTGTTTACCAGTAGTCAAGTTCGGTCGGTTTCAGCTCTGCGTGGAAGCACCGTGCAGCCCAATCAATTTCTCCAGACCCCGATGGGTGGGGCGACATTCTGTTAATAATGGTTAGTGACCAAACCCCCGATTTACAAGAATGGACGTGCCCGAATTCAAAGGTGGAAACGTCCGTTTCATAAACTCCGGGATGAAAGGGATACGTTTACTGAACTATCTCAGATATCCGCAACTACTTTTGATTTGCCTAGTGTCTCAGCGGTGTAGTGGTTATGCTACTTTCCTTAAAACATGGATTGCAGGATTCTCCAGACTTTCGGATGAGTCATTAAACCGTATGACTTAACTGTTGGTGAGACGTAAAACCCAAACACTCACTCACTCACTTTTGATGTGCCAATACCACACTATACGGGCCTCCGTGCCATGCAGTAGCAGTTGGCAAGAGCTATGGCTCTTAATCAATAGGTCTCTCACAGCTGTGGTTCGAGCCTCGCTCGGTTCACATGTGAGACGTCAAGTTCTGCAACGGAAGGACAGCTGTTTTTTCTCCGGGTACTTCGGTTTTCGCCCACATCTGATTAATGAACGGCTCGAATAAAGTGTAACGAAGATGTCAGGGCCACAAAACCGAAAAAAAACCCACAAAACTCAATGCCAAACAAGTCTTTGATGGTTTTGTTTGTTTTGGAATTTAACGACCCAATCAGCATTATTTTGGATATATCGAGCCAGTCTGTTTACCAAACCACACTTTCCCTGGGCAGGATTACAGACAAGCAATTAATCAGTATGGTGCATATTCTTTCGCCAGAAACGTCTTGAATCAGCACGAAAGATCGTTGGTATCGAACCCGCGACCTCGTGATCATCAGTCAGACGCGCATACGACTGAGCTACTGAGGCCGGTCTACACAAGTCTATAAATTTCAGAAAATTGTTTGTTTGACTGAACTGAGGTTTAAAAGTCCCCATCAACACTATTTAAGTCATGTTGGATACGTTGCTTTTGTGTGACTTTTACCCAGCTTTGACTTTTGTGTGACTTTTACCCAGCTTTGATAAATTGTAGAAGAGTAAGAAATACTAAATTATTGCATGGATTCAATACTTCAACGGATGTGATAATTTTCTTTCAAGGCTATAAATTTCATTTTTTTTTTTTTTTTGCTCGAAAACACGCCTATATAACTTTGACCCCCTTGAACCCCACTTTTACATAGTAAAGCTGGGTTTACAGGGGTAAACCTTTATTTTTCTTATCATACTTTCTCGTCTTAAAATTTTATTTTTTTCGGCGATTAAGGTTACAATGTATTTGTACAGGCGTGTTTTCGTAATGATTTTTCCTTATTGAGAGTGCTCGTAAGAAGCGCCTCACTGAGGTGGTTCTAACACGTATCAACAATCAATAAATACAGCAAGAATACGGTTTATATTGGACATGCCTGTTAACGCCATTTTATCAAATGGTGTCGCGTCAGAGAATGTAATAACGCCATGCATTAAATTCGCTAATCCACTAGTGGATTAAATATGCAAATTAGTTAGTTACGCACAGTAACGTTACATGCACGACGCCTTTAACGACGTCGCGTTTACTGATGGTGGAATATTGACAATTTTCGTAAACAAAACGTGAACAAAATGCGTTTCAAAAGATAAATATAATGTATTGCCCATGTATTATTGAATTTATTGAAGCCTCGCATTTGATCCTTTTCCTCAACTCGTTGAACAAATTCAATAATACAAGAAAACTCATGTAAGATCCTCAATATTGAACACCCCTGTTAACGTTATTTTTCCTAATCATCACGTGAACAAGTACGTCACTAAACCCCACTTTGTATGGAGAAAACTGGGGTTTACGGGGGTGTACATTATTCTTTCTTATTTCTGCTCCAATACATAGGTTGTGGGAACTCGTTAGAACCTCCTCACTGAGGCGGTTCTAACGAGCACCGGTTCCAATGAGCACCCTCAACCTATGTTTTGGACATTTATAACAACAAGAGGCTCATGGGTCACTACGCTCACCCGAGGTCCTGTGGTTTATACCATATACAGGCAAGGTGCCCATCTTGGTCATATGACAACAATACCACAAATAATGTTTAATTGCCTCACCCCCATAGAGGCTTTTCATGTAATTTTGTTTCAATCATCACAGCTCTTTGACTGGAGAAGAAGATAAAAATACTGAATCTGAGCCATCCAAAACACAGTTCAGTAATGACCTTGACTTTTGAAATTAATACACTTCCATTCAGCTAACTGCAAATATCATTTTTGATGTCACAGCCTGCCAGGCAATCAGAAATATCCACTACTTTGCCATTTTTCCATACAAATGACTAAGTGACCAACTTTGACCTTGACATACAACAGGTCAGGGTCAACCAAAGGTCATCATTTGAACAAACTTGGTAGGGCAAGAGTCCCTGATGCTGCACACAAAGTTTCAAGATCATCGGCCATTCGGTTCTTGAGAAGAAGATTTTTAAAGGTTTTTACCATATATGGGCATGGCGGCCCATATTGGTCATGTGATCCAGTCCTCACGAACAAACTTTCGTTCCCTCATTACATAGAGGCTCCATATGTAATTTGGTTTCAATTGACAGGTAGTTTAAGTGCAGAAGAAAATAAAACAATACTGAATCTGAGGCATCCTGAAAAAAGGTCGGTAAATGACCTTGACCTTTGAGACTGATAAACTTCCATTCAGCTGATTGTAAATACCATTTCTGATGCCACTAGCTAATATACAATCAGAAAAATACACTGTTTTGCCATTTTTCCATACAAATGCCTAAGTGACCAAATTTGACCTTGACGTAAAACAGATCAAGGTCAACCAAAGGTCATCATTTGAGCAAACTTGGTAGAGCCAGAGTGTTTGATGTTGCATACCAAGTTTCAAGATCATCGGCCATTCGGTTCTTGAGAAGAAGATTTTTAAAGTTTTTTTACCATATATGGGCATGGCGGCCATATTGGTCATGTGACCCAGTCCTCACTAACAAGCTTTCGTTCCCTCATTACATAGAGGCTCCACATGTAATTTGGTTTGAATTAGCCGAGTAGTTTAAGTGAAGAAGAAGATAAAAATACTGAATCTGAGCCGTGCTGGACTAAGGTCGGTAAATGACCTTGACCTTTGGAACTGATAAACTTCCATTCAGCTGATTGTAAATACCATTTCTGATGCCACTAGCTAATATACAATCAGAAAAATCTACTGTTTTGCCATTTTTTCCATACAAATGTCTTAGTGACCAAAATCGACCTTGACGTAAAACAGGTCAAAGTCAACCCAAGGTCATCATTTGAACAAACTTGGTAGGGCCAGAGTCCCTGATGCTGCATACCAAGTTTCAAGATCATCGGCCATTCGGTTCTTGAGAAGAAGATCTTTAAAGGTTTTTGCCATAAATGGGCATGGCGGCCATATTGGTCACGTAACCCAGTCCTCACAAACACACTTTCGTTCCCTCATTCCATAGAGGCTCCACGTGTAATTTGGTTTCAATTGGCCAAGTAGTTTAAGTGAAGAAGATAAAAATACTGAATCTGAGCCGTCCTGGACAAAGGTCGGTAAATGACCTTGACCTTTTGAACTGAGTAACTTCCATTCAGCTGATTGTAAATACTATTTCCGATGCCACTAGCTAATATACAATCAGAAAAATCCACTGTTCTGCCATTTTTCCATAAAAATGTCTAAGTGACCAAATTTGACCGTGACGTAAAACAGGTCAAGGTCAATCGAAGGTCATCATTTGAACAAACTTGGTAGAGCCAGAGTCCCCGATGCTGCATACCAGGTTTTAAGGTCATCAGCAATTTGGTTCCTGAGAAGATTTTTAAAGGTTTTTACCACATATGGGCATGGCGGCCATTTTAGTCATGTGACCCAGTCCTTACGAACAAATTTTCGTTCCCCCTTCCAATAGAGGCTCCACACGTGATTTGATTTCAAACTACCCAACAGTTTAAGTTGAGAAGAAGATAAAATTACTGAATCTGAGCGTTCCAGGACAAAGGTCAGTAAATGACCTTGACCTTTAGAATTTATTAACTTCCATTCAGCTGATTACAAATATAATTTCTGATGCCACAGGTTACTATGCAATCAGAAAAATACACTGTTTTGCCTTTTTTTCCATACGAATGTCTAAGTGACCAAATTTGACCTTGACGTAAAACAGTCCAAGGTCAACCAAAGGTCATCATTTCAACAAACTTGGTTGGGCCCGAGTCCCCGATGCTGCATAAAAAGTTTCAAGGTCTGCCGCCGTTTGGTTCCTGAGAAGAAGATTTTTTAAGGCTTTTACCATATATGGACATGGCGGCCATCTTGGTCATGTGACCAAGATCCCATAAACAAACTTTCTTTCCCCCAACCCACAGAGAACCCACGTGGAATTTGGTTTCAATTGGCCCAGCAGTTTCTGAGGAGAAGTCATTTGAAAATGTCGACGCAGACGCGGACGCGGACGACGGATCACTGCCTATACTATAAGCTCCCCCGGAGCATTCGGCTCTGGTGAGCTAAAATATCAAGGATTTTCATCAGAAAAGAAGCCATTTTGGATTTTCGAAAAATGCACTATATGTATGTCGCACGGGAGTGTTATCGTAATGTTAAGGAGCTTTACAAGATTATTCATCCAAGGATTTGTTATGGTGATGGCGTTGTAGTCGTTGCTGATATTATTGTCGCTGTTGCAGCTGCCGCTTAAAGGGCTTCGGAAACCAACTACTGTACCTACAGCTAGGCAGTCAGCAAAATCAGCGGGCGAACTTCGAGTTACATCGATACCACGTCGTATCGATGTCGACCCGACGTCGGCCCGGCATAACGTGCTGGCTGGGATTGTCCTGGACAAGACATTTTCAAAAAGCGTAGGTCCAGAGCATACGCCGCAAAACACGACATTTTATCAAGGCCTGTAGTGTTGACGGGGACGTTAAACCTCAAATCAAACAAAACAAACACAAACTATTTGCTAACAGTTCACAAAAACACTCATCCGAAAGTCTGGAGAAGCCCGGGATCGATCATGCGACCCCTGGTTTACAAGATGAGTAGCATAACCACTACACCACGGATGCTTCTAAATATTGGAGGAAACACTTTCTAAATAGGTGTGTCAGGAACTATATCAAGGCGAAAGATTCCATTTGAAAAGCGGCAAAGGCAGGAAACAGAACTCTTAATTTAAAAGCCCAGCTACTTATCTATAGCCATAGCCAAGCAATTTGTCATCACCCAGTCATACTATTTGCAGGGACTTACCGGTGGTTGGCAAAAAACGTCTTTCGCCATTTGTCGCCATTGTAAACACAATTTTATTTTCTGTAAGCATGTCTTTAATTTGGATTCTAACACAGCGCGCCTATATAGGCAATGGAAAATAACTGTGTTTTATTCTGCAACAAATCACAGCTCGGAAGAGCGTGACGAGTGACGTCATTAAAATTCCCAATTTATGACGTCAATAGTCGAGTTCCTTGACGTTAGACGGTGTAACGTCATTTTCTCGCATCGAAAACGTAAGAAAAGGATATAAATGCATGTGTATCAGTCGATAATTTTAGCGGGATTTCTTATAACAATGGCGAAAGGTTGTGAGATTTTGAAGGAAACAACAACATTATTGCCGATTTTCAGCGTGTTAGAATCGAAATAGATCAGCTTTTGTCTGTGATTTGTTGAGTAATAAATCACAGTTTGTCGGTCAGTTGTAAGTAGACAAATCACGCGCGCTACGCGCTCGTGATTTGTCTTCTTTACAACTGACCTCCAAACTGTGATTTATTACTCAACAAATCACAGCTAGAGCTGATCTATTTCTTAATTTGAAACGATGATCTTGACCTTTAAACAAGTAAAATAGGCATATCTAAGCTTGTAATTAATGATTTCTGAAAAAAATCGGGGCTGTTTTTATGACATTTACTTGTCATATTTACGGAATGGTCTGAGTTCTGTTTTAATAAAAATGCGTATAACTAATGATCCAAAGCAGAAAATGCGTGAAAATGCGTTAATACTAGAATATATTTAAGTACCAATTTATAGTGTAATTCGATAGATTTTCAGAGGTAGTAAACTGAAATATACGCGGAACAGAACACCTATTCGTGTATTTGCACTGCGATTATATGGAGCCAGACGCTTTTCGCCAACCACGGAGAACGGTAATCCATGTCAGATTTTAAAGGGAGGTAATTCGCGCAATGAAATGTAAACAAAGTCACTTGTCAAAACATTGGATCCGTCTAGATCATCATGCAGATTTTGATTGCATAACACCGTAATGACCGGTTATTAAAGAATGCAGTTTTTTTTTTAAATAGGGACTTGAGTTTGAAAAGTTACATTTATCTATTAACATACGGACCTCCGTTGCCTAGTGGGTAAGAGCGCTGACTTTTAATCTTATAAGGTCTCCCACCGCTGTGGTTCGAGCATCGCTCGGTCACATGTGAGGTGCCAAGTTCTACAATGGAAGGTCAAATGTTTTTGTTTTTTCCTCCGGGTACTCCGGTTTTCGCCCACCTCTGTTTAAAAATCGGCTCCAAACGAGTGAAATAATCTTGAATGGTCCGTAAAACCAAAGTAATTAGAACCGCCCTGTGGTGCTTAGGGGTTCTAACTTGTACCCACAGTCTATTTTTGGAGCAAAATAAGGTAAAAAAAAACCTCTTTGCAAATAAGTAGTGTTTATATGGATCAATAAATATGCTGAGCAGAAGGTACATTTGGATTATTCATCATAAATGTATATGTGCTTAAATTTAAACAAGAGCGACGCATGCGGGTACCAGCGCTCGGCTGCAGTTTCTTTTAGAAAACAAAAATACTAAGTCGAAAAAGGGGCATAACTGTGCCAAAAATATTTTGAGGGTTACCTCACCTATTGGTATGAGTTCCCCTTTTCGTAATGAACAACTAGTCCGAGTTTCAAGAAATATGTTCAGCAATGACAGAGATATTACAAAATGTCCAAGTTTTTGCACGCGACGACGACGACGACGCCAGAACTATGACAATACCTCGTCGTTTTCTTCGAAAACAGCCGAGCTAAAAAGGAAAAAATGCAAGAAAATTAAAAGTAAAGTACTAGTTTCTTTCTTGCTTTTTTGCGTTCTTTCTCCTTTTTCTTTTTTCAGTTTTGACATATTTTTTGTCTAAAACAATGAACATTGCACAGTTTTAGACATTGTATTACGCGTGTTCCCAATTTACTCAAACAAAAGTATCCCTATTACATAAGTTCCCTTTATTGGGCCCGCTTTTATCAATACCCTCTGCTCATAATCCCTCATAACCACCCAGATAAAATAAGACTTTGATGGGCGCTTAGGTCAGAGGGACTGTTTATTGGCGGCTATTATGACAGGCCATCCTCTCTATAGTAACTGTCTTTAACGAAAGATTGTTGTGCAACAGAAAGTTGTACAAATACACAACTAATAACATTACTGAGTTCCAAGCCTGATTAACGATTTCGAGCACAAGCTTTTTACTAATTCACCAATATAGTCCTGATAATAGAGGCTAAGAGAAACGTTTTTTCCATTAAGACGAAATAGCCGAGATGGCCGTTTCCTGTAGACAGCTGTATCCAGACATAAACCCTGTCAACCCTGCAAAGTGATTGAGATACCTATGCAAAAGGTGTAGATCAAGATGATAGTGCTCATAAGGAGCCACCCATTTAAGCTTAACGTTATATTTGCTTTTCTAGCTATATTTTTGTCAAAAACCCTGCTGGCAATACATAATGTGTCTAAATACAAAGATAGAAGAGTTCAGTTAAGAGAATTAGTGACGAAAGGATAAAAAAGAAAAAAACCTTTTAGAGAATAAGCATAATACGAAAGCAACAATGTTAACATGTCTATGTGGGCCCCGTCAAGCGATTTTGGTACTTACCGCCTATGCGAGCAGCGAAGGTTCAGGCGAGCCTGCGCATCTGCGCAGTCTCGCCCGAACCTTCGCTGCTCGCTCATACAAGCAGTGAATCAAGAGGAACCTTGAGACAGAAAGCCATATCCCTGGCCCCTGTGAATGGCTGGGCATGCGCAGTTAAAATTTGTCATGACGGAATGCTCGAAGACCCAAATTCGCTTGGCGGGGCTCAAAATTTTAAACTCAGAGCCTGTAATTTGGCAAGCATTACGATAAGTGCATTTATTTACATTTCGAAAATGACTGCTTTTCTGGTGAAAATCCGTCATATTTTTCTTATTAATGCAGCAAAAATAGGTTGTGGGTGCTCGTTAGAACCACCTCCAAACGAGTACCCACAACCTATGGCTCGGTGCACAAATAACGTATATCCCCGTAAACCTCAGTTTTCTCTATATAAAGTGGGGTTTAGCGGGGTCTTCGTTTCATGGACTTGTTCACGTGATGTGTGATCGGCGCAAATTCAGATCGGCCTGCGCAATTGCACCATTTAATTACCCCAACGGCTGGCCCAGGGTCCAAAATGTGCAGCCGCATCTTTACTAAGATATGTTTTACTGTTTTTGGGACGAAAATGGGTCAATGCCAACCCAGGATGTCAATTCGAAAACTCAGTAAAAGCGACACAGTTATTTGATGCTCAGTGGATACGGAAATTATCTTGTCACATGAAACTTATATATCATCATCAAAATAGTATTTAAGATATAAGGTAAAATATCAATGAACCAAGAAGCCTAGGTCACATTGGCTTAGATATATTTTCATGTGTCAATCAGTGCCAGGTGTGGCATCTTTCTATCAAACAATATTAAAGAGTAAAGGCAAAATCACTGAACCTTGAAATATAGGCCACAATTACCTAGAAAATTTTCAGGTAAACATTGGGTTACATGGTACTAATATCCCGAGTATGACCTTTCTCCAACATATAGTCTTCGAGATATATTGTAAAATCACTGGACTATAAAATGTAGGTCACCATGACCTTCTCTTTTACACTTGAACCAATGTCACATAGTTTGTTGATGTATAATCAAGTATGTTTATAACTTGATAGCATAACGGTAACATATTACAAAGGTGTCCTAGGTTTTCACCCCTGGCGTCACCCCAGACATGAACCCTGGGTGTGTTCTTTTGGAATGCCAGGAACTCAAATTCTAAATTTTAATGCTCTGTGAAGAGTTACTGTCAAGACATAAGCATTTGAAAATCTTCAACGCAGTATTACAAAGGTGTCCTAGATTTTGACCCCTAGGGATGTGTTCTTTCGAATCTCAGAAGACACTACAGGGTAGCCTAGTTCCAAATAAAATGCTCTGTGATGACTGTCTGCCGAGATTTAAGCATTTGAAGAATGCCCATGCAGACGACTGATGTGACAACAATAGCTGCCCTTGCACTTCGTACAGGCGAGCTAAAACGTTTCCATTCAAGAACTTGGTAGGCTAATAAAATATGTTATGGTCAAACATGGTTCATCAGTTGAACAGATTTCGTAGTATTCGGTCGCCTCGTTTCAACCAATCAGGAATTTAGTTCGGGACAAGCATACGTTTAGTTTTCAACATATATGGGTTTGGAGACTATCTTGGGTATGTGATTAAATAAAATCGGTACAGCGGTTTTACAAAATAAACCCCTTGAAATGTTGATTCACAGTGACTATGACCAAATTTACTGGTCGATCTTGACTGGGTTCATGCAGTATCTACTTTCATATGATAGAGAACACTAGAATAAGGCTGTTTAAAACGTCTCCCCGTACATCAACCATAGTGCAGTTTATATTTTACTTTTGGTCCTTTGAGATCATCGTGAATATTCTGAGACATCAGAGATAAATTATTGGTTTAGACTCATATTCTAGACAGGTTTTTAATTATTTGGACCCCATTTTGATTTAGATCAGTCTTTGAATCGACTGCCTATTCGAAATTCGCAAAATTGCAGTATGTTTCCTCTGGCTTTCTTTGCCGGATCATTACAGGGTCACTGATGAGGCTTTATTAGCCGAAACTACGTAGTATGACCCATCTTCTTTCTTATGAATGTTTTCATTGCTCTTAAAGGAACTCATTTTTAATTTTTATTTACCCTAATATGGCATTGCGACCATTTTGGTCTTAAGACCACCTGACGATTTGAACAAACTTTCAATTTTCAGAAGCCTGGGTGTAAAATTAAATTGAAATCGACCAAGCTGTTTCAGAAATGTCTTCTGAAAATGCTGACATACGATGGACGCCGACAGACCGCGGGTGACGGAGCTATAATCTGCCGAGATTCCGGCTCTGGGGATCTAAAATGAAAATGTCTGCTGCGATGGGTTCAACGCTTACGAGTATGTCAAGATAGACGCATTAACAATTACTTGCAAGCTCCGGTACACCTTAATGAGGGCAATGACAGTTCAGTTTATATATTTGCTACTCAATTATTTTGTATTGCCTGAAATGAAAATAACATTATATTGCAGTGACAGGATTATGGCTTCAAATATGTTCTATAAAAGGGTTATCCTTTGGACGCAAGGAATACACCACAGAACTGAAAAACATGGTGTGCAAGTTTTCTGCGCCAGACTAGTTAGTTTTGTCCAATTAGGCCTCATCAGTGACCCTCAAGTATTTTCAAATGAATCAATGATTCCAAAGGGCAAGAAAATATAAACTACACTGTAATGTAGGGCAGGGAGACACTTACATAATATCCTGTCGTCAGAGAATGACTCAAACCGGGGTTCCTGAAGAGACAATACCTGGGCCGTCGCAAGCAGATCTTCGCATTCTCATATGTCGCTAGGAAAGGAACGAAACTCGCAGAACCATGACATTTTATTTCTTTTAAATGTACTGAACAGACAGTCAAATAAGCCAGCAAGTTAACTTACAGAGAAAAGGTTACTAATAAATGGACTCCAACTAAAGAATCTATGAAACCAGCAAGCCTCAATAAAACAGAAATGCATTGAAGGATGTGCCATAATTGCCATTTTCATTTAAGCCTCTATTAAACATTGGTCGTCTCTTTATTCTCCGTTTAGAAACCATTAACAAAGACAACATTCATATCTTCTAGTTAAAGGGAATGGATACACCTTCAGGGGAGGCAACTGTTACAAAAGTATTTTTGTCTCCCATGTCAATAGGGGTCAACTCTTAAAGGAAAGAATTTGCTCCTGAGGAGCAAATTCTTTCCTTTAGGAGTTGACCCCTTTTTCCGTGTGTCAGGGCTTATAGAAAAACACACAGGAAGTCCCGAAAGTTGCCTTCCATTGAAAAATGGCGGAAAAATCTGCCCTGTGTTACCATTACCTTTAAAGACTCTAAGGGCTCCAGACAAGCAATGAGTAACATGAATAAGTAGAATGTTGTTTTTATCCCTTAGTTAACATGAAAAAAATATACATGTCGTGCTATTTACAAGAATCGCATTAGGTCATTCTAATGAATACCAATAGGATATGCTTAAAGGAAAGGGGAATTTGTTTGTTTGATTTGAGCTTTAACGTTCTCATTAACACTGTAAAGGTGATTTTGGAGACGTTGCTTCCAATTTCGTGGGACTTTTACCCGACATTGAGATGAAATGACATCTCAAGCCCTGCCGCCCAATGAAACCAACAGGGTTTATAAGCATGGACTCGCACCGCTTTGCCTGGGCAGGCTTAGATTCTCTAAAGGGTTTACCAGTACTCGTGTGCGTGTCGGTTTCAGCTCTGCGTGGAAGCATCATGCAGCCCATATTTTCCTTCAAGCCCCGATGGGCGGGGCCGATATGAAAGGGAAAAGGAATAACCAATCAAAGCTATCCTCGTGACTCCTCCTCCTTGAGTAATACATGTAATCATTAGCATATATAAGGTTTTGTATAATCGTTAACACATGTATCTGCCATTAACAGGCTTATACAGTTGCAAATATTCTATTAAAAGCATTTTGTCCTTTGCACAAGAGGTGCTGCTTCAACACTATATGAAACAAGAGGGCCATGATGGCCCTGGATCGCTCACCTGATCCGTAGAGTAACAAGTGGGCCCCGGGGAGGGTCATTATTGACCCCAGAGTTATAATGTGAATTATGTTAAGGGAGGTCTAAAAAGGTGAAGCTTCATACCAAATATCAACAAAGGCTATAATTTGAAAAATCTTGGCAAAGGTCCACTAGATGAAGCTACATACCAAATATCAAAGACCTGGGCCTTGCGGTTTCAGAGAAGAATTTTTTTTAAAGATATTCCCAACATAAGCCTATGTAAAACCAAATGGTCCCAGGGCGGGGGCATTTTTGGCCTCAGGGCTATAATTTAAACAATCTTGATAGAGGTCCACTAGATGAAGCTTCACATCAAATATCAAAGACCTGGGCCTTGCTGTTTCAGAGAAGAAGATTTTCAAAGATTTTTTTTGATATAAGTCTATGTAAAACCAAAGGGTCTCTGGGCGGGGGCATTTTTGGCCCAAGGGCTATAATTTGAACAATCTTGATAGAGGTACGCTAGATGAAATTCACACCAAATATCAAAGACCTAGGCCTTGTAGTTTCATAGAATAAGATTTTTAAAGATAGATAAGTCTTATATAAGTCCCTATATAAGTCTATGTAAAACCAAAGGGCCACAGGGGGGGGGGGGGGGGGGGGCATTGTGGACTCACTGCTATAATTTGAACGATCTTGGTAGAGATCCACTAGCTGAAGCTTCATACCAAATATCAAAGACCTGGTCCTTGCAGTTTCAGAGAATATTTTTAAAGATTTTTCCTATATAAGCCCATGTAAAACCGTAGGGCCCCAGAGCGGGGGCATTTTTGGCCCCTGGGCAATAATTTGAACAATCTTGGTAGAGGTCCACAAGATGAAGCTTCATACCAAATATCAAAGACCTGGGCCTTGCAGTTTCAGAGAAGAAGATTTTTATAGATTTTCCCTATATAAGCCAATGTAAAACCAAAGTGCCCCGGGGCGGAGGCATTTTTGGCCCCAGCACTATAATTTGAACAATCTTGGTAGGGGTCCGCTAGATGAAGCTTCATACCAAATATCAAAGACCTAGGCCTTGTTGTTTCAGAGAAGAAGATTTTTCAAGATTTTCCCTATATAAGCCTATGTAAAACCAAAGGGCCCCGGAGTGGGGGCAATTTTGGCACCAGGGCTATAATTTGAACAATCTTGGTAGAGGTCCACAAGATGAAGCTTCATACCAAATAACTAAGACCTGGGCCTTGCTGTTTCAGAGAAGAAGATTTTCAAAGATTATTTCTATATAAGTCTATTTAAAACCAAAGGGTCTCTGGGCGGGGGCATTTTTGGCCCAAGGGCTATAATTTGAACAATCTTGATAGAGGTATGCTAGATGAAATTTCACACCAAATATCAAAGACCTAGGCCTTGTAGTTTCATAGAAGAAGATTTTTAAAGATAGATAAGTCTTATATAAGTCCCTATATAAGTCTATGTAAAACCAAAGGGCCACAAGGGGGGGGGGGGGCATTTTTGGACTCACTGTTATAATTTGAATTATCTTGGTAGAGATCCACTAGCTGAAGCTTCATACCAAATATCAAAGACCTGGTCCTTGCAGTTTCAGAGAAGATTTTTAAAGATTTTCCCTATATAAGCCCATGTAAAACCGTAGGGCCCCAGGGGCCAGAGCGGGGACATTTTTGGTCCCTGGGCAATAATTTGAACAATCTTGGTAGAGGTCCACAAGATGAAGCTTCATACCAAATATCAAAGACCTGGACCTTGCAGTTTCAGAGAAGAAGATTTTTAAAGATTTTCCCTATATAAGCCCATGTAAAACCAAAGGGCCCCGGGGCGGAGGCATTTTTGGCCCCAGCACTATAATTTGAACAATCTTAGTAGGGGTCCGCTAGATGAAGCTTCATACCAAATATCCAAGACCTAGGCCTTGTTGTTTCAAGGAAAAAGATTTTTCAAGATTTTCCCTATATAAGCCTATGTAAAATTAAAGGGCCCCGGAGTGGGGGCATTTTTGGCACCAGGGCTATAATTTGAACAATCTTGGTAGAGGTCCACAAGATGAAGCTTCATACCAAATAACTAAGACCTGGACCTTGCGGTTTCAGAGAAAAAGATTTTTAAAGATTTTCCCTATATAAGCCTATGTAAAACCAACGGGACCCAGGGCGGGGGCATTTTTGGCCCAAGCACTATAATTTGGACAATCTTGGTAGGGGTCCACTAGATGAAGCTTCATACCAAATATCAAAGACCTGGGCCTTGTGGTTTCAGAGGAGAGGATTTTTTTTAAAGATTTTCCCTACATAGGCCTCTGTAAAACCAAAGGGCCCCGGGGCGGGGGCATTTTTTGCCCCAGCATTATAATTTGAACAATCTTGGTAGGGGTCCGCTAGATGAAGCTTCATACCAAATATCAAAGACCTGGGTCTTGCAGTTTCAGAGAAGATTTTTATAGATTTTCCCTATATAAGACCATGTAAAACCAAAGGGCCCCGGGGTGGGGGCATTTTTGGCCCCAGCACTATAATTTGAATACTTTTGGTAGGGGTCCACTAGATAAGCTTCATACCAAATATCAAAGAACTGGGCCTTGCGGTTTCAGAGGAGAAGATTTTTAAAGGTTTTCCCTATATAAAACAATGTAAAACCAAAGGGCCCCTGGGTGGGGGCATTTTAAGCCTCAGCACTATAATTTGAACAATCTTGGTAGGGGCCCACTAGATGAAGCTTCATACCAAATATCAAAGAACTGGGCCTTGCGGTTTCAGAGAAGAAGATTTTTTAAGGTTTCGGTGAAAAAAATCTATTTTTGGCTCCTGTGACCTATATGTGCAACGGACTGGAAACATTTGAACAACTTTGAAAGGGGACCATCTAAGGATCAATCCTGTGAAGTTTGGTCAAAATCCAATCAGTGGTTTAGGAGGAGATGTCATTTGAAGAAATTGTTTACGCACGCACGCACGGACGGACGGACGCACGACGGACAAAAAGTGATACCAAAAGCTCACCTCGTCACTACGTGACGGTGAGCTAAAAAAAATACTAGACTGAGTGTAAACCACGCCCCATCACGTGAACAAGTCCGTGAAATGAACACCCCGCTAAACCCCACTTTATATAGAGAAAACTGGGGTTTATGGGGTGAACACTATTTTTCTTATTTCGACCCCAAAACATAGGTTTTGGGTACTCTTAGAACCGCCTCAATGAGGCGGTACTAACGAGCACCCACAACCTCTGTTTGCAGTATAACTAAGTAAAGTATCATGGATTTTCTTCAGAAAGGTAGCTATTACGGAAATGCGAAAAAATGCACTATGTCGCATGGGAGTGTTATTGTAATGTGTCGTATATTCTATCAGGTAGATAGGGAAAGATTTTGTTTGTTTGATTTGAGGTTTAACGTCCCAGTCAACATTTTGGAGACGTTACTTCCAATTTTGTATGACTTTTACCCGACATTGAGATAAAATGACAGCACATGCCCTGCCGCCCAATGAAACGAAAAGGGTTTATAAACATGGACCGGCTGACTCGCACCGCATTGCCTGGGCCGGCTTAGATCCTCTAAGCGGTTTACCAGTACTCACGTGCGGCTGGTTTTAGCTCTGCGTGGAAACACCATGTAGCCCATCTACATGTATTTCTTCAAACCCCTATCGGGGCGGATATAGACAGGAGAGAAAAGGCAGGAATCTTGTAAAGGTATAACATCTCGTAGAGGAATCATTCTTCTTGCACACTCGGCAAGCCTTGTGATGCCGGACGGTGACCCTCAGAACTGATTTTTCCATCCACCCCTCACACCCATATAAGATTCTTATATTCTTACACTGGTCGCCTATATAGGCAATAGTAGAATCTAGTGATATATTTAGTGATAAATCACTGGGAAGAAGAGCGCGACGCGAGGGGTCGCCTTTTTTCATCCCGTTTCACGACGTCATTCATTGTTATCTTGATGTTACATGGAGTAACGTCGTTTTCTTGTATAAGGTATGTTATGAAAGCAGGTAAGTGCATGTGATTTGATCTACTGTACAACAGACCTCCAATCAGTGATATAATCACTCAATAAATCACTGCTGGCGCTGATCTATTTCTTAAACACCTAAGTGTTTGAAAAATGTTTACTGATTGCTTTAGAATGTTGTGGACGCTTCTGTCGCAGATGTCCATGCCATGATTCCTCCTGCATATTCATGCAAAACTATTTAGTATTACTATAATAGGCTTAGACTTGACGGAACTGGCATTCCAATATTGTAGGGAAAATATCACTCGTTGCGTTTTACTGTTGTGTTGTAACTGCGGAGAAAATCCCTTTTGTTTAAATGAAAGAAAAACTAATGAACGCCGATAGCCTGTTGTTCGTAATTCGACAACATATAGCAAATGCAATTTGACATGAGACTGATGACCTTCACACCCGACTGAATGCATATATATATCTTCGCCGTTTTCCGAAAGGTTGATATTGGGGCGAGTCATTCACGAGATGAAGAAAATTCACGAGACGTTTACGAAAACCGACCTATTAGGCGATACGTACCATTGACTAATTTATCATCTATTTATTTATTATTTAGTCTTTGAGGACTGTGCCAAGCTGTTACCAAAACTAAATAAACATATACGTTTGCAAATAAAAGTCATTGCTTTACGTTATTTTCATTTCCTTCTGTCCATAATTTGAGAAAAACGTTTGGTATGTGAAATGAAAATTTAAGCAAGAAGACATTTACCAATCTTGGATAGCATGCCTTTTCGCTTGATTCAATTAAAATTGTTATGTATTTAATATACTCCCATTGCACAAAAAGAACGTATTGGTGGATGGTCGAAATTGTGTTTTAGTGGTCAAACGTGGTGTTATATATGGAGAAAACCACCGACCCTGGAGGGTCTAAGTGCATGTACTTAAGTATGAACTACACAATGCCACAATGGTAAAATACTGGATTTCTATTTGATTGCTTAAGGAATGTCTTACTTAATACATGGTTTCGCTTAACATAATTTATAAGTACTCATATTAATTTTCTATCTGAATGACGTCAGATTTAATAATTTAGGTCACAGTTTCATGTTAATGCATCAATATCATCATAATAAGCATTATCGTTAAGACCAGATTCGACTTAATTATGTGAATCTATTTAAAACTCACGATCACTTAAGAATAACTAAGACTAACGTACCTACATGTATACCTGAAAACATGTTTTCATTGAAGAAATAAGAAACAAAATGGGCATGAAACTTGTTCTCGACACGGCAAAACTTTCAAATAAATAAGTCTTTTTTCAACCCTTCGTAGTTTTGTATAGTTGAACGAGAAATTTCTAACAATCTTTGTTTTCCTTATCACTTCTCTAAATGCTTTTTGGGTTGACGAAGCATAGAAACTTTTCAGTGCTGTTGTCCACGTGATGAGCTCTTCAGTGCTGATGTCCATGTAATTATCACTGATTTGTATGAATTCGAGGTAATGTTTACTTATAAGCATAAATAGCTGCGCTTTTCTTGTAATTAAGACGTCAGAGTGCCGTGTAAAAGAAAGAATATTATAAAACAGACTTTGTACATGTGCTGGGGCATCGGAGATCAGTTTAGGTCCATAACGTGGCGTCTGATCAGGGTCTCCGCTGTGTGCATACAGTACTGCAATTAAAGGGTTTAACGAAACAATCTAAATCCCCGTCCATGACCATTTTCCAGCCTACACTCAGAGACAATCCACCAGTGCAGTCAGTGCTTTGATTGTTGGTGCTCGCTAGAATCCCCTCATTATATAAGACATTCGTAAAAATGCATCAAAGAGGCCAAATATATGTTTGCAGCAGAATTAAGTATAAGCATACATTTTCATCACAAAAAGACATGCTTTCAACCATGAAAGAAGGTCCGTATGTTACCTAACACGGTGCCTTAGAAGAAAGCCTATACATTAGGATAGGTCTCTCATCACTGTAGGTTCGAGCCTGGCTCGGGTCACATGTGAGCTGCAAAGATCTGCAACGGAAGGTCAGGTAATTTTCTCCGGGTACTCTGGTTTTCGCCCTCCTCTGATTAACGATCGGCTTTCATCTTGAAAGGGCCGTTAAACCAAAATAAATAAACAATACATTAGGGTAACACAACCATATTCAAAATGTAACTGACGTATTTCTGTTACAGTTTGTGACATTTTTCTCGTTTCTGCAACAAACATAGATTGTCGGCCCCCGAACACTGGGGCTTGAAGAAATAGATTGGGCTGCATGATGCTTCCACGCAGAGCAGAAACTGACCGCACATGAGTACTGGTAAGCCACTTAAGCCTGCCCAGGAAAAATGGTGCGAGTCACACCATCCATGCATAAAAACACTATTGGTTTCAATGGGCGACAGGGCTTGAGATGTCATTTCATCTCAATGTCGTGTAAATTTCCCACAAAATTGGAAGCAGCGCCTCCAAAATGACCTATCCAGTGTTGACGGGACATTAAACCTCAACTCAAACAAAACAAAACAAACATAGACTGTGGGTGCTCGTTAAACCCGCTTCCCTGACGAGTGCCCACAATCGATGTTTCTCAGAATATTGGGAAAATAATGTTTTCCCATGGTAAACCCCAGTTTTCTGATTCTCCATTTAAAATGGGGTTTAAGGGGGTGCATTACAAGGACGTGTTCAAGTAATTAATTGGGATACATTACACGGACTTATTCAAGAAATTAATGGGTGTACATTACACGGACTTGTTAAAGTACGGCCTTGTTAAAGTAATTAATGGGGATACGTTACACGGGCTTGTTTAAGTAATTAATGGGTGTACGTACATTACACGGACTTGTTAAAGTGCGGACTTGTTAAACTAATTAATTGGGGCACAATACACGGACTTGTTACAGAAATTAATGTACTTCTGGACATAAATCAAGGATAGGAGCTTCCCGTAAAAAGGGGCGAGAAGTCGGTCCCAAGATAGATATATTAAACATTTCATTCAGATTAATGATATGCATTGGCAATTATAAATGGTCCCGCAAAAAATCGGAAAATTCTTTTCTGATCAATGATATGTGAAGTTTAACTTTTTTCATTTAGTCGACCCAATTTATAACTCTCTTAGAAATTTGATAGCTGGTACAGGCAGCTTGATTACAAAGTAATCACAAGGTGGTAAGATTAAAGGTGTTTTTGCATTGTATGCAAAAACTTAGTAACTTTTGACAACTTTTGACTGTTTTGTTGCTGGTTCTGCACAGTCCAGGAAATTATTGCCAAGTACAAACAAGAGGGCCCAGAGGGCCCTGAATCGCTCACCTGAGAATAAGTGTCTCTAGAACATTCTTAGCCTAAGGGCTATACCTAGTTGAAGCTTCATACCAAATACCAAAGACCTGAGCCTTGTGGTTTCAGAGAAGAAGTTTTTTAAATATTTCCCTATATAAGCCTATAAAAAACCAAAGGGCCCCGGGGATGGGGGCATTTTTGGCCCCAGGGCTATAATTTGAACAATCTTGGTAGAGGTCCACTAGATGAAACTTCACACCAAATATTAAATTCAGAGCCTTGTGGTTTCAGAGAAGAAGATTTTTAAAGATTTTCCTTATATCAGCCTATGTAAAACCAAAGGGCCCCGGGGTGTGGGCATTTTTGGCCCCAGCACTATAATTTGAACAATCTTGATAGGGGTCCACTAGATGAAGCTTCATACCAAATATCAAAGACCTGGGCCTTGTGGTTTCAGAGAAGAAGATTTTTAAAGATTTTCCCTGCATAAGCCTATTTAAAACCAAAGGCGCCCGGGGCGGGGACATTTTTAGCCCCAGGGCTATAATTTGAACAATCTTGGTAGAGGTCCACTAGATGAAGCTTCACACCAAATATCAAAGACCTGGACCTTGTGGTTTCAGAGAAGAAGATTTTTGAAGATTTTTAAAGATTTTCCCTGTATAAGCCTATTTAAAACCAAAGGCCCCCGGGGCAGGGGCATTTTTGGCCCTAGGGCTATAATTTGAACAATCTTGGTAGAGATCCACTAGGTGAAGCTTCACACCAAATATCAAAGACCTGGGCCATGTGGTTTTAGAGAAGAAGAATTTTAAAGATTTTCCCTATATAAGCCTATGTAAACCCAAAGGCCCCCGGGGCGGGGGCATTTCAGGTCCAGGGGCCATAATTTGAACAATCTTGGTAGAGGTCGGCTAGATGAAGCTTCACACCAAATATCAAAGACCCGGGCCTTGTGGTTTCAGAGAAGAAGATTTTTAAAGATTTTCCCTATATAAGCCTATGTAAACACAAAGGCCCCGGGGCGGGGACATTTTTGACCCTAGGGCTATAGTTTGAACAATCTTCGTAGAGGTCCACAAGATGAAGCTTCACACCAATATCAAAGATCTAGGCCTTGGTGTTTCAGAGAAGAAGATTTTTAAAGATTTTCCCTGTATAAGCCTATGTAAAACCAAAGGCCCCCAGGGCGGGGGCATTTTTGGCCCTAGGTCTATAATTTGAACAATCTTGGTAGAGGTCCACTAGGTGAAGCTTCACACCAAATATCAAAGACCTGGGCCTTGTGGTTTCAGAGAAGAAGATTTTTAAAGATTTTGCCTATATAAGCCTATGTAAACCCAAAGGCCCCCGGGGCGGGGGCATGTCTGGCCCAAGGGCCATAATTTGAACAATCTTGGTAGAGGTCCACTAGATGAAGCTTCATACCAAATATCAAAGACCTTGGCCTTATGGTTTCAGAGAAGAAGATTTTTAAAGATTTTCCCTGTATAAGCCTATGTAAAACCAAAGGCCCCCGGGGCGGGGGCATTTTTGGCCCTAGAGCTATAATTTGAACAATCTTGGTAGAGGTCCACTAGGTGAAGCTTCACACCAAATATCAAAGACCTGGGCCGTGTGGTTTCAGAGTAGAAGAATTTTAAAGATTTTCCCTATATAAGCCTATGTAAACCCAAAGGCCCCCGGGGCGGGGGCATTTCTGGCCCAAGGGCCATAATTTGAACAATCTTGGTAGAGGTCCACTAGATGAAGCTTCATACCAAATATCAAAGACCTGGGCCTTTTGGTTTCAGAGAAGAAGATTTTTAAAGATTTTCCCTGTATAAGCCTATGTAAAACCAAAGGCCCCCGAGGCGGGGGCATTTTTGGCCCTAGAGCTATAATTTGAACAATCTTGGTAGAGGTCCACTAGATGAAGCTTCATACCAAATATCAAAGACCTGGGCCTTGTGGTTTCAGAGAAGAAGATTTTTTAAGTTTTCGGTGAAAAAATCTATTTTTGGCTCCTGTGACCCAGATGTGCAACGGACCGGAACCATTTGAACAACTTTGAAAGGGGACCACCAAAGGATCATTCCTGTGAAGTTTGGTCAAAATCCGATCAGTGGTTTAGGAGGAGATGTCGTTTGAAGAAATTGTTTACGCACACACGCACGCACACACACACGCACGCACGCACTGACGACGGACGAAAAGTGATCACAAAAGCTCACCTTGTCACTACGTGACAGGTGAGCTAAAAATCGGGTTTGTTCAAAATCATTTTACAGTCCAGAATATAAGCTTTTATGTTCCGGGTTCAGTCCTAAATGTTCTATGTTGTGTTTCGGCTTGAAGAAATATATGGGCTGCGTGATGCTTCCACGCAGAGCTGAATCAGGCCCGCACACTAGTACTGGTAAACCGCTTAGAGGATCTAAGCCTGTCCAGGAACCGCAGTGCGAGGCGGACCGTCCATGCTAATAAACCCTATTGGTTTCATTGGGCGACAGGGCTTGAGATATCATTTCATCTCAATGTCGGGTAAAAGTCCCATAGAATTGGAAGCAACGTCTCCAAAATGACCTTTACAGTGTTGACGGGGACGTTAAACCTCAAATCAAACAAACAAAATCTAACTCGTGTTTTTTGTTTTTATTATTATTCGCGCTTTTTCGAAGAAAAGTCGGGTATATTGTTTTCGTACCAGAGTTGAGGGGTCGTCAGTCCGTCCGTCTGTCCATCCGTCTGTCTGTCCGTCGTCACGTTTCTTGCAAATGGGTTTCCTCTGCAACCACTGAAGATAAACTTTTGAAACTTTGCACGTGTATAGTATATGGTAAGTAGATGGCAGTGGGTTACTTTTTGTGACCTTGACCCCAACATGGCTCCAAGGTCAAAGGTAAAAAGTATGATTTTGCCATATCTTAAGTTACAATTTTGAAACTTTGCATGTAGATAGTACATGGTATGTAGATGGCAGTGGGCTACTTTTTTGTGACCTTGACCCCAACATGGCCCCAAGGTCAACGGTCAGAAAGTAGGACATTATCAAATCTTCTAAACTATTGGGATTGGACTTCCACAACTTGATTATTGGATAGCCCTTGGAATGTAGAACATATTGGAATACTTGTCGTGTGACCTTGAAACCAACATGGCCCCAGGGTCAAAGGTCAAAAAGTAGGACTTTTTGTTACTCATAGAAAAAGCGGGTATTTGCGATGGTATACCATCGACTTCGCCATCCAGGTTTTGCTTGTTTTTGCGCAGACATCAAATTAAATTGTTGTTGAATACTTCACTATAATCCTCAATTCAAACAGTTTTTATTATGTTCCTTTATGACGTGACTCTTCTTCCACGTAAATCAGTTCCAATGATAATAAATGCGAAGGAATGAAAGTATTCGCAGGAATAAACATATGCAAAGGGGTGAAAAATTGAATAAGTAAAGACACAGAACTTCAGGAACTGATCGAACCAGAACCCAGACATGAAAGGGAGAGATGGACAAACACATATCAACAAACAAGAAAATCACAGGTAACAAGCAGGGTAAGTAGTTCTTTCCCAAACAGGTGGCAACGCAGTTACCTTTAATGAACATAATCTGGACACACAGGAGTGGGAGTGCCAAAATGAAAATATTTAAAAATCAAACAACATCAAACATAAAACAAATGGAACACTACAAAGAAAGAACCGTTCGGCCCCGCCCATCGGGGCTTGAATAAATAGATGGGCTGCATTATGCTTCCACGCAGAGCTGAATCCAACCGCACACGAGTACTGGTAAACCGCTGACAGGATCTAAGCCTGTCCAGGCAAAGCGGTGCGAGTCAGAACATCCATGCTAATAAATCCTATTGGTTTCATTGGGCGACAATGCTTTAGATGTCATTTCAACTGATTGTCGGGTAAAAGTCCCACAAAATTGGAAGCATCGTCTCCTAAATGACCTATACAGTGTTGAAGGGGACGTTAAACATTGAATCAAACAAACAAACGAAAGAACCGCCTTGGCAGTGCCAGTAATAATTACCGGGTAGGGTTGGGTTAAACCGGCTTTACGAAGCCCAAACCTTCAACCTCTTCTGCACCGAGGTTTACAAAATTTGGCTGGCTATTCGGCTCGCATACAGGCCTCCTACTTCACCAATGTGTCGTCACGAACAACAAATAAAAAGCAACATTACGAAAACTCGCCAATACAAATACATTGTAAACTTTACCGCCGAAAAAGAATTTAAAGATGAAAAATTATGATATTTTTCTTATTTCTGCTCAAAATATAGATTGTGGGTACTCGTTAGAACCTCTAACCGCCTCATTATAATTTATAATGTATGCAAACAAGAGTTATGGTTATGGTTCTTGTGTTCTGCCTATCCTATTATCTTGCTTTACATTTGTTTGAAGTTTCATGAAATTATCTCAATCGGTTTTAAAGTTACAGAGCGGACACAAGTGTATGATAAAAACGGCTATTTTCAATATTCAAAGGGCAATAACTCTGAAAGTAGGAAAGCAATAGTTACGGTTCATGTGTTTTGCACGTCGTCTCATGGTTCTTAACGTTTATGTGAAGTTTCATGAAAGTATGTCAAGCAGTATAAAAGTTAGTAAGCAGACATGAAGATGTTAACAAAAACATAATTAACTGTGTTCAAAGGGAAATAGTTTATTAAGTATGCAAACAATAGTTATGGTTCTTGTGTTCTGCCTATCCTATTATCTTGCTATACATTTGTTTGAAGTTTCATGAAATTATCTCGAACGGTTTTAAAGTTACAGAGCGGACACAAGTGTATGGTAAAAATGGCCATTTTCAATATTCAAAGGGCAATAACTCTGAAAGTAGGAAAGCAAGAGTTACGGTTCATGTGTTCTGCACGTCGTCTCATGGTGTTTAACATTTATGTGAAGTTTCATGAAAATATGTCAAGCAGTTTAAAAGTTATGGAGCGGACACGAAAACAGAGAGAGAGAGAGAGAGAGAGAGAGAGAGAGAGAGAGAGAGAGAGAGAGAGAGAGAGAGAGAGAGAGACGAAAACTATATACCCCCATGGCATACTCTGTATGCCGGGGGTATAATTAATTGATGTGTTCCAAACTAATCGTGCAAACCAACCGATGTTGAAATACCATTACGATAACACGCCCGTGCGACACTGTACCAACAATCTGTGTCTTGGGACAGAAATAAGAAAATAATGCACACCGTTTTCTCTATATAAAGTGGGATTTAGGGGGTTCAGGACTTGTTCACGTGATGCTTGGGACTAGTCTGATAGTTATGTGGAACACGATAGTTTATTCCCTTGGATAAGTATTTACTGAGACTCAGAATGTAGATCAGGATAACCATTTAACTTTTCCAATTAAACTCCAAGCTCTATGTACAAGTAACTAAACAGTATACTGATATTTGCATAATTTTATGATGCGTGTCCCGTTGTTTAATGTCTAGCGAGTGTTCTTTTTAGGTTTGGCTAGTGCAACACTGTTTAAGTGATATTCTTTAATATACAATCTGGTTATTCAGTTCAACTGAAAGTCTGATACCCAATTCAGTATTATTCAAAACAAGCTTGGTGATATATTGTTCCAAGGTAACCTGGTTATTATCATTGCTACTTTCAGTCTATGCTGCCACTGCATCGAACTCCTGTTGCCCCTTACGAAATTAACTTACTCATACTTATATGCCACAAATAAGTGATTTACAAGAACCTGTGGCATATCAATGACTTGTAAGTCTCTGAATTTTTGTACAAGTAAGTAGCAAAACCTTAAAAAGCACACATACAAGTCACATATGAGTGAATTAGTGGCTTATAAATGACAAGTAAGTGGTTTATTAGTCTGCGAATTTTGTTGTGAGCTGTCAGTATCCTAAACTTATCAGCCACGTGTAAGTCGCAAGTGATATATAGGTTTCAGACAAAAGGTACAAGAGTGGACTTAACTTTTCGGATGAAAATTAGAAATGGAATCGATACAATCAGCCCACAGCTCCCATCAGAGACACCAAAGGGAAAGAAACACAAACATGAAACAACAACATCAATAGCAAAACAAGAAGGCCATGATGGCCCTGGATCGCTCACCTGAGCCATAGGTTTCAGAGAAGAAGATTTTGTTTTTAAAAATATTCCCTACATAAGCCTATGTAAAGCCAAATGGTCCCGGGGCGGGGGCATTTTTGGCCTCAGGGCTATAAATTAAACAATCTTAATAGAGGTCCACTAGATGAAGCTTCACACCAAATTTCAAAGACCTGGGCCTTGCTGTTTCAGAGTAGAAGATTTTCAAAGATTATCTCTATATAAGTCTATGTAAAACCAAAGGGCCCCAGGGCGGGGCATTTGTGGCCCCAGGGCTAACAATCTTGGTAGAGGTCCACAAGATGAAGCTCCATATCAAATATCAAAGACATGGGCCTTTCAATTTCAGAGAAGAAGATTTTTAAATATTTCCCTATATAAGTCTAAGTAAAGCCAAAGGGTCTCGAGGCGGGGGCATTTTTGACCCCATTGCTATAATTTGCACAATCTTGATAGAGGTCCGCTAGATGAAATTTCACACCAAATATCAAAGACATAGGCCTTGTGGTTTCACAAAAGAAGATTTTTAAAGATTTTCCCTATATAAAGTAGAAGTAAAACAAGATAAGGAATCGATACAATTAACTTACTCCACCCATCAAAGACACCAAAGGGAAAGAAACACAAACATTAAGCGACCAGACCATAATGGAAACCTAAACAAAAGAAGGCCAAAAGGACAGTTACTTTCCAACAAAATGGCCATATGGCCATCCAAAATAAAAAGACACAAGTGATACACACAGTAAGTAACAAACAACAACACAAATAAATCGCCACAGAAGAACCGCCTTGGAACGGTCAGTGGAAAGATTTACACTGGGGGGGGGGGGGGGGGGGGGCTTAAATCGATTTTACGTGGCCACAATCCTCGCCCTTACTTCCGTCGCGATAAGTCTATGTAAACCAAAGGGCCCCGAGGCGGGCGCATTTTTGGTCTCAGGGCTATAATTTGAACAATCTTGGTAGAGGTCCACTAGATGAAGCTTCATACCAAATATCAAAGACCTAGGCCTTGTGGTTTCAGAGTAGAAGATTTTTTCAAGATTTCCCCTATATAATCATATGTATAACCAAAGGGTCCCGGAGCGGGGGTATTTTGGCCCCAGGGCTTTCATTTGAACACTCTTGAAAGAGGTACACAAGATGAAGCTTTATACCAAATATCAAAGACCTGGGTCTTGCCGTTTCAGAGAAGAAGATTTTTAAAGATTTTCCCTATATAAGCCTATGTAAAACCAAAGGGCCATGGGGCGGGGGCATTTTTGGCCCCAGCACTATAATTTGTACAATCTTGGTAGGGGTCCACTAGATGAAGCTTCATTCCAAATAGCAAAGACCTGGGCCTTGCGGTTTCAGACAAGAAGATTTTTAAAGATTTTCCCTATATAAGCCCATGTTAAACGAAAGGGCCCCGGGGCGGGGGCATTTTGGCCCCAGCACTATAATTTGAACAATCTTGGTAGGGGTCCACTAGATGAAGCTCCATACCAAATATCAAAGACATGGGCCCTGCGGTTTCAGAGCAGAAGACTTTTAAAGCATTTTCCAATATAAGCCCATGTAAAATAAAAGGGCCCCGGGGCGGGGGCAATTTTGGCCCCAGCTCTATAATTTATAATTTGAACAATCTTGGTAGGGGCCCACTAGATGAAGCTTCATACCAAATATCAAAGACCTGGGCCTTGTAGTTTCAGAGAAGAAGAATTTTTAAGTATTTGGTGAAAAAACTCTGTTTCTGGCTCCTGTGACCTAGATTTGCAACGGACCGGAACCATTTGAAATACTTTGAAAGGGGGCCACCTAAAGATCAGTCCTGTGAAGTTTGGTCAAAATCCGATCAGTGGTTTATGAGGAGATGTCGTTTGACGAAATTGTTTACGCACGGACGACGGACAAAAAGTGATCCCAAAAGCTCACCTCGTCACTACATGACGGTGAGCTAAAAAAGCGGAAAGGACAGTTACTTTCCCACAAAATTGCCAATTGGTTATCTAAAACAAAATAATATAAGCGGTACACACACTCAACGACAAAATAAAATAAACCGCGACAGAAGAACCGCATTGGAACGCCCAGCGTAACGAATTCCAATGGGGGGTTCAAATCAATTTTACATGGTCACAATCCTGGCCCTTACCTCCGTCGCGATTTAGACAAATAATTTGTTCAGTCGGCATAAATGTTTGCCACATTTCCTGTTTTCAAATTTGGAGGCAAAATGAAAGCAAGATCATGTTGTTGTTGTTTTCCATTTCTTTGTGTTAATTCCTTGGAGTTTATCTTCTGGTGGAAATACCTTTAAACTTCTTTATCAAAAGTTCAAAGAGCATGTTTTTGATGTGTCTTTGATGGGTGGAGTAGGTTAATTGTATCGATTCCTGATCTTTGTTTTACTTCTACTTTAATCAAAGTAGAAGGTTTTAAAATGCAAAGAAACGGTATAACCTATTTTCTTCTTTTTCATAGTTACCTACCCACTCCAAAAACAAGAGAAAATATTTGTACATATGTTGATAAAAAAGTTTGGCTTGGAGACCGGTAGATATTAATTAGCAAGAATGAGTGACTCACTTTAGCAATTAAAATTAAAAAAAAAAACTGGTGGGTCATACACGAATTTTATTTAGGACACATAATTATGTTATTTTTGCACAGTTCAGATAACATGCTCAGACATAATGAGTTGAATACCTTTGCACTTGTAACACTATTTTCTCTACTTGCTCCAACAATGCTTCAAAATAACTGTGTAGAATTCCAATTTTCTTTATTCTGTGTTGGCCTACTTTATATTCATCTCAGTGTCGGGTAAAAGTCCCACAAAATTGGAAGCAACGTCTCCAAAATGACCTTTACAGTGTTGACGGGGACGTTAAACCTCAAATCAAACAAACATTATACAATCTTGCCAAAATTGACAGACATAAAAGTGGCTTTTAATTGAGAGACTTGTAAGTGGCATATAAGTAAAAGCTTACAAGTGACTTATATGCGACTTGTAAGTGGCTTTAAAGGGTGAATGGAAATGATCGCTTAGATCTGCCACCAACAACTCACATACAAGTCTGAGACTCACAAGTGGGTAAAAATAAACCATATATGAAAATTTTGTATGGGGCGTTGTGAGGAAACCTGTATTATGGCATATACGAACAACAACGGTGGGAAACCTGTATTATGGCATATGCGAACAACAACGGTGCAGATCTCCTGTGCACCCATGCTACCTGAACACCACATTGCGTTAGCTGCTTGAATAGTACAATATTTCTAGTTTCTACTCTGTAAAACACGTATATTTGGCGATTGTTTTATTTTAGCACAAATGGCGGTCAAGGAAAAAACGCAAAAAAAAATTAAAAAAAAAAAAATAAAGATCGAAGAACGTAAGACAAGAATAACAGACTGGCAGAAAATTCTGCCCAATAAACCACCAAATACAACGCCAGTCAGTCAAGGGCATTATCGGTGACAAAAGAAAAAGAAGTTTTACTTCTTTAGAAGTTGAACATAGTGTTAGAGAGCGTAGCGTCGCTCAAGGTTTATTCCATCCGGCAAAAAAAAAGACATTTTATTAAGTCTTTCTCTTTGCATGACTTGTCAATTTTGAAGCCATTTAGCACGCTTAACTAGACTGAATAAAAGTAAATACATACTATAAGTAATTGTCAAAAATTGCATATACAATTGCCAATTGATTTACGGCTGTGCCTGTGTGTAAACCTATTCCGACATTTTGAGTAGCAAAAGCGTGAATACAAGAAAGAAATTTACAACTAGTTATAACTTACGACATATGCTTAACTGAGCAATTAAATAACAATAGAAATGATTTGTATTCACTCAAACAACAAGAACAATGCAGTGTCAAAAACTGTTGAAAATCAGTTTGTGACTTGCAAATCGCCATGTGGAACTCCCATCCATAAGACACAGAGGGCTACGATATAAATCACATGCATATATATTTTTTTATTTCGGAAATTGAAAATCCGCCAAAAGGGTCACTCATAAAAACCGCCAAATCTATGTGTTTTACAGCACATAAAATCCATGACTCTTGCTAGTCTCTGGGGGTCTTATCTTGTCGCAAACCTTTAAGACATCTTTCCTCGTGATAAGGCTCCTACAGGAATTCTTACAGGTAACAACTCTCAATCAAAAGATGTCTTTAGGCACATGCATTAAATACACCGGTTACCACAGTACAACGAACGCAAATGGGTACAACGAACGCTAATTTTTTGTGACCGAGGGTGGGTATTTTGTCTGAAATATCATGAGCTGCGTATTTCCAAAGTTTTTTTCCAAAGTTATGACATGGTCAGAGAAGGGAAATCTAAACTACAAATTAGGCCACAACAGGTAGAAAATAAAAACTTCAAGTTTTGAGGGTCTATCAATTCAAATAAATGGCATGTACACGACCATTCTAAGGTTTTCCATGCCTCTAGGTGACGAAGTAAATACACATTTTTCAATAATTAAAAAAAATTGAATAGGAATCGCATCTAGTTTCTCAACTTACCACCGAACATGTGTTGTGTCTGGGTACACAAAACACTGACCAGATGGTTAACGGGATATGAAATAAAACAAATCTGGGAGTTGATACCATTCTTTTTAAGAATAAGCAAAGAAAACCAGTACAATGAGTACATGGCTGCAATTTAGTTGTAAACTTGCAACATCAACAGTATGCGCTTCGCCAATCCGAAAATAGAATAAGTTCTATAGAAAAGTAATCCTTCGAAAGCATGGGTGACAATACAGAACTGAAAAACAGTCGGGTGGATAGGTTTTGTCAAGGCCATTCTAACTAGAGTCATCAATTAGGCCCCATCATGTTCGAAATTCCGCAAGGAATCAATGATCCACAAGGACTAGAAAATATAATCCACTCTACGATGAAAGGTACTGGTGGGGTTTTGGTTTGTAAGATGTTTTCGCTGATATTTCTGAGTGTAGCTGAGTGCCAGGGCATATAGTTTATAAAATGTAGACAATTTCGTTTTACAGCGGACGCACGATAAACAGTCGCTCAGACTCAAAAAGTTAGCATGTGACATACAGAATAACCACTCCGTGTACACATGAAAAAGTACATATGGTTTGTTATCTCCTTTTCTCCTAGTTTATAATTTCAACTGGAACGAGCAAAGGTCACAGCGACTGTTAAAATATACCTGTTGATACCCCTGACAATGAAATCTACTAACTGAGCAAAACCACCTTCACTAAGACAACACCCACAGTACAATCATTACCGGCCCCGATAGCTCAGTTGGTAGAGTGTCCGTCTCGGGTTCGATCCCGGGCCGCGACATACCAAAGTCGTTAAAAATGGTAGTAGCTGCTCCTCGCTTGGCACTCAGATTTACGGGGTAGAGCTAGGACTGGTCGATCCAGTGTCAGGATAATGTGACTGGGTGTGGTATCATGTAATGTGTCTGGGACATGATACTTCAGTGAGGCAGCACTATAAACGTGAGCATTGAGCTCCCTGTCGCAACCAGACACCGTCGTGATATGACTGAAAAATTGTTGAAAGCGACGTTAAACCCGAATTCACACACACACACACACACAGAGTACAATCACAAGAATCTGAAAAAATAATTTGATAGCACAGAATCGACTAACAAATGTTCATAGTCAGATCAATGAAACCGATTAAAATTCTGTGGGCAAGAAGACTTATTTATCAAATCAATACAGGGACTTCCAATGACCTTGGCCTCAGCGCGCAGATTCGAGTATTTCCTGGACACCAGTTCAAGATACCTGTCTGTACACTGAGGAGAAGAAGTATGCATGGTATGGTGGATGTAGGCCTTGTAATTGAGGACATACCTAGAGTCAAAGTCACTGGAGTGCAAAATATAGACCAAGGTCACTGAATCACAGTACCTGATAGTTCAGTACATCTAGAAGCATTACGCAAGATCTGATGGTTGTATGACTTTTATTTGAGGAGATCTGGAACATTGACGTATACTGTCAGCCACTGGAGTGCAGAATGTATTCGAGGTCACCGGGTCTGGTCCCCGCCCATCGGGGCTTGGAGAAATACCTTGGGCTTCCACGTAGAGCTGAAACCAACCGCACATGAGTACTGGTAAACCGCTTAGATGGTCTAAGCCTGCCCAGGCAAAGTGGTTCGAGTCGGACCGTCAATGCATATAAATCCTATTGTTTTCAATGAGCGACAGGGCTTGAGAAGTCATTAAATGACATCAATGTCGAGTAAAAAAATCCCACAAAACTGGAAGCAACCTCTCCAGAATGACCTGAATAGTGTTGACGGCGACGTTAAACCTCAATACAAACAAAATCAAAGGTCACCCGGTCAAGGTACCTGCCTAGTTAGGAGTTCAAGGAGATGTTCCATGCAAGGTTTGATGGTTGTTTAGTCTTCTAGTAGATTACAATATTAACTTTGACGTAAATTTCGAACTTCGATATTATGGTCAAAGTTACTGGAGCTCAAAATATAGGTCAAGGTCACCGCCAAGTCAGAAGGTCAGGGAGCTGATTCATGCAAAGTGTGATGGTTGATTATCATTAGTCTTGTAGTTGAATACAATACAAACTTTGACGTAAATATCGCTTCAACATGTTAACTGAAAGATGAAAGAACTGGCGAATACACAGAAAAAAAGGACATCTATGTTGCACCATGCTAAGAGCAGCTGCAACAAAAAACAGCATCATCTATCATGACTTCGCAGGCGGCTTCAACAGTTTTGTCTCATTTCATGAATATTGTAATCCGTGTTTGTTGTATCCAAATTGTGCTGACTAACCACGCTATGGTGTATCATCACCCGTGGTGTTGTACACTAACAAAAACCAAGCTTTGAACCATCCTCGAATTAAGCGGACATTGACACCAACTGGAGCTCAAGCAAATGCATCAATGGAAGCTCTGGAATCGCAATAAGGCATAAATCACAAAATCATGTCCATAAAAGATGATTTACGGTCAGAAAAAAGTTGACCGAAGTTTGCTGGGGTTGATGAAAACACGCTAGATGGAAGAAAAAGTGTTTTTATTTTCGTTTGTCATGAACAGATTTCTCTGCAACTGTATCTTTAAAAGTTAATACCTCATTTCTGCAGCTGTGCAAAACAAACCATCCAAGAAGATAGTTCGGCTAAAATTAAACATTTTCTTACTGATTTTGTTTTGTTTGATTTGAGGTGTCGTGACGTCACCAATTTCAGTAGCGTTCGGTGTACCCAGTCGCGCTCGTTGTACCACGGGAACCAGTGTGTTAAAGCGCACACGTTGCTTGCATCAAAATACACTTGGAACTTGAATTTATACAGGAAACTTGCAAAAACTCTAAAATTAACCTGATACTGTCTGGTCTGCTGTCAATATGCCTTCTGCAACACACATATTTAGAAGAATGACACCTGTTGTGCGAAAGCTACTCTCCTCGTAAAGCCAGAACTGAGGTTCAGCTGTGTGCTTCTCTTAAGAGGTGATGGTACTTAACACATACATATGACTATACAAATACACAAACACACACTGAACAAACATACAGTGGTGGTCAACAGTTGCAGTTTTTGTTTGTTTGATTTGAGGTTTAACGTCCCCGTCAACACTGTAAAGGTCATTTTGGAGACGTTGCTTCCAATTTTGAGGGACTTTTACCCGACATTGAGATGAAATGACATCTCAAGCCCTGTCGCCCAATGAAACCAATGGGGTTTATTAGCATGGACGGTCCGTCTTGCACCGCGGTTCCTGGACAGGCTTAGATCCTCTAAGCGGTTTACCAGTACTAGTGTGCTGGCCGGATTCAGCTCTGCGTGGAAGCATCATGCAGCCCATATATTTCTTCAAGCCCGGCCCTATGGGCGGGGGCCGCACAGCTGCAGTGCAATAAAAAGCTAAAAGGTTGCCTTTGGAAACAAAGAACACATAAAAGAACATAACATTTAATGATTCCATGACAAGTGAAAAAGTGTGTGTTTTGGGACATGTGCACACAGCGAACTGATACCAGCCTGAACATTCATGCAGTATTTAAAAACCGCATACACAGCACAAACTCACACATACACATACTGGATAAAATGCAGTGGTTGGCAACAGTTGCAGTGCAAGACATTTCATGGATGCATGACAATTGAAAAATTATGTTTTGGAGCATGTTCACTCAGCTGAATCTCCACTAAAAGCAATGTGAATCCGACTTTGTGTGATTACATGTAAATGCACTTGAAATGGTTTCCTGGCAATTCACTGTATTACGTAGGATTGTGGAAAAAAAAAACAAGACACCAAAGGGAAAGAAGCACAAACAAAAAACAACATCACCATAATGAAAATGCTGCAAGCTGAAAACCAAACGGACAGTTACTTTTCCACACAACAACCCGCCGAAGGCTATGTCGCGCCTGTGGGGGTGCAAAGTCAGTGAACCGGGAAATTTAGGTCAAGGTATGATATGGATGCTTGCATTAAAGTTTCTTCTCCTGGATACGAGCTTGTACAAAGTGACATGAATGAAGTTCTTATAGTTTTTGAGAAATGGACTCTTACATTAGAGTGAAAGTTAGGGTGGTCGCAATAATTCACAAAGTCAACATTGAAATGCAGGTCAAGGACAGATATGGATGTATGTATTGAAGTTCCTATTCCTAGATGCAAGCTTGTGCCAAGTATCACTAATGAGTAATGAAGCTCTTATAGTTCTCCAAAAATGGACTCTTGCATTAGGGTGAAAGTTAGATTGGTCCCAATAATTCACGAAGTCAGTGAACCATAAAATGTAGGTAAAGGTGAGATATAGATGCTTGCATTTAAGTTGCTATTCCTAGATGCAAGCTTGTACCAAGTAACATTAATGAAGCTCTTACAGTTCTCGAGAAATAGACTCTTACATTAGGGTGAAAGTCAGGATGGTCGCAAAGATTTGCGCAGTCAGTGAACCATGAAATGTAGGTCAACGTCAGATATTGATGCTTGTATTGTACATGTAATTGCTATTCCTAGATGCAAGTTTGTACCAAGTAGCATTAATGACGCTCTTATAGTTCTTGAGAAATGGACTCTCACATTAGGGTGAAAGTTAGGGTGGTAGCAATAATTCACGAAGTCAGTGAACCAAGCTGGCACCAAGTATCATTATTGAAGCTCTTATAGTTCTCGAGAATTGGACTCTTACATCAGGGTGAAAGTTATGGCGGTCGCATATGTTGAAGGCTTGGCAAACGGACGAAAAACCGGACTCCTTTACCATGCTTAAAGCAGGCATGACAAAAATGGCCAGACAGCTATCCGAAATAAAGAGATATTACTATCATTAGCAATTCTTACATGCAAAAACGAACTATAAAAATAATAAACCAGAACAGGAGAATCACATTGGAATGGTCAGTAAAAAGGAGACTTAAACTGATTTTACGTCACCACAATCCCCACCCTTTGTTGTGGTTTATACAAATTTGTTCAATCAGCAAGAAGTATTGCTGACTCATCAGTGCAACATTTCAGAAAACGTAAGAATTCCGCCGAAGGCTGAAATCTGGGTCAAGGTCAAACATGGATGCTTGCATAAAAGGTGTCACTCCTAGATGCAAGCTTGTACCAAGTAACATTAATGAAGCTCTTATAGTTTTCGAAAAATGAGTCTTACATAAGGGTGAAAGTTATGGTGGTCATAAAAATTCACAAAGTCAGTAAACCATAAAATGTAGGTCAAGGTCAGATATGGATGCTTGCTTTGAACTTTTTAGTCACAGATGCAAGCACGTAACAAGCATCATTAATGAAGGTCTCATTGTTCTTCAGATTATGACATCACAAACTGACAAGGACAGAAAAGTATTAGACCAGTTATGACACAACGAGTGTGCAGGTATCCAAACAGATCTATACAATTTCCACTTTCAGTAATTAGCAAATGTCCAATAAGAGGTAGTGACGAGTCTTGAGTACAAAGAGATTGGTGAAAGTTTGATTATCTTTCTGGTGCACTGACCTCCGAAATTACATCAGAATGTACCCCTTTGATCTGCTACATGGTGACTGAAAGTCCAATGGACATTGAAATCGGTAGTATTTTCATAGAAATTAAGGCTACACTTCATGTGAATAAACTGCCTGCTTAGAGGCGGAACATTCACAGAAATACCAAGGCTCATTTTCACAGAAAAAATTGTTAACTTGAGAATGTCATCCGTTTGATTTTGGGTTTGTGCTTTAACCCTTATCCTGCTGAGTAAATTAATTTGCCACACCCATTTTTGACAATCAATCTACCTAATTTTCTTGACATAATTTATTCTTCTAAATACATCTCTTGAATGACAAACAGTGAAGATCCTGATATCTGGTCTGAATCCTCAATGTTGGTAAAGGTAGAGCATATTCTAGTTCAGTAGGATAAAGGTTAACCCCTAAACTCCCAGTCAAGACTATTGTCGTCTGCTCTGCCAACCAAGGTTGGCAAAAAGCCAGCCATTATGAGTATTGACCGGGCCGGTGGTTAAAACCGGTTTAAACTGGTCATTATTGGTCGATTGGTGGTCGATTAAATCACTGAAGTATATGCCTCTGTCCTGTTGCTAAACTGGTCTTAAAAGCTTTCCCCCTACATCATGTACATGATGTTAGACTATATTTTCATCAATGAACAAGACAAATAGTTTTTATTAATGACATTAATTATTTGAGGTATTATTGTATTTGATCAAAAGTCAAAAGACATTATTGCTGGTCAAATGAAGAGGTTGGATTGACTCACTGAACTGAAAACAGGCTTGTTCTTTTCAATCAAACAATCTTTTTAATTATTCTTTTTTCCTTTATAGGTTAGATTGATTGTTCACATTGAGTGATTTACAGGAATATGAATAAACTGAATGTATCATGGATTTTGAAGGATTTATGAAAGGTCCTATTTTGTTTGACACAGAAAACAAAAATTGTTGTACCAGATTGACCTACTCACCCCTCTCCCCCCACAAATCTTCTTCCCTTTTCAACTTTGAAAATATCAATTATTTAACACAATCTTTGATCATAAAATTTTAAAGTAGTTCACATATAATTTTGATGTTATTGCAGAAAATTTTCGCATACATATATTGACAAACGTGTTAAATACACCTGTCATTAATCTTTAGGCCTGTGAAGTAGTTCATCTGTAAAAGGCTGTAATTTATATACCAAACAATGTTTGAAGATTCACTGATGTCTTTGTATATTTAAAAATATCTGCAACACCTGTAAATTGCTGTCAAAACAGACTAACCCATGCCACTGCAGTGTGTGGCAAAGATCTAATTGCCAAATTGACCAATTACATGTCTCTAATAGGGGCATTATAAACTGACACCAGGCTTTATTCCTAATGTGTGAAATTTTGATTTATACATGTATGCAATCTATAGTATCTTATCTTCTTGAAAGCTTTTACTGAAGATGTCAAAAACGAATGAAACCTAGAGACCCAATTTGGAACTTCTTCACTATTTTGGAAGATAACAGAAAACAGTGCAAAGACTGCACTGTTGAAGTTAGCGCTAAGGTCTTATGACTGAGGAGTCATAGACAAAAATGCCTAGAGCTAAAAAAGCCAGAAAGTATTGCTCAGAGGCCACTTGAAGAAGTGATATCTGAACCTGAACCTCTTTCACATGATCAGCCTCCAGCAAAGAGACCAAAACTTCAAAATAGTTTCAGTAGCTTTGCCTTTTCAACACTAAAATTATTCATTTGACCACTCAATATTTCAATCGACCAGTATTTTTTTTTTTTTTTTTTTTTTGGTTTGGGTTTTACGGCCCTTTCAAGATTATTTCACTCATATCGAGCCGATCGTTAATCATAGGTGGGCGAAAACCGGAGTACCCGGAGAAAAACCACCTGACCTTCCGTTGCAGAACTTGGCGTCTCACACGTGACCCGAGCGAGGCTCGAACCCACGGCGGTGAGAGACCTAATGACTAAGAGTCAGCGCTCTTATCCATTAGGCCACGGAGGCCCGTCTAATCGACCAGTATTGACCACTCTGGGAGTAATGACCGGTTTTGACCACCCAACCTTGCTGCCAACTGCCGATTACCTTAAAAGCCATTTTATTGCAAACAGTGTAAACCCAGATCACATTGCAGTCTGATGCGGGCCCACACTGTTTGCCTGTAAGCAAAAATATTTTTTTAAAAAGTTTGAAAAAAAAAATCAGCAGACGACTAGGCAGATGACATTTTCAGAATGTAGTTTTTCACAGCGTCTTAAGGTTAAGTGTTCAATAAATGATAAAACGTAACTTACGTGACTGAACAACCGTGTGATATTCAGGTACATGAAGTAGGATACATCTGTCTGTAGCTCTATGAACGTGTTCCCAATACCCTGTAAAAAGATGGTGTCAAAGGTGCCGTAAGTAGTGGCTGGATTCCTCTAAGAGTTTGTGATCAATCGTGAGATTTACAGTAAAAATCCTAAAAATCTGAACGCCTTGAGGACTTGCTGTAGTTGTCCTAAAATTTTAACAAATTTGTTTCATGATCCAACAATGAGTCCAAAAGGTACAGATAAAATGGCAACCAGTGTAGATTCTGATCAGAAGGAGCAATCTGATCTGGGTTTGCACTGTTTGCTTATGCCTATCTGTCCCAATACATGTGTACTTAGGATCATTATGGTATGTAAGCCACTGAGGATCAATTTATCCATTTTGTACTGGAACTGCCTAATATATATACATGTAGCTAAAGTACATTTTGAAATTTAGAGATACCAGGCAACAGAATGTGTACTGTACTTATTAAGCTTGCCCAGGAAAAGGTCGGATAGGTAAACTGACTGGCTCAAAAATGACCTGAATAGTGTTGATTGGGCTGTTAAACTCCAATTCAGTCAATCAACCACTGTTTTGCTTATACCTCATATTACCTGTAAGTCATTTTTGTGAACAGTGTGTGCCCAGGTCAGACTGCTCCTCAAGTAGCAGTCTGATATGGGTTCACACTGTTTCCCTGTATACAGAAATATGTTAGGAAAGTTTGTAAGAAAAATCAGCAGACAACATAAACAGACAACATTTTCAGATGCAGTTTTTCATGGCATCTTAAGGGTTGAAAACATTTGCAGAACAATTTGGTCTCCATTGTATGACCCATTTAGTACCAGAAACCCCAAAACGGGTACCCTGGCAAACAGTGCAGACCCAGATCAGACGCTGCAGAATGCTGCATCTGATCAGGGCCTCCACTGTTTTCAAAAACTTCAGCCATTTTTCAAAATAAATTTTGAAGAAAACACATCCTGACAGCCCTTAATTTTGAAATGGACTCCTGGTATATATAAGGATGAGTGAGTGTTTTGAGTTTTACGTCCCACCAACAGCTCAGGTCATACTGAGACGGGACCTCGGTTTAAAGACTCATCCAAAAGTCTGGAGAAGCCCGGGATCGATCCTGCGATCCCTGGTTTACAAGGCGAGTAGCGTTACCACTACACCACGGAGGCTTCTATATATATAAGGATGAAGATTACATTGTACAAAAATGGGATAATAAACAGTCATAAAACCTCCCAGTTTAATTGTGATATGTCTGCTCCATATTTAGGTCAATTGTAAGTTAAATCAATACAGATCCAGATAAGACTGTACTATTATGTGAGTGTCATGGATAAGTGAAAATGTTTCTCTGGTCATGTGCAATTAGGGAACCTTCAAATTACTCAAACAGGTACACTGATGACTCACTTTCCATTATCCTGCTGAATAAATAAATTAAGCCACACCTACTGATGATTATCAACCAATCAAATTACTTGATTCAATGAAGTTGTTCAATTCACAAACAGCACAACAAATAGTGTAGATCTTGATCAGTTGGCCATCTGATCTGGATATTTACTGTTTGCAAAAATAGGTGTTGTCCTGTTCAGCTGGATAAGGGTAAGGCTGGCACGATTAATCGGAAAACGATTATTAAATCGATAAACTCCACAAAAATGATTATCGTAACTGATTTGCTTGCAATCAATTATTTGATAAGAACAATTTCCCACCCAAAGTTGTGCCTAAAATAGCTGCACGAGTTGCAAACAGTGCTGATCCAGATGAGACGCCGCGCTCTGCGGCGTCTCAGATGGGTCTACACTGTTTGCCAATGTCTGTCAGTTCAAATACATATGACAAAGTACAGCATATGGTAGGAGTCACGCTCAGACAGAAAGTCAGACAGGTAAATTATGACAAAATCTTCAGTGATTACTGATCGATTATGGATCGCAATGACATAAAGGATAATCGATTATCTTTTCAGCTCTGATTAGCCAGCCTTAGATAAGGGTTAATTCAAGCCTAAGCTAAACTTCCCTTTGAGCTCCAGATATCTGGTTTTTCTTATTCGAAGAAAAACCGAATTTATTGTTTTTGTGCCAGAGTCGAGTGGTCGTCAGTCCGTGTGTGTCTGTCATGTTTCTTGTAAATGGATCTTCTCTGCAACCGGTAAAGTTACACTTTTGAAACTTTGCATGTGGAAAGAACATGGGACATAGATGGCACTGGGCTACTTTTTGTGTGACCTTAGCCTCAACATGACCCCAAGGTCAAACGTCAAAAAGTATGACATTGCCATATCTTCTGTTCTAAACTATTGGAGTTACACTTCATAAATTTGGGTTATTGGATGGTCCTTGGTTGGGCTACTTTTGTGTTACCTCGACCTCAACATGACCCCACAGTCAAAGGTCAAAAAGAATGACTTTTTATTTCTTGCCCTATGGTCACCAAATGTGGTACACGTATTGCATAGGAACTGCAGATGTGCATAAGGGTATCCAAATTTTGATCTGAACCTCTGGTGTCATGGGGTGAGGTCAAAGGTCAAATTTTCAAGAAAATACTTGTGAATGCTACTTCTTCTTTTTTTCTTCATGTATGGTTGTGAAACTTGCTACACATATTACTTATGGGCTGCAGATGTGCATGAGGGTATACAAATTTTGATATGCACCTCTGAGGTCATGGGCTGAAGTCGAATGACAAACTTTCAAGAAAAGGCTTATGAATGCAACTATTTCTTTATTTTTTCACCTATGGTGGCCAAACTTGCTACAAATATTTGTTAAACAGGTACTGCAGATGTGCATGAGCCATCAGGGTTCCCAAATTTTTATACTGGGTGAGGTCAAAGGTCATATTTTCAAGAAAATTCTTGTGAATGCAAGCCAAACTCGGTACACATACTGCTTAGGGACTGGAGATGTACATGAAGGTATCCAAATCTTGATCTTTGGGGTAATGGGGATACATTAAAGGTCAAATTTAGAAAAAGCCGGTATTTGCGATTGTGCACCATCGACTTGATCTAGTGTATCTTTTTATACTGTATTTTCTTTTTATTTTCATCTTTATTTAACTTTTATTTTATGTTTTTTTTTTTTTTTTTTTAAGACATAGAATATGCACATTTGATCTGAGGCAAAGCACCTAAACACTTCATCTGTGCACCCAGCAAGCAAGGAGTTAGATCAGCCTGACTGATCAGTCTCAGCTAGGTGCAGGAAGAAACTATGGGTCCTCAACTATCCGTTAACCCATTGAATACTAGTAGACTCTATTAAAGCTAGATGTTGGACAAGACCATTTGTCATATAAAGGATGTCCGGCCTATTTTTTCGTTTTTATTCTATTTTTGACAGAAAATCCTGTTAGCAAACAGTGCAGGCAATGATCAGGTGGCGTCTTATCTGGACAAGGTACTCCTTTTGGTATTTCCTGCATTTAATGGTTTAACTATCCATAGAACGCACAGCAAAGACTTTTCTGACTGCCCACATGTGCAGATTGAGCTTTGTCTTAGCTGGGCACACAATTATTATTTATTGTATTTGTAAGCTTTGGTATGGCTAGGCTAATTAATGATGATTGTCGCTAAAGCAGGTGTTAGTTTCATAATTATGTTTTTTATAATGGACATGACTGAAGATTTACCACCCTGTCGCAGAAAAATGATTGAACAGATGCTGAGCACACTTCAATTATCACTTATCGTGGTCCGCGCATGGCCAGACTCACCAGATCACTGCTGATGGCACCAGCAGACTCAATTAACCAACTCATTGTGATCAGGTGATTTGAAACTGGAAGATTGAATGAAACATAGCCTTAAGGAAGTCGTTTGTCTCTCTATAAGTGAATATTGCAACACCCCCAAAGTTACTTGTTTTCATGAAAATTAAACCAAAAGAAGGAAAGCCTTCAAAGGGAGCGAAAATCACATGAGCATCAAGTAATAAAATTCAAAATTTGTCCTATATTCCTGACAAAACAGTACTCAGAGGACTTGTATGTTTACTGTCATTTCACTGCCCAAATAAACTTCATTAAAACTTACAGTCAAAGGCATAATCTGAATATTCACTTCCATCCATTGCTATTAACACATTTCTGCTGCTGCTTTCTGCTGTCATCTTGTATTCTTGTGAATATTCAACAAATTTAAAGCCAACTAGTCTACTCTGCATCTACTTGATGAAGAAGTTTTTATATTGACACCGGTTACATTGATATTGCTAAATACTAGTTTCTAACGAAACGAAAACTGAAATTAAATTTCGACGTTTCTCATAGTGTTGTCTCCCTTATAATAACATGGTCTGTGTGAAACACAGGGACCAGTTTCAAGCTTTTAGAGTTTGTTTGTTTGATTTGAGGTTTAACGTCCCCGTCAACACTGTAAAGGTCATTTTGGAGACGTTGCTTCCAATTTTGTGGGACTTTTACCCGACATTGAGATGAAATGACATCTCAAGCCCTGTCGCCCAATGAAACCAATAGGGTTTAATAGCATGGACGGTCCACCTCGCACCGCGGTTCCTGGACAGGCTTAGATCCTCTAAGCTGTTTACCAGTACTAGTGTGCGGGCCGGATTCAGCTCTGCGTGGAAGCGTCATGCAGCCCATATATTTCTTCAAGCCCGGCCCTATGGGCGGGGGCCTAGCTTTTAGAGTGGAAAGCTATACTATCCTATAATAATATAGATATATTATTATAGGATAGTATATCTATATTGTTATAGGATAGTATATATTGACCCCTGTAACAGTGTCGACCCAAACAATGGCATCAAAAGTAAACGACTCACAATATCGTATATACCAGTCCTAAAGTGATGCCCTGAAGAACTCCTTCTTTCCTAGAACTATTCCCCAATGGAATAGACTTCCCTCCTCTGCAGTGAATGCTAAGTCCGTTCAAAGTCCGTACGTTGTAAGATTGAGACTCAGATGTATGCGTTTATGGATACCTCTAATATGCAGATTGTAAATAGTTCTAAGGACGCATCCAGTGCCCCATTTGTTTAGCTAAATTCTAAATTTAGCCACCCATCCAAGTGAGGTAATGGCCAAATGTGTCCGACTCAGTATAGGAAGATAGATAGATAGACGCATGGTCATGGCCACAAGCTATCATCCGCATCCTTATCTCAGATAACATGTCATGGGAAACCCATGTGGATGCAGTGTCAGCCTCGATAGCGCAGTGGTTAACCCGTTCGACTTATGATCGAGAGGTTGTGCGTTCGAATCCGGCCACCGGTATCGAGGTGTGTCCTTGGACAAGACACATAATGACACTGCCCCGCTCTACTCAGGTATAATTGGGTAGCAGTGGTGTAAAATCAACTGCCACTCTTTCTCGCGCGCGCGTGAAAACACCCGGAATGAGTGTTCGAGCGCGATTCAATAAGCTTGAAACTCTCATCGCAATCGAACTAAAAAAATAACTGTAAAAAGGCAAACCACAGCTTGGCTACCACAGTTTGGCTTTCTCGGAAGGAACATAACAAGCTGGCCTGAAGATATTAAAACATGCTGCTATATTAGACCATGGTTGGACTACTCTCAGATTATGCCACGTCAGCACATAACGAAAACACGCCTGTATAATTTTGATCCCTTTGAACCACAAGTTTATATGGTAAAACTGGGGTTTTCAGGGGTAAACCTTATTTTTCTAATTTCTGCTCTTAAATATAGATTGTGGGTACCAACAATCTATATTTTGAACAGAAATAAGAAAAATATCACAATTTTTCATCTTAAAATGTTCATTTGGACGGCGATAAAGGTTACAATGTATTCATATAGGCGTGTTCTTGTAATGAATACTCAGCATCATGTTAACATGTCCGTGAGATGAACACACCTCTAAATATGTTCTAAAAAGGTCATATCCTTTGGAAGCTAGGAATACACCGCAGAAATGGAACACATGGAGTGTACATGTTTTCTGGGCCAGACTAGCTAGATTCGGCTATTTAGGCCTCATCAGTGTCCCTCAAATATTTCCAAAAATACACAATGGAATCAATGATCCCAAAGGACAAGAAAATATAAACTACACTATGATGTAGGGTAGGGAGACTTTTTTACGGCCGCCATACATTCCCAGACACCAGCTGTAGTGACGTCAAATATGTTCTAAAAAGGGTTATCCTTTTGAAGCAAGGAATACACCACAGAACTTGAACATATGGAGTGTACATTTTTTCCGGGCCAGACTAGCTAGTTTCGACCATTTATGCCTCATCAGTGACCCTCAAATATTTCCAAAATTCCACAATGGAATCAATGATCCCCCTTTATATAGAGACAATTGGGGGTTTTCAGGGGTGTGCATTATATATTTTGTTTACTTCTGCTCGTCATTGAGGCGGTTCTAACGAGTATCCACAACCTATGTTTGGAGTATACATAAGAAAAATGTCACAAATATTCATCGGAAAATTAGCCATTTTTGGAGATATGAAAGAATGCATTATGTCACACGGATGCGTTGTCACACGGATGTGTAAGCATAATGGTATCGGGTCCATATACTACATGTATCCAGCCATTTCTATCGGTGTAAGGGCGAGCAGCTCGGTTTGTCAGCAGTGACTACCACACAACCAGCAGTGCCTCCCGAATGATACATGTCATTTATTCGTGACACTAATTTTTTAACAAGTCTATCCTGTGCTGGACAATGATGCGGCATACTAGACAGGTCAGTGTTCAAAGAATACGATTTCAATATTCCTTCCTAATCTCAGCAGATAAATTGCCTCACTTGTTTGTATTTAAATAATAACGAGCATGCGTTCTGCGGCGTCTGATCAGGGTCTACACTGTTTTCCAATGTCCCAACACATACACCTCTTTACGTTATCTGGATATTGTACGAAACAGTGATAGTCACGACGCGGATGTCAGCAACGTAAGGCTACTGCGCTTACAAACTTTGGGTCGACTGACAACAATCGCCTGAATAACGTTTTCTAGATCCGCGAAATAAAAACGTTCGTTTATTTTTCCAGATGTGCAGTTAAAAAACGTAGATCGAAAACAAAAAGAAAAAAAAAAAAAAAGGATCAAGTCCGACTATATTGGACGGGCTACCAACCGATGCCTATTCACGGGCGCTGTCCCACTACTGCTAGACACGGGAACTTTTGCCTGCTGTGTTTCCACCCTGGACCGATACGTCCCTCCTTAGACAACCTGGACCTCCTAGGCTCCCCCGAGAGGACCATATTGATGCCAAGCTTAGTGCGGACGCCCGATCGACATAGCACACCGGAGAGCAGAACCCCCGCCCTCAAGCCGTCCCAGACCCTGACCTCCAAGTAGCTGGATTACAGGAGCACGCCACAACTCCCAGTCGATAGCGAGAGCATAAAATGCAGTGACATTGGATTTCACGGACATATTTTTTTCAGAAGGGGATAAATATTTATGTTGTTACCGATATGTTATTTCAGAGGCTATTTCCTGATAATTTTATGCGAAATAATGAAAAAAAAAAAAAAAATACAAACACTAACGGAAATGATGTGCAAATATAATGTGTCCCGGTTTTTCTATCACATTGTTCACATTTAAATATGTATCGGTAAATAACTACCGGAAACCAGTCAATCGCGCGGGTCGTTCTAAGGGGAAATGCTCTTACATCAATCAAAACGATATTATCGATGAAGTTGTCTCTCTTGGGTTTTTTGAAACTATGTCGGATTTTGGCAAACTTACAATAATTTAAACAGACACTCCTAAATCTTTAAACGGACGTGTTCAAAGTATCAAGTGAAAGATTCTATATGTCACTTATGGGTTAAAGCTGGAGTTTTTAAGTCAATCGACCCAAAGTTACAAGCGCAGTAGCTTTTCATTTCTGAAGTCAACGTGACTATCACTGATTTGTACCGGAAATCTAGGTAACAATTATTTACAGCCGCACGATTGTTTTCGTTGTGAGGTCAGAGTGTCGCGTAAAAAGGGATATGTCAAGTGTTTGGGCCCTGATCAGACCTCGCAACGTGCGGCGTCTGATCAGGTTCGACACAGAATTCTTTAAGTGCAAGAATTTAAGGTTTAAACGAAAAAGTTCAAGTCCCCGTTATTCTACACACAGAGATAATCAACCCACCAGTACTCTCAGAACTTTGATTATTCCTGTTGTGGTTACTCGTTAGAACTGCCTCAACGAGGCGATTCTAACAAGTACCCGCAACCTATGTTTGGAGTATAAAAAAAGAAAATTATCACGTGTAAATCTTAAACAGAAAATAAACCATTCTGGAGATGTAAAAGAATCCATTATGCCACACGGATGTGTTATCGAAATGTGAAAAAAGTCAATAAATAAAAAATAATAAAAAAAAATACCTGCGATCTAAAATGCAACGTGATATCGCTTCTGTTATATATCCACCAAAGATAGATTATGAGTGCCCTTAAGTACAATATCACTCTTGTAAACTCTTGTAAGCCCGCCTCGGTAGCTTAGTCGGACAAAACGTCCTACATTGACCACGGTGCTCAACGCGTCTGACTGGTGATCAGGAGGACGCGGGTTCGATACCTGCCGGGTTCGGCAACATTCATTCGTGAAGACTGATCAAGAAGAGCAGTTGTCAGTTTCAGGTGAAAGAATATGCACTGTACTGGTTAACCGCTTACGTATCAGCCTGCCCAGGAAAAGTGTGGATAAGTAAACTGACCGGCTCAAAAATGACCTAAATAGTGTTGACTGGGCCGTTAAACTCCATTTCAAAGGAAACAAAACAAACTCTTGTAAACATTGCACAGGAAAGAGAGGTTTACAATTATTAACATTGCGACAACACACCCGTGGGCCATAGAGCATTTTTTCACATCTCCAAAAATGGCTACTTTTCCGACGAAAACCCGTGACAATGTTCATATTTATACTGTAAACACAGGTTTTGGTTAATAGATAGAGGCGGCTTCAACGAGCACTCGCAACCTATGTCTTGGAGTAGAAATAAGAAAATAAGAAAAAAAAAAAGTGATACCCAAGTTTACTCTATATAAACTGGGGTTCGGGTGGGTTTGTTACACGGATTTGTTAACATGACGTGCTTCTCCCCAAAACACTATAACACTTTAGAACCTCCATAGATTCTAATAGTACCCATAATTTATTTTTGGAACACAATAAACAAATAAATGAAATAAAACTTACAGGATGTTTTCAGGCGAAAGAATGTGCACTGTACTGGTTAACCGCTTACGTACATGCATGCCTAGGAAAAGTGTGGATAAGGAAACTGACTGACCGGATCAAAAATGACCTAAATAATGTTGTGTTTGTTGGGCCGTTAACCCTAATCTTGCTGTTCACGACAACCCCTATCTTTACAAACAGTGTAGATCCAGATGATTGGGATCTACACTGTTTGGCATTAAGTTTATGAATTTGTAGCAATAAATTACATCGAGTAATTTGATTGGTTGATAGACAGAAATGGGTGTGTCTTAAATGAATATCCAGCAAGATAAGGGTTAAACTCCAATACAAACAAACAAATACAAATAATATAATTCATAAAGGCATCAAGATAACACACCCGTGGGATATATAGGGGATCTTACACGTATTGAATTCATTAAACGAGTTGAGGAAAATGGATAAAATGCGAAGCTAAGCTTTTGCCTCAACGAATTGAATAAATCCAATAATACCTGAACACGAATGCAAGATTCTATATTTATCACATGTCATTTAAAACGCATTTTATAATATTCGCGACGTCGTTGAGGACGTCGTACATGTAAAGTTACGGGGCGTATCTAACTAATTTGCTTATTTAATCCACTAGTGGAGTACGGAATTTATTACATGACGTTATTACACTCTCAGACGCGACGTCATATGATAAAGTGCATTGTTTCATAGCTCGAAACGCATATTTTTCCACAGAAATGTGATATTTTTCCTGTCCCTGCTGCAAACATAGATTGTGGGTACTCGTTAGAACCGTCTCGTTGAGGCTGTTACAGCGAGTACGCACAATTTGTTTGTACATAGATAATGGGCGCTCGTTAGAACCGCCTCATTGAGGCGTTTCTAACGAGTATGAAGAATCTATTTTTGTGAACAAAAATCGTCTCATTGTTGGTAACATTGTTGTCAACACTGTCTCATTGTTGTTAATCTTCTCACTGAGGCGGTTCTAACGAGTATGAACAACTGTTTGTGAGCAAAAATCGCCCCATTGTCTCATTGTTGTTAACATTGTTGTTAACATTGTCTCATTGTTGTTAATCGTCTCATTGAAGCGGTTCTAACGAGTATGAACAATCTGTTTGTGAGCAAAAAGCGTCTCATTGTTGTTAACATTGTTGTTAACATTGTCTCATTGTTGTTAATCGTCTCATTGAGGCGGTTCCGACGAATATGCACAATCTATGTGCTATATGTCCTTGTTATCCTCCCTTCTCTGTCTATTATCACGTGAACAAGCCCGAGAAATGAACACCCCTAATCCCCACTTTATATAGAGAAAACTGGGGTTTACGGGGGTGTATATTATTTTTCTTATTTCTGCTCTTATACATAGGTTGTAGGTACTCGTTAGCACTGCCTCAATGAGGCGGTTCTAACGAGCGCCCACAACCTATGTTTAAAGTATAAATAAGTAAAATATTACAGATTTTCATTAGAAAAGTAGCCATTTTGGAGGTGTAAAAATACACTATGTCACACGGTGTGTGTTATGGGGTTTATAAGGGTATTCAGTGCATGGGCGTGTTAACGTGATAGGGGACGCATGGAACGGGACCAGGCACTATAGAGAAATCAAAGCACGGACAAGACTGATTGGTTGATTGTTTCTGAGGCTAGGCTGAGAAAATAGTCCTTGGTGTGTCGATTGTGCCTTTTGTTTTGGATAGCCAAATGGCCATTTTGTGGGAAAGTAACTGTCCTTTTGGCTTTCCGCTATTGATATTTCCATTAGGGTCTGGTCATTTCATGTTTTTTTCCTTCGGTGTCTCTGATGGGAGCTGTGGGTTAATTGTATCGATTCCTGATCATTGGCTTCACTTCTATTCTGAACGGGGACTGAGACTTTCGTTTAGCCCTTCAATTCCTGTTCTTTTAAGTGCAGATACCACAGAAAGTGGCGTATGATCTGGGCATACTACAATGGTTGCCTAACCCAGCATAAGTGTCCAGTCCGTGTTTTACAGATCACCCTCTTTACACAGTACTCTGACGTCATAGCGACAAGAATTGCAAGGTTATAAATAACCATTACCTAGATTTTGTACAAACGGCATTTGCGCGGTTTGGCTGTATTGTTGACATTAGCGATATAACTCTAACTGATAAGTAACTTTGGGTCGATCGACAAACAGTCGATCCAGTAAAGGCACCACCACGTTATCACATCATTATATATTTACATTTCCAGTGTAAAGTCTAATGTAAACCTAAAGAAAACAATGTAGTTCATACTTCTATTAACGCTTTGAGTCACATGATTTTCAGTTACGTCAAGTGACGTCAGTCTAAACCATGGTTATCTATGGGCGTTGATGACGTCAGCGCTGTTCCGCTCTTTTAGAAAAAAAACAGTGTGTAAATGTTTTTCGGTTTTAAAAGTTTGCCCGATAAGCATTTTCTTGCCCAGTGATGAGGGGAAAAGAATGTAAATAAAAATAAACGTAATTTTTCTGCAATTCACGAAAGATGAACGACAGCGGGTCGCTAGCAAAGTTTAAATGAACCCATTTGTTTTGCACGTGACCCGCTGCCTTCATACTTTCACGAACAGCAGAAAAATACAAATCATTTCTTAAAACGTCTCCATCACGTTATCACATCAGTATTACGACTAAGCGGGAAAATTCCACCTTAGAAACTACAAGAATTTTGCAGTTGGGCACAAAAACCTGAAAAAAAAAGACAGATAGAAACACGGAGGTGGACACTATGTCTTTCAACCCTGACACAGGAATGCAAAAAGAGGCGATTGCAAGGATATAGTTACATGTACCATGATTTCGCATTTTTTACTTAAAATATAAATTGTGGGTCGCCTCCAATGAGTTTTGGAACATCTATTTAAAACATATATATAGAGAGGAACTTCAATGGCTCGAACACCTTTGGGACGATGGAGATGTGTTCGAGTCAGGGGTAGTTCGAGTCACTGGGGTTAATCAAATGGCCAAAATAGGGATATCTTTTTAATGTTCTTTTAAATGAAGTTATGTTGTGTTTACTTATTAGAATCGCCTCATCGCGGAGATTCTAATAAGTACACACAGCATACATTTGAAGATAAAATAAGAAAATTTTCCGTAAATAAAACCAAATATTGTAACATCTGGAATTATGGGAAATTTTTCTTAAAGGCTTCATTACGAAAACACGCCTATACAAATACATTGTAAATTTCACCGCCGAAAAAAAAACGAAAATTTTAAAATGAAAAAGCGTGATATTTTTCTAATTTCTGCTCAAAATATAGATTGTGGGTAGCTGTTAGAACCGCCTCATCGAGGCGGTTCTAACGAGTACCCACAATCGATATTTTAGAGAAGAGTTAAGAAAATGATGCATATGGTTTACCCCTGTTAATCCAAGTGCAGTTCAAGGAGGTCAGAATTATAAAGACGTGTTTTCGTGACTCAAGAACGAGTTCGAGACAGCCTAATCCGAGCCTTCTCTGACGTTCTAAAAGCCTTTTTTGTTTTCTGATTTGGCGGCTTTAGCCAGAGACAGCCGTGCTAAACGAGCAACTAGTGGTCGTGTCGTCGAAGTTTCATGGTTTGTCAACGGAATGAAAATATTTGCAATGTATTACATGTAGTTATACTGCAAGAAATTTGCAGGCTTTTGATTGGACAACGCAAGTGCAATTATTTTCCATATACCCCGTGAGCAAAAATATATTACCCTCTCGCGCTTACTATTGCTTGATTGCGATGGCCGCCATCTTGGATCTACTTCGTAGTTGGTAGTCTGGTGAGGGTTCTTTATTTCATACGTCTCACACTTTTATGCTCCATAGTCTGCTCTGGGCCCACTTTGTTGGCACCCGGAGAAACATGGTGGTCACGCGGAGAAGCTAGTAAGGTGACACCCCGGTACCAGATCCTCGGTGAGTCAGTATATCTCATGTCTCTCGGGATCAACCCTCGGGGCACTTATGTGTGTCATGAACGATAGCTTTCGATTCAGTCTGTGCTGTAACCTCACCGAACATTAATAATACAATTGTTTTAACATGTTTTATGTATCTTTTTCAGAATTGTATACATATGTATATTCAGTATTGTGACAGTCTCTTATAATTCTATCAAGAATGGCATGGTTAATTTTTATAATTATCTGTTGAAAAATGTATATTTATATGTATATGTTGTTTGGAAGCAACATCTCCAAAATGATCTTTACAGTGTTGACGGGGACGGTAAGCCTCAAATCAAACAAACAAAAGTGTATATGTTGTTAACCATGATGAGACTTAAATAAACAACTATAACTAGTTGATAAGGAATAAAAACACGGCACTAATTTCCAGCCAATAAATAAATAAATGAAAACTTTTGACTGTTTCTATTTCTTTCAGTATCATATTTCATTGTTAGGGGAGACGGGGCTAGTCCGGCCCCATTTTAGAAAACGTTCATTGTTGTAATGATATCATAGTGTAGTTTATATTTTCTTGTCCTTTGGGATCATTGATTCCATTGTGGAATTTTAAATATTTGAGGGTCACTGATGAGGCCTAATTGGCCGAAACTAGCTAGTCTGGCCCGGAAACATGTGCACTTCATATTTTCCAGTTCTATGGTGTAGTCCTTGCTTCCAAAGGATAACCCTTTTATAGAACATATTTAAGCCACTACAGCTGGTGTCTGGGAAAGTGTGGCGGCCCGGGCGTAAAAAGTCTCCCTGCCCTACATTATAGTGTAGTTTATATTTTCTTGTCCTTCGGGATCATTGATTCCATTGTGGAATTTTGAGGGTCACTGATGAGAACTAATTGGCCGAAACTAGCTAGTCTGGCCCAGAAAACATGTACACTTCATATTTTCCAGTTCTATAGGGTATTCCTTGCTCCCAAAGGATAACCCTTTTATAGAACATATCTTACAGCTAGGTCTCAGAAAACTATATATTTTAGTAAGGTACAATGAAGCCGTACTAGCCCGGGTATATGCCTTCTTAGGTCTCTGTCTGATAAAGGGTATTTTTAGTCAAAGAGACCAGTCATGATGGCCGAACTTGCCCCGCTAAGGGGCACGTTAGGCCATCCAACGAGACAAATTCGTCTCACAGTAATTTAATATATTCGCATATTAGAAACAATTAACATAAGCTCAGTAGAGTTTGTTTGCGACAAACAAAGTATCCTTTAACAAATACCTACCTGTCTTCATTTAGCTTCCTAGGACTACCCCTGATAAAGCGAGCATCAGCCCAGGGAGCACCTAGTACCATTTTTCACACCTTTGGTATGGCGCGACCGGGCATCGAGCCCGCGACCTCCCTATTCCGAAGAGATCGCTCTACCACGGAGCTATAGGGGCCGGTATAAATGACTGTCGCAAAAAGCCATTCATGCAGCTCGCCTCTTTGCTAATGACAGCCAGCCATTTGTATTTCAAAATCTCAATCATGACTTATACTGCAGTACTTCAGAAGAATCTGGACAGAAAGACAATGGAATTCAGACTGGCAAATGTGTGTCAAACCCAGCAAATGTGAGGAAGTCAAGATAACAAATTAGAGAAATGCGTTTGGAGCCACCTACCAGATACATGATACATAGTCATGGCCACGAGCTATCCTGGGCATCCTTATCTCAGATAACATGTCATGGGAACCCCAAATAGATGCAACTGTAAAACAGGCAAACCACAGCTTGGCCTTTCTGGGATTTGTTTGTTTTATTTTAGGTGTAACGTCCACGTCCACACTGTTTAGGTCATTTTGGAGACGTTGCTCCCAATTTTTTGGACGTTTACCCGACATAGAGATGAAATGACACCTCAAGCTAAGCAGCTCGGTTTGTCAGCAGTGACTACCACACCGACAGGGAAACCAATAGGGTTTATAAGCATGGACGGTCCGACTCACACAGCTTGGCCAGGGCAGGTTCAGATCCTCTAAGCGGTTTACCAGTACACGTGGACGGTCGGTGTTAGCTCTGCGTGGAAGTATCATGCAGCCCATCTATTTCTTTAAGCCCCCATGGGTGGGGGTGAAGGCCTTTCTCGGAAGGAACATAACAAGCTGGCCTGAAGATATTAAAAAATGTTGCTATAAGACCATGGTTAGACTACTCCCCGATTATGCCACGTCAGCACATCACGAAAACACGCCTATATAATGTTGACCCTCTTGAATCCCATGTTTAAATAGTAAAACTGTGGTTTTCAGGGGTAAACCTTATTTTTCTAACTTCTGCTCTTAATTATAGATTGTGTACATGTGTACTCGTTAGAACCGCCTCGATTCTAACGAGTACCAACAATCTATATTTTGAGCAGAAATAAGAAAAATATCACAATTTTTCATCATAAAATGTTCGTTTTTTCGGCGATAAAATATACCATTTATTTGTATTGGTGTGTTTTTGTAATGCATGGTCATGGCCACTAGGTATTCTGGGCATCCTTATCTCAGATAATATGTCATGGGAACCCCATGTGGATGCAACTGTAAAAAAAAGGCAAACCACAGCTAGTAGGCCTTTCTCGGAAAGAACATAACAGGCTGGCCTGAAGATATTAGCCCATTTAGTACCAGAAACCCCAAAACGGGTAGCCTGGCAAACAGTGCAGGCCCAAATCAGACGCCGCAAAACGCGGCGTCTGATCAGGGCCTCCATTGTTTGCAAAAAGTTTAGCCATTTTCCAAATAAATTTTGAAGAAAACACAATCTGACATCCCAAAATTTTGAAATGGACTCCTGCAGTGTATTTTTGTTTGTTTGTTTTGGAGTTTAACGGCCCAGTCAACACTATTTTAGATCATTTTTGAGCCGGTCAGTGAAGCTATCCACACTTTTCCTGGGCAGGTTTATACGTAAGCGGTTAACCAGTACAGATCACATTCTTTCGCCAGAAACTGACAACTGCCCTTCTTGAATCAGCGGAAGGGAGATAATGACCGTGGAAATGATTTCATGATCAATCTCCACGAAAGAATGTTGCCGATCCCGGCGGGAATCCGCGTCCTCCTGATCACCAGTCTTTGTTTGTTTTATTTGAAGTTTAACGTCTCCGTCAACACTGTAAAGGTCATTTTGGAGACGTCGCTTCCAATTCTGTAGGACTTTTACCCGACATTGAGATGAAATGACATCTCAAGCCCTGCCGTCCAATGAAACCAATGTTTATAAACATGGACGGGCCGACTCACACCGCATTGCCTGGGCAGGCTTAGATCATCTAAGCGGTTTACCAGTACTCGTGTGCGGGTAGGTTTCAGCTCTGCGTGGAAGCATAATGCAGCCCATCTATTTCTTCTTTTTCTAATATCCACATATATTTTTAATGCTATTTTATGAACAACGATTTAGTCCATTTTACATATATTTGGAAGCACCCTCTAAATGTATAGAATATATAGTAAAACTACTGAATACAGCGACAAAAACTGATGAATTTATTTTCATAACGTTTTTGTAAATTGTTTTTTTTTTTCTTTTCTGTGCAAGCGGGAGTAAAATTGCAAATTTATTGTGAACACATCCATGTAAATTTTGTGAAATAAAAATAAAAATAATTTGGTCCTTTTTGAAAATGAAATACACTACCCCCTTTTTCTATTTCCAGTTTACCTTAGCAATCAGCAGGCAGCGGTTGTCACTACGGTAAACAATAACAAAGGCTATGTTACGCCTTCGATGTACTAATTGATGCATTTGACAATTTAATTTTGTTTGTTTGTTTGATTTGAGGTTTAACGTCCCCGTCAACACTGTAAAGGTCATTTTGGAGACGTTGCTTCCAATTTTGTGGGACTTTTACCCGACATTGAGATGAAATGACATCTCAAGCCCTGTCGCCCAATGAAACCAATAGGGTTTATTAGCATGGACTGTCCGCCTCGCACTGCGGTTCCTGGACAGGCTTAGATCCTCAAAGCGGTTTACCAGTACTAGTGAGGGGGGGGGGGGGGGGGGCAGATTCAGCTCTGCGTGGAAGCATCATGCAGCCCATATATTTCTTCAAGCCCCTATGGGCGGGGGCCGGACAATTTGTAATTAATATATCATTATGTAAATTATTCTTTATTTAGTCTTTTTTTTTCGACTCGCACCGCTTTTCCTGGGCAGGCTAAGATCCTCTTAGCGGTTTACCCGTACTCGTGTGACTGGTCGGATTCAGCTCTGCGTGGAAGCATCATGCAGCCTATCTATTTCTTCAAGCCCCGATGGGTGTGGGGGGGGGGGGTGGGGGCCGGGGGCGAAGTTACATTATAACACTATTTCTACTTTCATGAATTAGAACAGTGACCTATAAAATACATATAAAGCGGTCCTCAGACTTCATACTGATGCCTCAAAATCGTTCCGATCCATGAGGCCTTGGGGAGATAACCATTTATTTTCCGTGTTGTACGCGTTAGTTCCCTTGATTATCAGCACAGCTGATAGCAGTCATGTCCGTATAACATGTTTTAGTCCGGTATGAATATGTCCCTCTAAATACCACTTTATATACAGACAACTGGGGTTTTGCAGGGGTTTGCATTATTTTTCTTACTTCTACTCCTCGTTGAGGCGGTTCTAACGAGTACCCACAACCTATGTTTGGAGTATAAATAAAAGAAAAATATCGCAAATTTTCATCGGAAAATTAGCCATTTTTGGAGATATGAAAGAATGCATTATGTCACACGGATGTGTAATCATAATGGTATGGGGTCCATATACTACATGTATCCAGCCGTTTCAATCGGTGTGAGGGCGAGCAGCTCGGTTTGTCAGCAGTGACTAACACACAACCAGCAGTGCCGAGCCTCCGAATGATACATGTCATTTATTCGTGGCACTAATTTTTTAACAAGTCTATCCTGTGCTGGACAGTGATGCCTCAAACTAGACAGGCCAGTGTTTCAATATTCCTTCCTAATCTCAGCAGATAAATTGCCTCACTTCTTTGTATTTAAATAATTACGAGCATTTCTGTTTTCGTGCTCTAGTGAGTTGAGCATGAAAAAAACTATAACATCGGGGTCTGAACGGGGACTTGGACTATTTCCTTGACCCTTAAATATATTCCTGTGTTTGAAGCAAACAGTGTAGACCCTTATCAGACGCCGCAGAACGCGGCGCCGCGTTCTGCGCGTCTGATCAGGGTCTACACTGTTTTCCAATATCCAAACACATACACCTCTTTACATTATCTGGATATTGTACGAATCAGTGATAGTCACGACGCGGATGTCAGCAACGTAAAGCTACTGCGCTTAACAACTTTGGGTCGACTGACAACAATCGCCTGAATAACGTTTTCTAGATCCGCGAAATAAAAACATTCATTTATTTTTCCAGATGAACTGTGCAGTTAAGAAACGTAGATCGAAAAAAAAAAAAAAAGGATCAAGTCCGACTATATTGGACGGGCTACCAACCGATGCCTATTCACGGGCGCTGTCCCTACTAGGACACTACTGCTCGACACGGGAACTTTTGCCTGCTGTGTTTCCACCCTGGGCCGATACGTCCCTCCTTAGACAACCTGGACCTCCTAGGATACCCCGAGAGGACCATATTGATGCCGAGCTTAGTGCGGACGCCCGATCGACATAGCACATCGGAGAGCAGAACCCCCGCCCTCAAACCGTCCCGGACCCTGACCTCCAAGTAGCTGGATTACAGGAGCACGCCACAACTCCCAGTCGACATCGAGAGCATATTTTAACAATAGTATCAATGCAGTGACATTGGATTTCAAGGACATATTTTTTCAGAAGGGGATAAATATTTATGTTGTTACCGATATGGTATTTCAGAGGCTATTTCCTGATAATTTTAGGCGAAATAATGAAAAAAAATACAAAATCTGACCCAATATTTCTAACGGAAATGATGTGTAAATATAATGTGTCTCGGTTTTTCTATCACATTGCTCACATTTGAATATGTGCCGGAAACCAGTTAATCGCGCACAGTCGCTCTAAGGGGGGCATACTCTTACATCAATCAAGACGACATTATCGATGAAGTTGTTTATCTTGGGCTTTTTGAAACTATGTCGGATTTTGGCATAACTTACACTAATTTAAACAGACCCTCCTAAATCTTTAAACGGACGTGTCCAAAGTATCAAGTGAAAGATTCTATTTGTCAATTATGGGTTAAAGCTGGAGTTTTTAAGTCGATTGTCTGTCAATCGATCCAAAGTTACAAAGCGCAGTAGCTTTTCATTTCTGAAGTCAACTTGACTGTCACTGATTTGTACCGGAAATCTAGGTAACGATTATTTACAGCCTCACGATTTTTTTTCTATGTGAGGTCAGAGTGTCGCGTAAAGAGGGTCTGGACTGGACTCATATGTCAAAAGTCTTTGGGCCCTGATCAGACCTTGCAACGTGCGGCGTCTGATCAGGTTCAACAGTGATTTCTTTTAGTACAAGAATTAAAGGTTTAAACGAAACAGTTCAAGTTCCCGTTAGTTTACACATACAGATAATCACCCCATCAGTACTCTCAGTACTTTGATTATTCCCTCTCCAAGACATAGGTTGTGGTTACTCGTTAGAACCGCCTCAACGAGACGGTTCTAACAAGCACCCACAACTTATGTTTGGGGTATAAAAAAAGAAGATTATCACGTGTAAATCTTAAATAGAAAATTAACCATTCTGGAGATGTAGAATCCATTATGTCACAGTGTTATCGAAATGTGAAAAAAAGCAGTCAATAAATAAAAAAATACCTGCGATCGCAAATGCAACGTGATTTCGCTTCTGTTATATATCCACCAAAGATAAATGCCACCAAAGCTAAACGAATCAGACAAGCCCCGCGTAAAATATTTTATACAAACGTGCGGATATGGATGGTCTGCGAGACCATATAACACGATTTAAGGATTCGTTCCTTTCCTCTGAAGGAAAGGTTTATTCCAACAAAAATGCCCAAAACCAAGTATAGTGCACCATGGATCGATAACACGATCTTGAACACCTCATCAGAAGACGTAATAGGATGTATTTTCGTGCTCGCAAGTCTAGCAGCCCTGACATTAAGAACCATTACAAAAGGTTCAGAGCACATGTACAAAAGGTAATTAGAGATGCATATTGGAAGCATGTTTACAGCATATTTACCTTGGAAGATGACAACATAGATCTATCCCGATAGCCCCCAGAAGAATAATAAGGTTAAAAAGTTTTGGCCATTTGAAAATCCCGAAAAAAGGACGCATTTGGGATCACTTCGCTAAGGGAAAACGGAATTTTGAAAACAGACTCGCGCGATAAGGCCAACATATGCAACAAACAGTTTCAATCTGCGTTTACGCGAGAAACTGACGGTGAGCTACCATCTAAAGGTAATAGTCCGTTCCCTACTATGGGGGACATAACAGTTGACCCTAAGGGGGTCGCTAAACTGTTGGGTTAGCTCAAAATACATAAGGCATCTGGGCCAGATGACCTGAATGCCAGGGTGCTTAAGGAATGTAGTGCTGAAATTTCTCCTGTGCTGGCCTTTATTTTCAGTGAATCTCTTGCCCGGGGCACTGTACCAGATGATTGGCGACAAGTCAATGTTACTCCGGTCTATAAAAAAGGTGAAAAATACGATGCAGCAAATTATAGACCAGTGTCGCTAACATGCATCTGTTGCAAAACTCTGGAGCATATATTAGTCAGCAGCATTAACAAGCACTTAGCCTTTGAGAGCATTCTTGCTGCATGTCAACATGGTTTCCGAAGTCAAAGGTCTTGCGAAACTCAACTAGTTCAATTCTTCCATGACATTGTGAGTAATCTGGATGAGGCCATAAATCGTGGCCACAAACAGACTGACTTGATCATCATGGATTTCGCCAAGGCCTTTGACAAGGTACCTCACAGAAGGCTATTGTACAAATTGGACTACTATGGGATAAGAGGATCCACACATATTTGGATTAGCTCATGGCTCTCCGGGCGCTCTCAACAAGTTGTACTTGACGGCCAAGCGTCTGATCCAGTCCCTGTTCTATCTGGTGTCCTACAAGGTTCGGTCCTTGGACCGGTCCTCTTTTTGATATTCATCAATGATCTCCCTGATAACATCAGGTCATCTGTCCGTTTGTTTGCTGATGATTGTGTCCTGTATAGGGACATATATTCTCCTTCTGACTATCGCATTTTACAAGATGACCTGGATCGACTTGCGCAATGGAAAGCAGATTGGCAGATGAAGTTCAATGTAGCCAAATGCCATTCAATGAGGGTGTCACGACACCTTCAGGACAAGCAAATTAAGTATGATTACACACTACACCAGCAAACTTTGGAGCAAGTTCATTCCGCCAAATATCTTTGTATCACCACCACCGACGATCTCGACTGGGGTCAACATATCTCTGAAATAACACCTAAAGCAACTAGGACCTTAGGATTCCTTAGACGTAATTTGGCTTTTGCACCTCGGCAGACAAAGCATGTTGCATATAAAACATTGGTTCACCCTCAGCTTGAATATGCATCACCCATTTGGCATCCATATGTTAAAACTCAGATTCAGCATGCAGGTGGAGAAGGTGCAGAGGACAGCTGCTCGATGGACCTGCAGACGATGGCGAAATAGAAATGGCGTCGGTGACATGCTTGATGAGCTAGAGTGGCCGTCCCTGGAGACCCGTCGTGAGCAGTCCTCCTTAACCTTCCTCTACAAGAAACATTCTGGTACAGTATCAATTAACAAGGATAGGTATTTGACCCCTGCAACAGTGTCAACCCGGACAAGGGCATCAAGAGCAAATAACTCACAATATCGTAGGTACCAGTCCTATAGTGATGCCCTGAAAAACTCTTTCTTCCCTAGAACTATTCCTCAGTGGAATAGTCTTATATCTTCTGCGGTGAATTCCAAAACTGCAGAGGAGTTCAAAGCCCGCCCAGTATAAGATTGAGAATCAGAGGTATGCGTTTTAGGATACCTCTGTGCGTGGATTGTAAATAGTTTTAAGGGCTCATCCAGAGATGATTTTTTGTGCTAAATTCTAAATTTAGCCACCCACCCAACTGAGGTAATGGCAAAATATGACCGACTCAGTATGAGAAGATAGATATGAGAAGATAGATAGCGTGCTCTTTAGTACAATATCAATCTTGTCAACTCTTGTAAGCCCTTGTAAACCGGCCTCGGTAGCCTAGTCGGACAAAACGTCCTACATCGACCACGGTGCTCAACGCGTCTGGCTGGTAATCAGGAGGGCGCGGGTTCGATACCTGCCGGGGTCGGCAACATTAATTCGTGAAGACTTAGCAAGAAGGGCGGTTGTGAGTTTCTGGCGAAAGAATATGCACCGTACTGGTTAACCGCTTAGGTATCAGCCTGCCCAGGAAAAGCGTGTTCAGGTTAACTGACTGGCTCAAAAATGACCTAAATAGTGTTGACTGAGCCGTTAAACTCCAATACAAAAAAAAAAAAAAAAAAAAAAAAACTCTTGTAAACATTGCACAGGAAAAAGAGGTTTACAACTATTAACATTACGACAACACACCCGTGCTCCATAGAGCTTTTTATTCACATCTCCAAAAATGGCTACTTTTCTGATGAAAACCCGTGACATTGTTCGTATTATATTTATACTGCAAACATAGGTTTTGGTTATAAGTTAGAACCGCCTCAATGAGGCGGTTTCTAACGAATACCCGCAACCTATGTCTTGGAGCAGAAATAATAAGAAATAATTGATACCCCTATAAACCCCAGTTTTCTCTGTGTAAAGTGGGGATCGCCCCCGCCCATAGGGGCTTGAAGAAATATATGGGCTGCATGATGCTTCCAGGCAGAGCTGAATCCGGCCCGCACACTAGTACCGGTAAACCGCTTAGAGGATCTAAGCCTGTCCAGGAACCGCGGTAAGAGGTGGGACCGCCCATGCTAATAAACCCTATTGGTTTCATTGGGCGACAGGGCTTGAGATGTCATTTCATCTCAATGTCGGGTAAAAGTCCCACAAAATTGGAAGCAACGTCTCCAAAATGACCTTTACAGTGTTGACGGGGACGTTAAACCTCAAATCAAACAAACAAACAAATGTAAAGTGGGGTTTAGAGGGGTGTTCATTCAAGGATTTGTTAACATGATGTGCTTCTTTCCAAAACACTATTACAGTTAAGAACCTCCATACAGATTCCAATAGCACCCATAATTTATTTTCGGAAAACAACAAACAAATAAATGAAATAAAATTTACCGGATGCTTTCAGGCGAAAGAATGTGCACTGTACTGGTTAACCGCTTACGTATACGTACAAGCAGGCCCAGGAAAAGTGTGGATAGGTAAAATGACTGACCGGATCAAAAAATGACCTAAATAATGTTGTGATTGTTGGGCCGTTAAACCCAATACAAACAAATGCAAATATCACTCATAAAAGCATACAAATATCATTCATAAAAGCATCAAGATAACAAATCCATGGGGTCACAGGCGCTTGAAGTATAGTCCATCAAATCGGATTGAAAATGTCCCAAAATAAAGACTCTGATGCAATTTAAAGAAATGGCTTAGTGTCACTTTTGATTTTGAACTATGGACAGAACTTCAAGCTCCTGTGATGGGATATATAGGGGATCTTACACGTATTGAATTTATTAAACGAGTTGAGGAAAATGGATAAAATGGGAAGCTTAGCCGAGCATTTTATCCCTTTACCTCAACGAGTTTTACAAATTCAATAATACATGAGCACGAATGCAAGATTCTATTTATCACATGATATTTAAAACGCATTTTATAATATTTCTCCACTAGTACACGCGACGTCGTTATGGACGTCGTACATGTAACGTTACGGGGCGTATGTAACTAATTTGCATATTTAATCCACTAGTGGATTACGGAATTTATTATATGACGTCATTACACTCGGCGTCATATGATAAAGTGCATTGTTGCATAGCTCAAAACTCGTATTTTGTCCACTGAAATGTGATATTTTTCCTGTTCCTGCTGCAAACATAGATTTTGGGTACTCGTTAGAAACGTCTCATTGAGGCGGTTCATACGAGTACGCACAATCTGTTTGTACATAGATTATGGGCGCTCGTTAGAACGTTCACATTGAGGCGGTTCTAACGAATACGCACAATCTATGTTTGTCAGCAAAAAGCTGAGAAAAATGCTATATGCCCTTGTTATCCTCCCTTCTCTGTCTATTATCACGTGAACATGCCCATGAAATGAACACCTCCTAATCCCCACTTTATACAGAGAAAATTGGGGTTTACGGGGGTGTATATTATTTTTCTTATTTCTGTTCTTATACATAGGTAACTGGTTGTAGGTACTCGTTAGCACCGCGGTTCTAACGAGCGCCCAGAACCTATGTTTAAAGTATAAATAAGTAAAATATTACAGATTTTCATCAGAAAAGTAGCCATTTTGGAGATGTAAAAATGCACTATGTCGCACAGTGTGTGTTATGGGGTTTTTAAGGGTATTCATTGCATGGGCGTGTTAACGTGATGGGGGACGCATGGAACGGGACCAGGCACTGTAGAGAAATCAAAGCACGGACAGGACTGATTAGTTGATTGTCTCTGAGGCTAGGCCGGGAAAATAGTCCTTGGTGTGTCGATTGTGTCTTTTTGTTTTGGATAGCCAATTGGCCATTTTGTGGGAAAGAAACTGTCCTTTTGGCTTTCCGCTATTGAAATTTCCATTATGTCATTTCATGTTTTTGTTTCCTTCGGTGTCTCTGATGGGGGCTGTGGGTTAATTATATCGATTCCTGATAATTGCCTTCACTTCTATTCTGAACGGGGACTGAGACTTTCTTTTAGCCCTTCAATTCCTGTTCTTTTAAGTGCAGATACCACAGAAAGTGGCGTATGATCTGGGCCTATTACAATGGTTGCCTAACCCAGCATAAGTGTCCAGTCCGTGTTGTACAGATAACCCTCTTTACACCCTCTCTGACGTTACATCGACAAGAATTGCAAGGTTATAAATAACCATTACCTAGATTTTGTACCAACGGTATTTGCACAGTTTGGCTGTATTGTTGACATTAGCGATATAACTCTAACTGATAAGTAACTTTGGGTCGATCGACAAACAGTCGATCCAGTAAAGGCACCACAACGTTATCACATCATTATATATTTACATTTCCAGAGTAAAATCTAATGTAAATCTATAGAAAACAATGTAGTTCATACTTCTATTAACGCATTGAGTCACATGATTTTCGAGCCCCCGCCCATAGGGGCTTGAAGAAATATATGGGCTGCATGATGCTTCCACGCAGAGCTGAATCCGGCCCACAAACTAGTACTGGTAAACCGCTTAGAGGATCTAAACCTGTCCAGGAACCATGCTAATAAACCCTATTGGTTTCATACGGCGACAGGGCTTGAGATGTCATTTCATCTCAATGTCGGGTAAAAGTCCCACAAAATTGGAAGCAACGTCTCCAAAATGACCTTTACAGTGTTGACGGGGACGTTAAACCTCAAATCAAACAAAACAAACACATGATTTTCAGTGACCTCGAGTGACGTCAGTCTAAACCATGGTTATCTATGGGCATTGATGACGTCAGCGCTGTTCCGCTCTTTTAGAAAAACCGTGTGTAAATATTTTTCGGCTTTAAAAGTTTGCCCTATAAGCATTTTCTTGCCCAGTGATGAGGGGAAAAGAATGTAAATATAAAGATAAACTTAATCTTTCTGCAATTCACGAAAGATTAACGACAGCGGGTCGCTAGCAAAGTTTAAATGAACCCATTTGTTTTGCACGTGACCCGCTGCGTTCATACTTTCATGAACAGCAGAAAAATAAAAATCATTTCTTAAAACGTCTCCATCACGTTATCACATCAGTATAACGACTAAGCGGGAAAACCCCACCTTAGAAACTACAAGAATTTTGCAGTTGGGCCCAAAATCCTGAAGAAAAGAGACAGGGGTAGTTCGAGTCACTAGGGTTAATCAAAGGGCCATAATAGGGATATCTTTTTAAAGTTCTTTAAAATGAAGTTATGTTGTGTTTTCTTATTAGAATCGCCTCATTGCGGAGATTCTAATAAGTACACACAGCATACATTTTCATGATAAAATAAGAAAATTTTCCGTAAATAATACCAAATATTGTAACATCTGGAATTATGGGAAATTTTTCTTAAAGACTTCAATACGAGAACACGCCTATACAAATACATTGTAAATTTCACCGGCGAAAAGACGAACATTTTAAGATGAAAAATCGTCTAATTCTGTTATGCTCATCGAGGCGGTTATAACGAGTACCCACAATCGATATGTTTTAGAGAAGAATTAAGAAAACTATGGTTTACCCCTGTGAATCCTTATCTTGCTGTTCACGACGACCCCTATCTTTGCAAACAGTGAAGATCCAGATCAGATGGCTTCTGAAGAAGCCATCTGATCAGGATCTACACTGTTTGGCATTCAGTTTATGAATTTGTAGCAATAAATTACATCGATTGATTTGATTGGTTGATAGACAGAAATGGGTGTGGCTTAAATGAATATTCAGCAAGATAAGGGATAATCCCAGTGGAGTTCAAGGAGGTCAGAATTAGGCATTATATAGGCGTGTTTTCATGACTCAAGAACGAGTTCGAGACAGCCGTGCTAAACCAGCAATCGGTGATCGTGTCGTCGATGTTTCACTGTATCACTGATGAACATGATGATTAGTTCATTTATCGCTGAACCTTACACAATTTTATTGGGCGAGCCTCAGCGAGCCCCTACTAAATTGTTCCGGCGAAATGATTATATTTTATTACTAAAGAATAATAATTTCGGAGTGGCTATTTGCAGTCAACTGCAAATAGCCAGAAAACGTTAAAATGGCTATTTGCAGTCAACTGCAAATAGCCAGAAAACGTTAAAATGGCTATTTGCAGTCAACTGCAGATAGCCAAAAAACGTTAAAATGGCTATTTGCAGTCAACTGCAAATAGCCAGAAAACGTTAAAATGGCTATTTGCAGTCATTTTATTAACGTTAGAAAGGCCACCTTGAGATGTTCAAAATATTTTAAAATGGAACGGGCCTCTGCGGCTTAGTAGTTAATTAGAGCTCTGACTCTTAATCATTAAGACTCTCGCCGTTATGGCTATGTTTGTTTGATTTGATGTTTTACGTGCTCTGCAACACTATTTAGGACATTTTAGAGAAGTTACTTCCATTTTTTGCGACTTTTTCTACAGATTGAGACGTAAAGACATCTCAAACCTATGACAAGTATAGGGCCTAGGACGCACCGACTCGCACCACTTGGCCTTAGCAGGCTTATTTCTTTTAAACGGTTTACCAGTACTCATGTGCAGGCAGTTTCTGCTCTGGATGGAAGCATCATGCAGCCAATCTGTTTCTCCAAGCCGCGATGGTCGGGGACTATAAAATGGCTTTATAGAGTTTAAATTTTGTGTGAACATATGACACCTATAGTTTTAAATCACAAATTGTTTCCATTTTTGTTTCACTGTTTAGCAATGTTCTCTGCTTATTTAAATGAAATATCTAATTTGTAAAGCCCAAGAGAGGTTGGTGGGGAGTGGGGGCGGGTGGGGGGGGGGGTGGGGGGAGGGGGCATGGGGCAAAGGTGACGTGTGTCTTGCGTCACTCAGCAGAAACAAATTACACTGAAAGAAAATACATTCTGCTACTGTAGGGGCTTGTACGATAGCGAAATGATACAGTGTTGCCAGTGCCCCTTGGGTCAAAATTGGCTACGCCCATGGGCCTAGTAGCTGCCATAGACTTAAAATGAAAATAAAAAAAAAACTTAAAATTGAAAAAAAAAAATAATAAAAAATCTTCTTCCCTGAAACCATAAGGCCCAGAGCTTAGGTATTTAGTATGTAGCAACATCGAGTAATCGCCTACATGAATCCTGCCAATCATGCCCCTGGGATCCAAATTGGCCAAATCCTGTGGCCCCTTAACTCCAATAAACTTATAATGGAAAAAAAAGCTTCAAAATCTTCTTCTCTGAAACCATGAAGTACAGACCTTAGATATTTAGTATATAGCAACATAAAATTGTCGCCTACATAAATCCTGCCAAATAGCCCCTGGTGACAAAATTGGCCACGCCCCAGGGCTCATTAGCTCCTATTGACTTATACTGGAAAAAAAAGTTCAAACATCTTTTTCTCGGAAACCATAAGGCCGAGGGCTTAGATTTTTTGCTCACCTGACCGAAGGTCATGGTGAGCTTTTGTGACTGTGAGATGTCCCGGCTCGTCGTGCGTCGTCCGTCGTCCGTAAACTTTTCTTCAACGGTTAACACTCTAGAGGCCACAGGTTTAGTCCAATCAAGATCAGAATTATTTTCATGACAATATATCGGTAGGTTTTGAATATGGGTCATGTCGATCAAAAAGTATGTCAGCTGATCAAATCAAAGAAAAACCTTGTTAACACTCTAGAGGCCATTGTTTTAATCTAGTTATCATACAGGCCAGCTCTTTATCGTCAAAGGGTTCCACAACCCCCCCCCCCCCCCCCCCCCCCCACACACATACAACATGCGTCATTGTTAGTAAGACTCAGAGCCCGTTCATCTCTGTCTGGTGCAGTAGGACCTGACCCTCAATGTCACAAGGTGCCCTGACAGTGACATACACGTCAGCTCTGTATTGTCAAAGTGATCCGACCCCCCCCCCCCCCCCCCCCCCCAAACACACACAAACAAAACCACAAACACATCAAGAGTCATTGTTTGATAGACTGAGCCTGTTACTAGGACCTGACCCTCAATGTGTCCACAAGATACCCAGATAGTGACATACAAAGTCAGCTCCTGTATCGTCAAAGGGATCCACCCCTACCCCGCTTTCAACTTTACCATTAGGCATTGTTATTAAGACTGAGCCTGTTCATCTCCGTCTGGTGCACTAGGACCTGACCCTCAATGTCTACAAGGTGCCCAGATAGTGACATACAAGTTAGCTCTGTATTGTAAAAATGGATGGATACCCCCCCCCCCCCCCCCCCTTGTCACCAAGAATTATTGTTAATTAATTAGAATGAGCCCCGTTCATTTTCCGTCTGGTGCACTAGGTCCTGACAGGTGCCCAGATAGTGACATACAAGTCAGCGCTGACTTCTTCCTAAAACTAAAAAAAAGAAAACAATTTTGAAGGAATGTTCCATGAGTGCCACTCTGACAATTTTCCAATCCAGAAAAAAATATATAACCCTTAAAATGACTTAAGTTCCTAAATAGCTACATTTGTGTAGATTGATTTTGAAATAATTTCACAGAAATGTTCTTTGGGGCCACTGTTAGCCTAAAATTGTTCAAAACCGTCCACTCCACCTTATATTACCTGCCATAAGGATCAGCTGAGCGATCCAGGGCCATCATGACCCTATTATTTGAATGAAGATGATGTATATTTTCCTTATTTCTAGTCTAAACATAGATTGAATGTGATCGTTAGAACAAACTCAATGAGGCGGTTTCTAACGTGTACCCCACAATCTATGTGTTTGCACCAAAATAAGGAATGGTAATAATTACCCCTTAAACCCCGCTTTTCTCTATGTAAAGTGGGGTTAAGAGGAGCCATAATTTCATGGAATTGTTAACCTGATGCGAAGAGCACACAACAAAGACTATGAATAAACAGCGCGGATGCACAGACTGATCTGAATTTCGATGGGCGCACGTGTAAATGACAGGAATATAAAATGACTGCAAATAGTCATTTTAACGTTTTTTTGGCTATTTGCAGTTGACTGCAAATAGCCACTTTAACGTTTTTTTGGCTATCTGCAGTTGACTGCAAAATAGCCTTTTTTAACGTTTTCTGGCTATTTGCAGTTGACTGCAAATAGCCATTTTAATGTTTTTTGGCTATTTGCAGTTGACTGCAAATAGACTCTTCTAATAATTTATACCGCAATCCAAAACATCATTAATTTAGCAAATTTCACAAAAAAGACTGCAAAAATGTGGCATGTTAAACGACATTCAGTGCCATGGCGCGCACACGTAGTGTAATGTGACGTCAAAAAAGTGCAACGTTTTGGACGTCACCGTGCCTCAGAGACGTTAGAAACAACACGGTCGGTCGAATAAAAGTTTTTCGGCGTTTTTTCCTTTTTGTATTGAAAAATCTACAAATAAATAGTTTATTTAAGCTGTAGATATTACTTGCGCGGTTTAGATCTTGCTTTGTTTAACGTCGCCCTGAACGTAACGTCGCCCTGAACGTAGATTTTTTAAAAGTTTGTGATGACGTCAGAATGTCATTGCGGAACTGACATCATTTTAAGTAGCCGCCATGCTGGTTTTACGGTCGCATTTGAAGAGTTTATGTGAAGCTTTGGGGCGTCTTCGTCACAATTTTCCATTGAAATCGTAAAGTATGCAAGAACAACGATCATCCATGGTTATTTCATCGCAATAACATTTGCCGGATCCCTCGGAAACTCTTTGAACGGCCCCGTGTTAAAAACAGCTTCCTCGGAACCCTGCAAATTTTAATGGATGAAAAAACTATGGGTGATCCTATTAATTCTGCAACAAAGCACGGGGAAGAAAAGCGTATCGTGAAAAGCCGCTTTTTTATGACGGCGCACGAGGATTCTATGATGTTTGTTTGTTTGTTTGATTTGAGGTTTAACGTCCCCGTCAACACTGTAAAGGTCATTTTGGAGACGTTGCTTCCAATTTTGTGGGACTTTTACCCGGCATTGAGATGAAATGACTTCTCAAGCCCTGTCGCCCAATAGGGTTTATAAGCATGGACGGTCCGCCTCGCACCGCGGTTCCTGGACAGGCTTAGATCCTCTAAACGGTTTACCAGTACTAGTGTGCGTGCCAGAATCAGCTCTGCGTGGAAGCATCATGCAGCCCATATATTTCTTCAAGCCCCTATGGGCGGGGGCAATTCTATGATGTGAGACGGGGACACGTTATCTTATCGCATCAAAAATCGCGCAATTGAAACGCGCAAATAATAGTGATTTTTTCGCGCATTTGCAAAAAAAAAAAACACAAAAAAAACGCGCAACTAACATATCGATTCGCGCATTCGTAAAACGGAGAAAAACATTACAAAAGGGCATAAATGTATGTGATATAGAGGATCTTACACGGGTGGTCCTCTCATATGAAATTTATGAAATGAGCCTTCGGCGAATTTCATAAATTTCATATGAAATGACAACCAGTGTAAGATTCTGTTTATCGTATGACCACTTTAAATTGGATTTTATCGCCTTTAAATTTGACAATTATTCCACAAAAATGCATTGTTGACATGGACGTCGTCATGACGTTACTTAATCCCGCTAAAGTGTTATTACACGTGGGGTCATACGATTTTTATTACACGAGGGTATCCACTGCTTATCATTGACGTCATGAGATAAAAGTCAATAATACTGGCGGGATTGCTTCTAACAATGGCGAAAGGTTGGGGAATTTGAAGGAAACAACAAAATTATTGTCCATTTTTGATCTACCTTACAACTGACCTCCAAACTAATTTATTGCTCAACAAATCACCGCTTGAGTCGATCTATTTCTTCAATAAAGAGTGATAGTTTAAACTACAAACAAGCAGATGAAAACGTGGTTTTCCTTGGCTATCCCAGTTTCCAGCAATTTAGGCGTAAAAAATATCTGTGTTTCCGCTAACATGCTGAAAAAAATTTTGGTCGGTAGGTAGGAGAAACCTTTTTTTATTATTTTTTTCTCCCCCTAAAAAACAGCGTCGGGCCTATATTTTTTATTTTTGTACATGTTTTTTTGTTAATAAAATTGTCATGTTGAGACTTGCACTGTTTATCATAATTCATTTTAGATCCTCACGTGTGACAAAGTGCATTTTCACATCTCCAAAATGGCTACTTTTCTTATGAAAATCCTTGATATTTATCTTATTTAAACTGCAAACATAGGTTGTGGCTGCTCGTTAGAACCACCTCATTGAGGCGGTTCTAACGAGTACCAACAACCCATGTCTTGGAGAAGAAATAAGAAAAATAATGTATACCCCCGTAAACCCCAGTTTTCTCTATATAAACGGCGGGGTTTAGGGGGATTTCATTTCACGGACTTGTTCAAGTGATGTCAAGAATGCCAGCTCTGCATTTTGGAAGGAAGTAAATGCAAAAAACTACAAAATATACTTAAAACTCGAAATTACTATGGGAAAATGCAAAGATGCAAAGACGACTCTAGGTAGGGTCGGAAATTCGGTGTTTTAATTTTTATTTTGATAAAAATAGTAGAGTCGGGGTGGGTGGGGTGGGGCGGGGTGGGGGTTCTGAAGCAAGGGGGGTGGGTGGGGGTCGGGTTAGCGGAAACACGCTATATTTTTTAGGCCTTAGATATATCATTGAGGTAAGATATTATTGAATGGTTGTAAAATCGACCTTGATTAAAACACATTCAACTATAGGGAGAAAAGACAGGAAAGAAAGAAAGAAAACATTAAGCTGGATGGCGTCAGTGGGTAGAGACCCTAGTCTCCTCCTCCTTGCTCTCCGCACGTGACGTCTGCTAGTTGGTATTAAGTAGTACCTTTTTCAAACTCGAAGTACCCACTCGACTAAGCCAGCCATGCTTATATTACCAATAAAATTGATTTTATACGTACCTGTGAGTATTGTGCAATGATATGGGATTAAGTGACAAGTATTAGATTTTAGAAAAAGCATGGGTCTACGCTCAGCACACACTACTTTGTGTAGTATCTGTGGACTGGAAAGTAAAAAGACAACCATGCAGGCACAAAACGTTCACTCAACGTTGAACTAACGTTGAAACAACGTTGAGTGCCTGCTGGGACAACACATCACGTGTATGTTGTAATAGTTTGTCAGTTAATATGCACGTGTAAATGCCACACTAAAATCCTGAAGATTTCCAAATGTTCTCTCCAGTGTGACATAGAAACAAAATTACCGATTGTAACTACTTGAACTACATGCCTGCATTTATGGTTTGTTTCATTTCGCATTCTTGGTTAACCTTTTCATTTCGCATTCAAGGCTAACCTTATAAAAATAATCCTTCCAGCTTGCCGTCTGACAAAAAACAATAATACCAAACAATCTAGATGTGCTGGGCAAAGTCAACAGCATGCTATCCACGAGCACTCATGCATGCACATGTGATAAATGTAATGCAGCGTTCCGGTAATTACCGAGTTTAAATAATTGTGACAGATATCTATGACGACAAATCAACAGGAAATCATTGTCCGGTCGTGACCGTTTCTTAAATGCTTCCGGAGCAAAAGTCATCATTAGATAGTTTACGCCTGTGGGCGTAGACAATAATGTTTAAGAAACTTATGGTATGGACACTTGTTAGACAAGTACGCACAAAACACATCATTGATGGAGAAAAAAGACTCCAATCTAGCCTCCTCAGTCCTCCTTATTTGGTTCTATGCTACATTTAGTCTCTCTCTCAGTGTCTCTGTCTCTGTCTCTGTCTCTCTCTCTCTTTCTTCTTCTTCTTCTTCTTCTTCTTCTTCTTCTTCTTCTTCTTCTTCTTCTTCTTCTTCTTCTTCTTCTTCGTTTCCATACCTAAGACTGTTATCAACTTCTGACAAGCACCTGGTGAAAAATATTCTTCCACAGCTAGGCAGTTTAGATACTGTTTCACTTTTTTCTCTGATAGACTCTAGACAATATAAAATGACATCCAATCACCCCAACCAACGGGCGACGTGCCACACGCGTTTTGACTGACACACGCGCACACCCACCCACGAGCACACACATGCGTGCGCATTAAAGCAAAAAAAAAAAAATAATAAAAAAATGCACAAATATTGCTGGTGGCGAGCGCCCACGTGAAAAAGACGTTTTTGTTGACGGACGGTAAGTAAGGTCATTTTCCCGAGTATAGTGAAATTCCGCTATTAAGACCACCTAAAATTAAGACTAATTCTGCTCCAAAAACCTTATTTAGTAGGTTTTAGTTATGCTTTCTTTGTGTTTTTATGCCCCCAACTCCGAAGAAGTTGGAGGGGGTTATTGCTTCTGCCCTGTCCGTCCGTCCGTCCGTTACGCTTTAAGTACCTAGGTAAAGTATAGAATGGCTTGAGCTAGGATCTTGAAATTTCATATATGGCATGAGCATGAAAAATAAACGGACCCGTATTTTTTTTCTTTTCCGTCGGACTTGTCCTTGCGGAGTTATGACCCTTTTTTGACTTATGCATTGTGGTCATAGGGAAACCTTGTGAACAAAATATCTGGAGAACCGCTTGAGCTAGGCGCATGATATTTGGCATACAGTTTGGGTCTAATGTGTACATGCCCTGATTAACTTTTGACGAAATTCCGGAGATATTTGACGGAGTTATGCCCCTTTTTGGACTTATGCATTGTGGCTATAGGGAAATCTTGTGAACAAAATATCTGGAGAACCGCTTCAGCTAGGCTCATGATATTTGGCATACAGTTTGAGTCTAATGTGTACATGACCTGATTAACTTTTGACGAAATGCCGAAAACATTTAATGGAGTTATGCCCCTTTTTGAACTTATGCATTGTGGCTATAGGGAAACATTGTGAACAAAATATCTGGAGAACCGCTTCAGCTAGGGTCATGATATTCGGTATAGAGTTTGGGTCTAATGTGTAGATAACCTGATTAACTTTTGACCAAATTCTGAAAATATTTAATGGAGTTATGCCCCTTTTTGGACTTATACATTTTGGCTATAGGGAAACCTTGTGAACAAAATAACTGGAGAACCACTTGAGCTAGGCTCATGATATTTGGTATACAGTTTCGGCCTAATGTGTAGATGACCCGATTAACCTTTGACCAAATTCTAAAAATATAATCGAGTTATGCTCCTTTTTGGACTTATACATTTTGGCTATAGGGAAACCTTGTGAACAAAATAACTGGAGAACCACTTGAGCTAGGCTTGATATTTGGCAGTCTGTTTGCTACTAAGGCATTGATGACCTGAATTGTTTAAAATCTGTTAATATTTGACAGGTTTATTTTTAATGCAAATGATCATGAGGTACTGTTTACTGTCCCATTAAGGGACAAGCATATGGTTGGGGGCATAGTGTTTCACAAACACAATTTCTAGTCTGTATAGAGTGTCCTCTGGTCAGAGACTTTAAAACCACTTTTGAACAGTTCCAAAGGTGGTCTTAATATAGGAATTTTACTTTACTTCAATTTTTTAACACTGACATGTAGTTCATCTAGCCCTAACCTTGTGTAAAAGGACACTCATGTAACCAAAGGGACCCTTGTATTCGTGGTCAATATATTTGAAAGCTATAAAGATTGCCGAATGCTCATTTCAAGATTTTCTTTATATATTGGCGGCCCCCGCCCATAGGGGCTTGAAGAAATATATGTGCTGCATGATGCTTCCACGCAGAGCTGAATCCGGCCCGCACACTAGTACTGGTAAACCGCTTAGATGATCTAATCCTGTCCAGGAACCGCGGTGCGAGGCGGACCGTCCATGATAATAAACCCTATTGGTTTCATTGGGCGACAGGGCTTGACATGTCATTTCATCTCAATGTCGGGTAAAATTCCTACAAAATTGGAAGCAACGTCTCCAAAATGACCTTTACAGTGTTGACGGGGACGTTAAACCTCAAATCAAACAAAACAAAAAACTTTATATATTGGATAAGCATCACGAAAACACGCCTGTATAATTTTTATCCCCTTAAATCCCTCTTTTATATAGTAAAACAGGGGTTTACAGACATGTACATAATTTTTCTTATTTCTGCTAAAAAAAAATAAATTATGGGTCATTGTTAGAACGGCCTCGCCGAGGCGGTTCTTACCAGTACCCAAAATTTATGTTTTGTACATAAATGTGAAAATATCAGAATTTTTATCTGAAAATTTTCAGTTTTTGATGGTAAAATTTTCAACATATTTTAATAGGCGCGATTTCGTAATTGTAAGTCATACACGTTTTAGTAATGAAAACATGTAGTCTTCTTATTAAGAAAACAAACAAGTCCACGTGATATTACATCAAGTGAATAAGTACCCCCTAAACCCCACTTTACATACGGAAAACTGAGGTTTATAGGGGTATAGATTATTTTTCTTATTTTTCTTATTTCTGCTCGAAGACATAGTTTGTGGGTACTCGTTAGAACCGCCTCAATGAGGCGGTTCTAACGAGCACCCACAACCTATGTTTGCAGTATATATATTAAGAAGAATATCACGGATTTTCATCAGAAAAGTAGCCATTTTGGAGAAGTGAAAAACTGCACTATGTCGCAGGGCGTGTTATTACAGGAATCATTCATGAGAATGGATTGGATGTAGAAATTTCCAACCCGAGAGATGACCGGCTAATCGGTACCAAGACTGAGCCCGAGAAATTCTGATCGTACCGGGCATCCCAAGGGTTGAAAGCTCCTATACAGAATCTGAGTAAGAAAGATTTTTTTTGTTGCATATCACAACATTTCTTTTCGATTTAATTCAAATCATACACATGTGACCTACAGTTTTGAGCGGGTGAATACGTACACCAATGCCACCGATTTGTTTAGGAATTTACAATATTTAGTCATAAATTGCATTTATTCTTTGACCGTCGCCCAGAGTTACCTCAGCAATAGGATAAGAATAACGCCGATGAGCTTACAAACTGTTTTGCTTGCATGTGTTAAATGCATTGAATGTATGCGTTTTAACAATGACGACCATGATTTGGTGCTCGGGTAGATTTATCCTTGTATTCTTCATGGAAATGTCTTTGCGCTGTAACCTAGGTATATGAATAAAGCGTGGTACAAGTGCGAATAAAGCTATTTCTACAATGGAATTGTAAGCTATCTTATTAATAGTTCATAAAGTTGTATGGTTTTATTGCAACAAAGTAGGTGCGGATACCGTGAAACTATTCCTCAGGGGAAAACACCCTGCCCCTATCCGGGAAATCGGTGGCTCTTTATATAGGTTCCAGGAATGATACACCGATGCGGTTCTAACGTGTAACCACGATATAAATTTTAGAGCAGAAATAAGAAAAATAAGGTTTACCCCTGTAAACCCCAGTTTCACTTTATAAAAGTGGGGTTCATGAGGGTCAAAACTACATGTATATAGGCGTGTTTGCGTGATGAGAAATAAGAAAATAATTTATTTCTTGTAAAACCCACTTTGCGCTACAGAATTCATAAACGCGGCGATATAAGTAATAATAGAGCAATTAAAAAAGAAAGTAAAAAAAAAAAAAAAAAAAGAGAGAGAAAAAAAAAGAAAAGAAAAAGAATCGCCAGATTGCGCGAGCGGGTCTGGAACCCCGTTGATGTATAACTATGTAACCACTAATAGTAAGCAGGTATTGATATCGAAGTACCCGCTCTGCTGAGCTGGCTTATAGTGACTATATACTGAAAATTAAATATTAATACTTTTAAAGTGGGTTGTGAAATACACAATTTTCTTATACGAAGGTAGATGAATGCATGTAGTATTGACTCGTGAGATCACGGGTCAGGGCCAAATTCCGTTAATGAATATACCTGTAACCCTACCTTGGGCAAAGTGGAGAAAAGGTATTCGTTATTTTCCGTAGTCTTGCTCTAAAACATAGACTGTGGCGGTTCGAACGAGTACCCACAATCTATGTTTGAAGGACAAAAATAAAAATATCACATTTTTATGAAAAAAGGTGTTAATTTAACCACTATGATGGAAACTGGAAAGCATTCTCTTCCACATGACCCCAACAAAAAGAGTTATTTGGAAAAGAATTTTCTAATCAAAACGAGTTCTTTAACATAATAGGAATTCCCTATTTGTATTACCGGTGCTGTTATTATTATTATTATTATTATTATTATTATTATTATTATTATTATTATAATTACATGTGCTATTATATTTACACGTATTACTATTATTATTATTATTATTATTATTATTATTATTATTATTATTAAAAGCCGCCTTAAGAAAATGACAGATGCAGTGTACGATAATTCAGTGAATGTTGAGTGAGCGTTCACTGAGAGAGACTGAGACTGAGAAACTGTTTCGTTTTATTCTTAAATTCCAGTTTTTGTTTAAGCAAACAGTGGAGACTCTGATCAGACGCTGCGTTAAGCGACGTCTGATCTGGGTCTACACTGTTTGCAAAGCCCAACTCATGATTTTAGCTCAAATTCTATAGATAACTCTATTACGCAACGCACTGACCTCCGACTGCGATAGACATCACGAAAGCACGCCTATATCATTTTGACCCCCTTTAACCCCACTTTTATAAAGTAAAACTGGGGTTTTCAGGGATAACCTTATTTTTCTTATTTCTACTCTAAAATATAGATTGTGGGTACTCGTTAGAACCGCCTCGATGAGGCGGTTCTAACGAGTACCGACAATCCATATTTTGAGCAGAAATAAGAAAAATATCACAATTTTTCCTCTAAAAACTTTCATTTTTTCAGCGATAAAGGTTACAGTGTATTTGTATAGGCGTGTTTTCGTAATGGAATCAACGCCGTTTTTTTCTATAACTAAGTTACCTTGACTTCCTACAAATCAATGATAGTCACGTGGACTTTAGCACTGAAGAGTTTTTATGCTTAGTAGCTGTGGGTCGATTGACAAAACAATCGACCCAAAAAGTAAAACTTTGGCTGGGTGGCGTCAGTGGACATTGAAGGGTCTTCATCGACTTGTGTATCACCTGTGTGAGGTGTACTTAATCTCAGGTATAAACCAACGAAGTATCCACTCGACTAAGCCAGCAATGATTTTCTTTATTTAAAAAATAGGTATTTAAATAAAATTGATCGATTGTGCAAGTCCGTCTGGATAATTATTATTTATATACAAGTAATGTCTTCTACAAATGTGTTTTGGACGTGCGCTCAGCAAAGACTCAGATCAGTCTGCACTCTGCGCAATATGGATTGGATCCACTAAGATATAAACAATAGTTATTCTGCCTTGATGATCATTTAAAATTGTCTTATCATTTCAATTCCATTTGGTTTAAACAATACTTATTCATTTGCAATAGATAGGCAAGTTATAACAGTACATGAACAAATTTCATTGAAAGGATTTGAAAACAAACGGAGCGCTTATGTCCTGATCCCATTTGTTTCTGCTGATTTTGTTTGTGTTGAGGTTTTATGTCCCCGTCAACACTATTTAGGTCCTTTTAGAGACGTTGCATCCGATACCCGTCATTGAGATGAATTGACACTTCAAGCCAAACCGCCCTAAGACACACTTCACATTTCCTGGACAGGCTTCGACCTGAGCGATTTCCCCGTACTCAAGTTCTGTCGGATTCAGCTCTGCGTGGAAGCATCATGCAGCCCAGTCTTTTTCTCCAAACCCCGATGGGCGGGGGCGCTTGTTGCTGCTTGCATTGTCACTCCTCTTATTGTCCATACAACGCTTATTATACATGTCCATGTGAACAATTAAGAGCTGATTCTGACCACACACGAGTACCGGAAGGACTAAGCCTGCCCAAGCAAAGCGGTGTGAGTCCGATCGTCCGATGCATATAAGCCTTCTGGTTTCATTGGGCGGCAGGGCTTGAGATGTCATTTCATCTCAATGTCGGGTAAAAGTCCGATGAAATTGGAAGCAACGTCTCCAAAATAACCAAAATCGTGTTGACGGGGACGTTAAACACCAGTTTAAACAAAACTGTATTAGAATCGAAAAAGATAAGCTCTAATGTGTGAATTATGAGTGATAGTCGGTTGTAAATAGATATAACACACGCGCTGCGCGCTCTTGATTTGATCTACTTCACAACTGACCTCCAAACTGTGATTTTAATATTGTAATATTGCTGAACAAAATCACTGCGTCTTCAATAAATATGTTAAATCCATAATCACGTGAACAAGTCCGTGAAAGGAAGACCCCCCCCCCCATACTCCACTTTATATAGAGAAAAATGGGGTTTAGGGGGTATACATTATTTTTCTTATTTCTGCTCGAAGACATATATTGTGGGTACTCGTTAGAACCGCCTCAATGAGGCGGTTCTAACGAGCACCCAAAACCTATAGTTGGAGTATAAATAAGAAAAATATTACAAATTTTCATCAGAAATACTACCTTTTTTGAGGTTTGAAAAAATGCACTATTTCACACGGATATGTTTTCGTAATGAGTTGTAAGTAGATATACCACTCGTGCTGCGCGCTCTTGATTTGATCTACTTTACATCTGACCTCCGAACTGTGATTTTAATATTGCTGAACAAAATCACTGCTTGAGCTGACATTTGTCTTCAATAAATATGTTAAATCCAAATCTTAAGGGGAATGGGAACACCTAGCACAGTTTTCCGCCATTTTTAAAAGGGAGATAACTTTCAGAACTTCCTGTACGCTTTTCTGTAAGCCCTGTCCCACTGAAGAAGGGGTCTACTCTTAAAGGAAAAAAATTTGCTCCGCAGGAGCAAATTCTTTCCTTTTAGAGTTGACCCCTATTGACATGGGAGCCAAAAATCCTTTTGCAGGAGTTGCCTCCCCTGAAGGTGTTCCCATTCCCCTTAAACTTGTTTCTAACTGAATAGAACAGATTTCCGATGGTTATTTATGATTACGGGTATTACACAATCGTAAAATATTTGTTTATATTGATAAGTTTTGCATTGATTGACTGTAGCTGGCTTAGCCGAGTGGGTACTTCGATTATTTACACATTGCAGTTTTGTGTAGACAAGCATGTATGGTGTATGAATGATATGATAGAACATGTATGATCCGTGTGATGTGATATAGACACCAGCCCACTGGCGGCACCCAGCTTGTCTTTTTCACAAACCACTGAGAGGATCTTAGCCTACCCAGGCAAAGCGGTGTGAGTTGGACTTTCCATGCTTATAAACCCTATTGGTTTCATTGGGCGACAGGGCTTGAGGTGTCATTTCAGCTCAATGTCGGGTAAAACATCACGAACACACGCCTATATAAATTTGCGCCCCCGCCCCCTCCAACCCCGCTGTTACATAGTCAAACTGGTGTTTACAGGGGTAAACGTTATTTTTCGTATTTCTGGTCTAAAATATAGATTGTGGTGATTCTAACGAGTACCCACAATCTATACTTTGAGCAGAAATAAGAAAGCTATCACAATTTTTCATCTTAAAATTTTCATTTTTCGGCGATAAATGTACTAATGTATCTGTATGGGCCTGTTTTCGTAATGGTCCCGCAAAATTGGAAGCAACGTCTCCAAAATGGCCTATACAGTGTTGACAGGGACGTTAAACCTCAAATCAAACAAATTGTTTTTTTTTTTTTCACAATATAGTAGTACAATTTGGGTTTGGAGTTAAACGCCCCAGAAGGGGGTTGTTGGGCGAGGCAAAGGTGACGTGTATCTTGTATCACTGGGGCGACCAACTGATATTTGCTTACAGTTGGACAAGGCCTGCTGTCCTTGCAGCAGGTACGAGTAGCGAGGGAGTGTTGTTATTTCTTCTGTTTCTGCACTTCCATTCTTTACCTTTTTCTGGTTTGTCCCCCACTTTCACCCTCATTGGTATTCTCTTCTATCTCTTTTCTCCCTTTCTCTGGTAGACGACACAAAATGACCCACAAGGTTTGTGGTGTCGTTAAACCCAAACCAGGCTTTTATATAAGCGGTTAACCAGAACAGTGCACGTGCTTTCGACAGAAACCTACAATCTGCGGACGTAAAGAATGACGGTGGAAGAATGTTGTCGGAGCCAGACTGAGCGGTCTAACTTGTCAGGACCTTTTATCCAATGATGGTTGTGAGACTTGCTCGTAACTCAAGTATTATGGGTTCAATCTCCGATTGGGGCATTCTTAGACTGCACATTGTTCTGCCCCGACTGCATTTTAACCTTATACGTAGCACAATTCCATTTCAAACTTTAAGTGTATCAGGCCGAATATTTTTTGACATTTGTTAAGAAAATACATGTAGCTGAACTTTCTACAAACAGTGGCGGCACTGACCAGACGCTGCGCTGTCGTGCGGCGTCTGATCTGGGCATGCACTCGTTTGCTAATAACCCGTTTAGGGGATTCCGGTATTTAATGGGTTAAGCTGGTTTTTGTTCCACGTTTATTTCGTTTGTTTGATTTAAGGTTTTACGTCCCCGTCAACACTATATAGGTCATTTTGGAGACGTTGCATTCAATTTTGTGGGACTTTTACCCGTGATATCTCAAGGCCTGTCGCCCAACAAAACCAATAGGGTTTATAAGCATGGACGGGACCGACTCGCACCGCTTTCCCTGGGCAGACTTAGATCCTCTAAGCGGTTTACCAGTACTCGTGTGCGGCCGTTTCAGCTCTGCGTGGAAGCATTGTGCAGTCCATCTATTTCTTCAAGCCCGGATGGGCGGGGGCAGAGTTCCACGTTTATAAATCTGTACAAAAGCGCAGTATACAACTGATGTTCAACTGGCTACCACTGACCAATAGAATTTAACCACTGCACATTAACAATAAACAGAGCGCAATGGAAATAAAGGCGTCGCAAGTTCCCGAAATTGTTGGTTAACCCACATAGCAACAGGCCTCCGTGGCCTAGTGGGTTAGAGCGCTGACTCTTAATCATTAGGTTTCTCACCGCTGTGGGTTCGAGTCTGTGAGGTTCACATGTAAGGCGGCAACGGAAGGCCAAGTGGTTTTTCTTCCGGTACTCCGGTTTTACCCCACCTCTGATTTAAGATAGGCTCAATATAAATGAAATAATCTGGAAATGAATATCATATCGTAGAAAAACATTTTACCTATACATTGATACCAAACCTGTTAAAATCCGTACACTTTAGCCATGTATATCGTTCGATAAACACTGTCTACTCTTGTTTGCTAATACAAAACATGGTTGGAAGAAGGTCAGAGTACGCCGTTGAAATACGGTCCTATATTAAGAATCGTTGTATTCTTGGTATACGGTGCAAAGACATTTTTGTTGAAATATGTTCGGTTTATGGGCATAATGAAATGTCTTTTCCGACAGTTTTTCGTTGGTGTAAGACATTTAGCTGTGGGCTAAGCTCAACAGAAGATGCACCACATGATCGTCGGCCGAAAAGAGCAACATCTGCCAAGGTGGTTGCTAGAGTGAAAGAAATAGTTGCTACCAAAGCACGATACACCACTAGGCAAATAGCTATAGTATGGTTGGCATCTCATTAGGAGCAGCTCATACAATTCTGAAACGGGATTTGAAAATGAGAAAGATCTGTGCTAGATGTATTCCCCATCTGTTGACAGATGAGCAGAAAAAGACACGCGTTCAGTACGCCAAGAAGTTGCTTAAAAAGTTTCCAAATTACAATGCACGGTCTTTCGCTAATGTCGTCACAGGTGACGAGACATGGGTTCACTTTTTTGAGCCAAAACGAAAGATTCAGAACAAAATATGGGCAACAAAGTATTGCAAAAGACCATGCATTGCAAAGCGGACCATGAGCGTCAAGAAGGTAATGTATGCCATATTCTTTTCAAATCAGGGCCCTGCTATTCAGGTTGCTGTGCCTAAAGGCAAATCTGTAAATGCGAAGTTTTACAAGAATAAAGTTCTTCGAAAATTGAAGAAATATTTCAAAGAACGAAGACCCGCAACTGGTTTGGCTAATGTCAGATTGCTACATGACAATGCGTCATCGCACAAGGCATTCATTGTGCAAGACTATCTGAAGCAGGAAAAGGTTGTTGAACTCCCTCACCCCCACCCCCCCCCACCCCCACCCCCCCACCCCCACCCCCCCCACCCCCACCCCCCCACCCCCACCCCCCCCCCCCCCCGTATTCCCCTGACCTTGCCCCGTGCGACTTTTTTTTGTTCCCGCGGCTGAAAAATACCTTTCTGGTCGAAAATTTTGTACAGCGCAAACACCTCGGTTCTGCAATATTCCAGTGCCTTCATAGTATACCTCGAAAAGACTACCAAAATGCATTCATTGATGGATCAGAAGACTGAAAGTTTGTATATCTGTTAAAGGTGAATACTTTGAGGGGACAAAATAAATTTTTCATCGAAATCTATCACGGAATGATTTTTATGTGCTTACTTGCATTCATATTTGAACAGTCCTCTTAGTGTCATTATCTCGCATGGACGCCTGATGTTGTATGACAAGGGATTTTCATAGGTCCGGTTTCATTATAATATATTATTTTTATTATTATTAAAAATGTGTATTGCTGTCATTATTTTCTCTAGATATCTGATGTAACCGTGAAACAAACAAATCATTTATATTACACAGACATTCGTCACTGTCATTTTACCTATAACGGTTGCTGTTAACCCATTGTATACTGGTGGACTCTTCCTTGTTATATGTTGGACAAGTCCATAAGTCATTTAAGGGGTGATGGGTCTATTTTCTATTTCAATTCTATTTTTGATGGAAATCCTGTAGCAAACACTGATCAGACGCCGCATAATGGATAATGCGGTGTCTGTTCCGAGTCTACAGTGTTCGTTTGTTTCTTTTTCGCGGAATTTTTTAGGTAAAATGGGCTAAAAATCTGTGTTGACAATTACATTGGTTAAAACAATGTGATGTACGACTTAATGACAACTCAAAGTAATCGTGGCAACTGTGCTCATCTGAGCGTAACACACAGAAAAGATAAGCATTTTTAAAGCATTTTGTGGATTTAATTTGACATGTCATCTAAAAGAATGCTTTCGAAAAGGCAGTGCATTTTTGTGATCGTTATTTTACCGATTCTGTTAATCCCGGCTTTTATTATTTTGCGGATTGCTGAGCCCAAACATGACATTGAGGCCATGATGCTTAGGGCTTTACCCAGGGATACTCAGATAATGGTTCGAAAGTCGACAAATCAGCCAGGTAAAGTCACCTCACTATTTTGAGTCTTTTATTGTAATATTAGGCTTCAACGTTTTATAACTTTGACATCGTAAATGCCCATATTTGTCGATTAAGTCAAGACAGTAACAGCTTGTTCACCTCGGCATATGTCGGACTTAGATGTGCATTCTATATATAACCGAAGTATGAATCATACACTTCAAAGTAGACCAGAGGTAATTGCACGACCTGGTGAAAGCACATGTCCGTCCGCACGTCCGTCGTAAACAGTTTCTGAAAATCGGTATAACTCTTTGAACCGCTAAGAATATTTTAATAGTGTTTGGGCATGCAGATACATATTGACAATACCTAGACAAATGCTAGATTTCTTCATAAATGGCCGCGCCGAGTCATGTACGTCCGCCCGCATAATCATGGTCAGTTTGTGAAAAACGCTTAACCTTTTAATCAGCTTGGAAGAGTTTGGTAAGTTTTGGCATGCAACACATACTGATGAGCCTAACCACTGCAATTGTCAAATGCCAGATTTATTTATAAATGAGCCAGTGCACGACAAAACCTACAATAAGACATGTGCGCCCAACGAAGACTCAGATTAGCCTGCGCAGCCGCGTAGTCTGACCAAAGTCTTCGTTGTGCGCTCTAAGAGAAGTCTCCAGTTAAACTATATGGATGCACAGGCTGCTCTGATTCTTCGCTGGGCGCACATGTAAATTGTAGGAAATGCTGTGCCCCGGCTCAAATAATATTGGATAGCCTCGACGAGCAAGCTAATCGCTAATATAACGTCAGCGTTATTTTGTGAATAATATAGGAATCAACCATGGTTTTTCATGCATATACATTCGCCGGGTCCCGAGGAAGCTGTTTGAACATGAGGCCGCTAGGCCGAATGTTCAAGTATCTTCCGAGGGATCAGGCAAATGTTAATGCAATGAAATAACCATGGGTGATCGTTGTTCTTGCATGACAGAAAATTATGACGAAAACGCCAAAAAGCTCCATATAAACTCTTCAAATGCGACATATACATGATACATGTCACATGCGACAGGCGAACCAATATGGCGGCCAGTTCAGAATGTTGTTTACAATGACGTTGATACGCAGTAACCTTCTGACGTCATCATAGAACCCTAAAATGCTACGTTCAGGGCGATAACGTTACGTCGCTCAACGTAATGTAAACAAAGTAAGGCCAGTCTTGTTCCATGTTCAAACAGCACGCGAATTTCATGATTTGAACATGTTTTTGCTGTTGGAGCAGGGCTCTCGGTCCATTCGACAATGGATTCAAACAGCCATGCGCATAGATAGTTATGCAAGAACGTCATATAACACATGGCGAAATGTCATGACTACATCCGTGACAAACCTATGTTTGTTTTATTCTTCAAAATCGTTACATATTGAACAGAATCTTACACTCATGTGAAATTATGAAACTTGCCGGAGGCGAGATGAATAAATTTCATACGAATGACCACGAGTGTAGGATTCTATAGATGTTTGTTTGTTTGTTTGTTTGATTTGAGATTTAACGTCCCCGTCAACACTACCTAGGTCATTTTGGAGAGGTTGCTTCCAGTTGTATGGGACTTTTATCCGACATTGAGATGAAATGACATCTCAAACCCTGCCGCCCAGTGAAACCAATAGGGTTTATAAGCATGGACGGGACGACTCGCACTGCTTTGCCTGGGCAGGCTTAGTGTAATTCATAGTGTAGTTTATATTTTGTACATCATAGTGTAGTTTCTATTTTCTTGTCCTTTGGAATTATTGATTTCATTGTGGAATTTTGGAAAAATTGAGGGTCACTGATGAGGCCTAATTAGCCGAAACTAGCTAGTCTGGCCCAGAAAACATGTACACTCCATATTTTCTAGTTCTGTGGTGTATTCCTTGCTTCCAAAAAATAACCCTTTTATAGAAGATATTTAACGTCACTACAGCTGGTGTCTGGGAATGTGTGGCGGCCGTAAAAAGTCTCCCTGCCCTACATCATAGTGTAGTTTATATTTTCTTGTCCTTTGGAATCATTGATTCCATTGTGGAATTTTTGAAAAATTGAGGATCACTGATGAGGCCTTATTGGCCGAAACTAGCTAGTCTGGCCCAGAAAACATTTACACTCCATATTTTCTAGTTCTGTGGTATATCCCTTGCTTCCTAAGGATAACCCTTTTATAGAACATATTAGATCCTCTACGCTGTTTACCAGTACTCGTTTGCGGGTCGGTTTCAGCGTAGGTTTCTAGGATTCTATAGATGTTTGTTTGTTTGATTTGAGATTTAACGTCCCTGTCAACACTACCTAGGTCCTTTTGGAGACGTGGCTTCCTGTTGAATGGAATGAGATGAAATGACATCTCAGTCCCTGCCGCCCAGTGAAACAAATAGGGTTTACATGCAATGGATGGTCCGACTCGCACAAATTTGCCTGTGCTTCATCATAGTGCAAATTATATTTTCTTTCCTTTGGGTTCATTGAGCCCATTCTGGTTACTTTGAAAAGCGAACATCGCTTAAACCGGTGCTAGGAGGCGTATGCAGCCTTGCAAACTATTTGTTGTAAATGAATAGACTCAATAAAACTGTTTCTCAGATTTTCGTTCTTTTATGTGTTCTTTGTTTCCAAAGGCAACCTTTTAGCTTTTTATTAGACCCCCTTAGGGGTTTACCAGTACTCATGTGCGTTCGAGTTCAGCTCTACATTGAAGCATCATATAGCCCACTCTATTTCTCCAAGCCCCGATGGGCGGGGCATAGGTCCTTTATATAACTGTATGATAATCTGTTTATCATTTGTTTTCAGCAAAATCATTAGCCAAACCAAAACTCAAACCACACAAATGCACAGAATATATATGGTCAGGAACCTGCCATGATACATGTCACATGTTTAATACCCTGGCTAAGCAAACCCAGCGGCGACAACAGGTTGGCGTGTGTGAGAAGTCCAAGACACAGCTGAAAATGAGATATACACCGAAAACGAGATTCGTATACAGAACGGAATTTGGTGATTCGTGTTTGAGCAAAGTTGTTGATACGTTCTGCAAAGACGATAGACAAAAGGTTCCAAATATTGTACACTATGTTTGGTTTGGCAAGAATGAGTTCAAGTTTGTCAATTTACTCAGTTTTTTGAGTGTTCACAAATTCCAACAGCCCTGTATCATAATGGTGCATTCGGATCGCATGCCAAAAGGGCAGCTATGGCGATATTTTCTGCAGATCTCACCTAAAGTTATTCACGTGCATAGGAAACAGCCGAAAAAGGTGTACAGGAAGAAAATACAGTTTATAGAGCACAAAGCGGATGTGGCAAAACTAGAGGCTCTCAAAGGTGTGTGTTGGATCACGTGACGAAAACACGTCTATATATATTTGATCCCCTGAAACCCCACTTTTATATAGTAAAACTGGGGTTTACAGGGGTAAACCTTAATTTTCTTATTTCTGCTCTAAAATATAGATTGTGGGTACTCGTTAGAACCGCCTCGTCGAGGCGGTTCTAACGAGTATCCACAATCTATGTTTTGGGCACAAATAAGAAAAATATCGAAATTTTTCATCCGAAAATTTTCATTTTTCGGTGGTAAAATTTACAATGTATTTGTATAGGCGTGTTTTCGTAATGATTTTCCTTATTTATTTTACCACCAAAGTATAAAAATCCTGATATTTTTCATATTTCTGATCAATGTCAGACGACTGGATGTAGGCTCAGCCTATATTTATCATCTCCTTTATTGTGAAAATTTTCAGTTATTTCCTTAAATTCCTACAGGCCATTCCTTATCATTGAGAAACACCACCGACATAATGAGTTGTGTTTCATTGCTCCGAAAATGACATTTTTTTTCTAATAAAATAATATGATTTGTTTTCCTAATTTTGGTTTACTATATATTGTTGATGCGCTTTAGAACCGTCTCTTTGAGGCGGTTCTAAAGGCATCGACAATCTATATTTGCTGAATATAACGAGTACCCAAAATTCATACCTTTCAACAATAAAAATAATGTATACCTTAGGAAATCTCGATTTTTCTATGCATTAAGTTGTGCCTACAAGGACATTCATTTGTTCGCGTGATGTACATCACGCAAACATGCCTATATAATTTTAACCCCCTTGAACCCCACTTTTATATAGTAAAACTGGGGTTTACAGGGGTAAACCTTATTTTTCTTATTTGTGTTCAAAAATATAGATTATGGGTACTCTTTAGAACCACCTCGGTCTCATCGAGGCGGTTCTAACGAGTACCTACAATCTATATTTTGAGCAGAAATAAGAAAAATATCACAATTTTTCATCTGAAAATTGTCGATTTTTCGGCGGTAAAGTTTACAATGTATTTGTATAGGCGTGTTTTCGTAATGTATATACACTCATTTCCCTTCTGATATTGCTATTTCAGAGTATGGAGGCATATACCTGGATACAGACCAGATTCTGTTAAAGCCAGTGAACAAATTTCGGAACTTTGAAGCCACCATCGGCTTAGAATACGATAACTCGCCAACTAAGTCCGCCGTCACAGCAGCCAACTCCCTAGTTATTGCCAAGAAAAATTCGCTTTTCATAAAATTCTGGCTAGAAACCTACAGCTCGTTTACCAAATTGGACGGAAATCGCCATAGCAACGTGGTGCCGTACGAACTTTCCAAGAAATACAAGGATCTTGTTCATATTGCCGGTGACGTTTTTGCTAACCCCCATCACAAACAGATATCGCTTCTTTATGGTAGAAACATGGACTGGTTGCGGTATTATGGTGTTCATTTTCATGCTAAGATCCACGACCGTCTCTATGGTGATACGTTTACATTGGACTCCATAAGAACAACTAACACAACCGCTGGGGCTATTGCGCGGTATATTGTTTATGGGAATACAGATATGTGTGACAGACTTGCTAGTAAAGGCTAAAAAAGGTCTTAAAAAATACAACTTTGAACTGTAGAGGCTCGAACGCCGATGCGTAGCTTGTTTACAACGGCTAATTAGAACTCCATTACGAAAACACGCCTATACAAATACATTGTCTATTTTATAGCCGAAAGAAATGCCAATTTTAAGACGAAAAATTGTGATATTTTTCTTATTTCTGCTCAAAATATAGATTGTCGGTACACGTTAGAACCGCCTCGAGGCGGTTCTAGCGAGTATCTACAATCTATAATTTAGAGCAAAAATAAGAATATAAGGTTTACCCCTGAAAACCCCAGTTTTACTATTTAAAAGTGAGGTTCAAGGTGGGGGGTGGGGGTCAAAATTATATATGCGTGCATCGTTTCGCATCACAAAATCACGCCTATGTTATTCTGACCCCTTGAACCCACTTTTATATAGTAAAACTGGTTTACAGGGGTAAGCTTTACTTTTCTTATTTCTGCTCTGCACTATGGATTGTGGGTACTCGTTAGAACTGCTTCGATGAGGCGGCTCTAACGAGTATCCACAATCTGTATTTTGAGCAGAAATAAGGAAATAAAATCCCAATTTTTTCATCTTAAATCTTTCTTGGGGGGGGGGGGGGGCGTTAATTTTACAATGTATTTGTATAGGAGTGTTTTCTTAATGGATAGCTTCAGATAATACATATTTAAGGAAAATTAAGGGATTTTATTTTATCATGGAAATGTATGTTGCGAGTGCTCATTAGAATCGCCTCTATGAGGATTCTATTGAGTGCTACAACACTCGTAGTGAAGACCAAGTGAATTTCATTCTATATCTCCAGGTAACACATATTTATGGACACGTTTGGGGTTTATTTTATCATCGAAATGTATGTTGTGTGTACTCATTAGAATCGCTTTGATGAGACGATATTAATAAGTTTGTTTGTTTGATCTGAGGTTTATCCTCTCCATCAACACTATACATGTCATTTTGGAGACGTTGCTTCCAATTTTCTGGAACTTTTACTCGACATTGAGATGAAATGACATCTCAATGAAACCAATAGGGTTAATATGCAAGGACAGGCCAAATCGCACCTCTTTGCCTGGGCAGGCTTAGACTTAAACGGTTTACCAGTAAGCATATGAGGTCGGCTGCAGCTCAGCATGGAAGCACCATGTAGCCCATTCTATTTCTTCAAGCCATGATGGGCGGGGGTGGGATTCTAATGAGTGCACACAACACTCGTACCAAAGTCCCTGTAGATTTCTTTTGATAGGGACTTTATTTTGCAATTGAAATGTATATTGTGTGTACTCATTAGAATCGCCTCGACGAGGCGATTCTAATGAGTGCGCACAACATACCATTATTGTCATTGAAGATAAAGATGGACATCCCTCAATCATCCCCATTATTTCTCATTGCACTAATTATATGAATAACCCGGAATACCTGGAACTATCCTTATCTCGAACAAAATTTCGACTGCACAAACCACAGCTAGGTTTCTGTATTATTAGCAGCAGGAAGTTTTAGGACGGAATGGTTATATATTTTCCTGTCGACTCTCTTTATATTTCTTTTCTCTCATTCACACTCATTTTTCTCTTTGTCTCTTTTGACTCATTTTCTTGGAGTTGACATGAATCTCAAAACCATTAGGGTCATCTGGAAAAGTCCAGGGCCCAGTTGTTCAAAGCATCGTTAGCTTAACGAGCTCGTTAGTGGTCATATTGTTTAATGTTCTAGTCGGTACATTATTATATATAATATTGAATATGCAAAAGATACTCACATTTTTTCAACAAAAATATTAATATAGGTGCCATATTAAGTGATCAAAGTTTTAACCATTGGTTGACTAACAATATTTTTTTTTACTTTTGCACAACTGACCCCAGGAGATTATCCATATAAGCCAAAGTGCTTTCTGCCAAATCTTGCGCTCCCATTTTGCTTGTATACTGTACTTGTTCACTTGTACGGTATTTAAATTCAATAAATATTGTTTAAACCAAAGCAAAGTTAATTTTCAGTGAGTACATTGTGTGTAGGCATGCTGCCATAGCAAAGTTCATTTTCAGTGAGTAAACGTATGTTGTCAAAGAGTGAGTATAGGCATGACGTCATAGCAAAGTTCATTTTCAGTAAGTATATGCATGTTGTCAAAGCAAAGTTCATCATGAGTGAGTATAGGCAGTATGTCATAGCAAAGTTCATTTTCAGGGAGTATATTCATGTTGTCAAAGCTAATTTCATCATGAGTCAGTATAGGCATGACGTCACAGCAAAGTTCATTTTCAGTGAGTATACGAATGTTGTCAAAGCAAAGTTCATCATGAGTGAATATAGGCATGATGTCATAGCAAAGTTTATTTACAGTGAGTATATGCATGTTGCCAAAGTAAAGGTTTAGGCATATGCCATAGTAAAGTTCATTTTCAGTGAGTATATGCATGTTGTCAAAGTAAAGTTCATCATGATTGAATATAGGTATTGTGTCATAGCAAAGTTCATTTGCAGTGAGTATATGCATGTTGTCAAAGCAAAGTTCATCATGAGTGAGTATTGGCATGACGTCATAGCAAAGTTCATTTTCAGTAAGAATATGCATGTTGTCAAATCAAAGTTCATCATGAGTGAGTATAGGCAGTATGTCATAGCAAAGTTCATTTTCAGGGAGCATATGCATGTTGTCAAAGCTAATTTCATCATGAGTCAGTATAGGCATGACGTCATAGCAAAGTTCATTTTCAGTGAGTATACGCATGTTGTCAAAGCAAAGTTAATCATGAGTGAATAAAGGCATGATGTCATAGCAAAGTTCATTTTCAGTGAGTATATGCATGTTGTCCAAGCAAAGTTCATCATTGTTGAGTATAGGCATGATGTCAAAGTTCATTTTCAGGGAGTATATGCATGTTGTCAAAGCACTTTTCATCATGAGTGAGTATAGGCATGACGTCATAGAAAAGTTCATTTTCAGTGAGTATATGCATGTTGTCAAAGCAAAGTTCATCATGAGTGAATATAGGCATGATGTCATAGCAAAGTTCATTTTCGGTGAGTATATGCAAGTTGTCAAAGTAAAGTTCATCTTGAGTGAGTTTAGGCATATGTCATAGCAAAGTTCATTTTCAGTGAGTATATGCATGTTATTAAAGTAAATTTTATTTTGAGTTAGTCTAGGAATATGTCATAACAAAGTTCATTTTCAATAAGTTTATGCATGTTGTTAAAGTAAAGTTCATTTTGATTGAGTCTAGGCATATGTCATTGCAAAGTTCATTTTCAGCGAGTATATGCATGTTGTCAAAGCAAAGTTCTTCTTGAGTGAGTTTAGGCATAATGTCATAGCAAAGTTCATTTTCAGTGAGTATACGCATGTTGTTAAAGTAAAGTTCATTTTGAGTGAGTCTAGGCATATGTCATAGCAAAGTTCATTTTCAGTGAGTATACGATATGATATGAAATACCTATTTATTGCAAATCGGTTTGTTAACGTAATGTTTGTTTGTATTGGAGTTTAACGGCCCAGTCAATACTATTTTAGGTCATTTTTGAGCCAGTAAGTTTACCTACATGTACTTTTCCTGGACAGGCTTATACATTAGAGGTAAACCAGTACAGTGCACATTCTCTCGCCAGAAACTGACAACTGCCCATCTTTAATCAGCGGAAGGGAGAGAATGAGCACAGAAAAGATTTCGTGATCAATCTATACGAAAGAATGTTGCAGACCCCGGCAGGTATCGAACCCGCGACCTCCTGATGACCAGTCAGACGCGCGCATCCGACTTAGCTACCGAGGCCGGTGTTACTGTAATGTGTTTTGTAATAATTTTCAATTATTTCCTACTGTATATATGCTGTGTATTTATATTTATGACAGTAGTCTATGTGTAGTCGAACTTCAATCACTCGAATACACATGGGAAATTATTTTTGTCGAGTTCAGTTCAAGGCTACTAAGGGTTTATCATCATGTTAAGAAGCCCGCGAAATGAGCATCCTGTACGCCCCACTTCATAAAGAGAAAACTGGGGTTTGCAGGGGTAAACATTATGTCTTTTATTGCTACTCCGAAGCATAGACTTTGGGTACTCGTTAGAACCGCCTCATTAGAACCGTCTCATTGGGGCGGTTCTAACGAGTACCTACGAGCACAACTATGTTAGAGCACAAATAAGGCTAATATTACACTTTTTCATGAGAAAAAATATCCGTTTTGGACATGTTTGTTTGTTTGATTGATTTGAGGTTTAAGGTCCCCGTAAACACTATTTAGGTCATTTTGGAGACGTTGCTTCCAATTTTGTGGGACTTGTACCCGACACTTAGATGAAATGACATCTCAATCCCTGTCACCTAATGAAACAAATAAGGTTTATATGCATGGACGGGCTTACTCGCACCGCTTTGCCTGTGTAGGCTTAGACCTTCTAAGCGGTTTACCAGTATTCGTGGGTGGCCGATTTCAGCTCTGCGTGGAAGCATCCTGCAGCCCGATCTATTTCTTCAAGCCCCGATGGGCGGGGACAATTGGACATATATGAAAGAATGCGCAATGTCACACACACATGTTTTCCTTATAACATAGCGACAGATCGGGAGACACAGTGGAGAAAATAAGGTGTGTTTGCTTGAGGTTTACGGCACACCAACAACTAAGATCATAAGGAGATGGAACCTCGGTTTAAAGACTTATCCGATATAAGCGATATTTTCGATCTACCGTTTAAATACATATATGTCTTGTGTACTCATTAGAATCGCCTTGTCAATTCTTCATTGGGCGACAGGGCGTGAGATGTCATTTCATCTCAATGACGGGTAAAAGTCCCACAAAATTGGAAGCAACGTCTCCAAAATGACCTTTACAGTGTTGACGGAGACGTTAAACCTCAACCAACCAACCAACCAACCTTGTCAATTCTAATAAATGCTACACAGTATATGCCGGCCACGGTAGCACAGTCGAATGCGCGTCTGACTGGTGACCAGGGGAGGTCGCGGCTTCGATACCAGCCGGGGTCGGCAACTTTTTTTCGTGGAGATTAATCATGAAGTCATTTTCTCTCTTCCGCTGATCAAAGAAGGGCAGTTGTCAGTTTCTGTCGAAGGAATGTGCTCTGTACTGGTTAACCGCTCATCTGGCTAAGCCAGTCCGAAAACGTGTAGATAGGTAAACTGACCGGCAACATATGAACTAAAAGGTGTTGAATAGGCCGTCAATCTCCAAAACGAATCAAAAAAACAAATAATACAATATACAATTTCAAGAAAAAAAAAAGATTTCCCTAAATTATCTTTGTTCTTATCTAGAGATATGGGGAGAATGTTATAAGGACTCAAGAACGAGTAGGAATCAGCTTTGTAAAACGAGTAATTGGTATTGAATCCATCGCAGATTCGCTGTACAAAGAAAATTCGATAACCCGAACACGAAAGCGTCGTTTATTACGGCAAATTCGAACTCGTTCTGAAGTCCCTAGCGGCTTTTAGCATGATTTTAAGTATAATCATCACGTAAACACGCCTATATAATTTTGACGCCCTTAAGCTCCACTTTTATATAGTAAAACTGGGGTTTGCAGGGGTATACATTATTTTTCTTATTTCTGCTCAAAACATGAATTGTGGGTACTCGTTAGAATCGTCTCGCTGAGGCGGTTCTAATGGGTTCCATCAGTCTATGTTTGGAGCAAAAATAAGGAAAATATCACAATTTTTCACCTAAAACTTTTCGTATTTTCGTGGTTAAATGTATTTGTATAGGCGTTTTTTCGTAATGACTCCAGATATTCCTTGTTTAAGTATAATGAATAATTTTTTCTGATTTTATCTTGAAAAGGTATGCTATGTGTACTCATTAGAATCGGCTCAAAGAGGCGATTCTAATGAGTACACACAACATCCCTTTATTTTATAGAAAAATCGAAAAAAATATCTTTAAGTTATTCTCATTATGTCTCATGGCCTGGCCCTGTCGCTATTATTAACCCTCAGTTATTCGAACTACTCCTATCTCGAACAAAATTCCGTGATCCCATTATTCGAGCCATCGAAGGTTGACTGTATTTGCATCCTGTTTTGTTCATTTTGTACACAAGTTTGTTGCAATGCCTTGGTGTCTCAATATGTTGTGCTTTTATGATATAATCATGCGGTTAACTGTATTCTGAAATTTGTTTGAAACGGTTTAAGTTAAATCAGCATTATATGTTAATACACTATTTCAAATTCTTTTGCGGTTTATATTTTTCCCCATGCAGTCATTGGGCCTAATCTTGGCCTTGAAGGATAAATCATGGGCCACCGATGAGGCCTTATTAGCCGAAAGTAGCGTAGCGATATATGAATCCGGTTTGCTGTTCGTTCAAAATCGTAAACGTTTGCGACCACCCTAACTTTCAGCCTTTATCTTAGAGACTATAAGAGCTTCATTATTGATACTTGGTACAAACTTGCATCTAGGGATGGATACTTTAATTCAAAAATCCATATTTGATCTTGACCAACATTTCATGGCTCACTGACTTTGTGAACTATTGCGTCACCTAGCTAACACCGTAATTTTCATGCCCATTTCTCAAGAACTCTAAGAGGATCATTAATGATACTTGATAGGGTTAGCAATTTCTGTTCAAGTATCCATATTTTGCCTTAACCTACATTTCATGGGTCACTGACTTTGTGAAGATTTTGCACCCCAACACACACACACACACACACACACACACACACACACACACACACACACACACACACACACACACACACACACACACACAGAGGCCCGCGGACTGACAGACACTCGACTCTGATAATGAAACAATATACCCGATTTTTTTTTCTCGAAAAAGCGGGTATAAAAACGCATATCACCTTAAATTCCACCTTTTATGTCTTGATCAGTATACCCCCTCGGTGTTGTATTGTAGGTGTATCCATTCAGAATCTAGTCCTCGGTGATTGTTGTAGAATCATAGCAACAAATAAGGTTGGATTTTTGTATTTTTGTTAAAACTCCGTTGTGGGTAGGCGGAGGCGGTTCTAATGAATACCACAACATAGGTTTATATGGAGAAACTACAACTTTCTTCCGGCTTTGATCGCCATAGAAATATGAGTCCGCGCAAAATGTAGTCCGGTTTGGCGCAGTAATCAAAACTGTACAAGCGTATTAGTTATCCTATAATCGCAATACAGACTTTTGAAGCAGACGACTTGGCGATTTTATCTTAACTTTCAGAGAATAGATTCAGCATTGTATATGAATCAGCTGCATCATGCGAGACTGCATACCCAGATCAGTGCGGCGTCTGCCCAGCCGTCTGCTCAGGTTTTACACTGTTTTCTATCAGTGCTGTCAATATTTACTCCTTAAAGACAGGCCTGCTGTTGGACGAGGTCAGCTGCAGACAAGAATATTAATGTTTTTTTTTTTCTGACTTTCGAGGTCACGTCTAGGTCAGTTACAACTTACATGTAGGTGTATATTAGACTTAGACTAGCTAATAGTCTGATCATAAAAGTCTGATCATTTTTTTTTGGTATTTTTAGTGGTCTAAAAATTTATCACCTTCTTAGTAATGGCAAGTTAAGTCTATTTGGTCTCAAATCTTAGGATTATCAGTTAAAATTGAGCCAGAGAGACTAGACTAGCTAAACTTTTATACACTGTTCATTTTAGTGCAAATGATTATTTTAATTCCATATTATTCATTTTAACACCGAGTGGCTAGGCTATATTAGACTTTGCGTGGAGAAATTGGAAAGAAAGGCTGTTATGTCCCTTTCAACCCTGGAATATGGTACAGATACCTATGCAAACAGTGCAGGTGGTCCTGTGATATAATTCTAGGTGCCATATTTAGCAGAATGGACGAGCCCAACTTCAGTGATGGAAGAGTACACTCCAGAAACTCAAGGCAGTGAATAAATCAAAGCACTGACAACACTCATGCCGATTGTCTCTAAATGCAGGCCTGTCATGAATGGGGACTTGGACTGATTCGTATAAACTTAAGATGTTAGTAACTGGTGCAAAAAGTGTAGAACAAGATTAGCACCGTGTTCTGCGGCGTTTGATCTGAGTCTACATTGTTTGCCAGATCCAACATTTGATTCAAGTGCAGATTTTACAGATAACACTTACATGTACCCAACACTGACAAACGACGCGGCGATGTTCGGGTTGATTGTTTGGCATTCGACCCGAAGTTACTGATAAGAAAAGCGATTCAGAGCTAACGTCTACGTGACTATCACTGACTTCTCAGAACAACCTTTTTTCTTGTAGAAAATAGTCGCAGTGAGATCAGGGTATTCCATAAGACTGAAGGGGGTTATCCTGGAATCATAGGGTGAGCTCGGCAAACAGTGTTGATCAAGATCGGACGCTGCAGAACGCGCTTCTTATCAAAATCCTCACTATTTGTTTGGAATTTCAGAGTTAAATTAAACAGTTTAAATCTCAGCCCAGGACTATTACCCCAACGTACACCCCGACAACACTTTTAGTGCTTTGATTCTGAAACCAAACGATTGCATGATTACAACACACTTAGGCACCATGCCCTTAAGCTAAAAAGGTTAAATCAATCAACCGTGACGTATGGTTTCCAGTCCGGCCACGACCCTGTGTACCACCTTCATAGAAACCACATGTTCAGGATCAAACTTTTGATGTGTGATGTAATGTCGTGCCTAGAAAAGAAGAAACTGAATTTTGCTCTCAAAAAGCATTTGCAACACCTTTTTTTAAAGGATCGCAAGCATGCCCCTGGACAGTTAGAGTGATTGAGTGAGTGCAACAACAGCTAAGGTCATATGGAGACGATACCTCGGTTTAAAGACTCATCCCAAAGTCTGGGGAAGCCCGGGATCGATCCTACGATCCCTGGTTTACAAGGCGAGTTGCATAACCACTACATCACGGAGTAGTCCGGGCAAACTAGCGATATTTGGCCTAGACCCAAGCAAAATTGCAACACAAATGTTTTTACCATTTTTGTACTGGAGTACCTTCCCTTAAAGACATATCAAAAGTAGGACGGAATCGGACGATATGAATTGTTTTTTTTTATTAGCATTTTGAAATGTTTGGCAAGCAATTTAGTGTTTAAATCCAATATTTTGCTATCTGACAAGGTATCGTTGAGTTTCATTTTTTCAAATCTAATCTGTCTATACCAGCATGGAAACTTTTTCATGTAAAATGGTTAAACAAGTTTTGTATTAATTACATGATGACTTATATGGTTAAACAGGGGTAGAATTACCCCACCCACTTTTTTGCCCTTGTGACTGAACTCTAAACAATTTATATCGACTAATGATGATGTTACTTATCAAATGCATACCACAAACCAGCAAGACTACTGCATCGAAACTCAAAGGATAAAAACACCAAGAAACAACACAGAATACATTTCTCTACAGATACAAATAGTAGCAAATGTTTGGAACAAATTCGGTCTTCCCATCTAAGCATACATGGAAAAATACCACGAATAGAAAAATATTTGTCTTCTACGAAACTACCAGACAAGATAGGCTGGATAATGATGCCGACTTCAGAAGGTTTAAAACAATGCATCCAGAATTAAAAGTAGCTTCCATATGGGCGATGTCCGTAGACAAACCCTCCTCTGTAGCTGCATTTACAGTAGCAAGACTTTGGGCAACTCCGCCTATAGACAAGGAGGCCAAAGAATGTGCAATATGCAGTGCATTCTCAAACGATATGTTTAAGCATATAGATACTGCTTGTCCTGCTTTTCTAGGAGAAAGAACACAATTCAATCATTATGTAATTAACAATATAAGCGATGGGATTGGACGCTTCTTGCAAAGCACGAAATTCGAATCTGTCTTCTGCAGCCTTATAGGCTCCAAATATTATGACTGCTTCAACTGTGACGAAAATATTTACAATGAATTTCTGTGCAGTTCGCTTAAATTTGTTTGCTATTTAGTCACAACATATTCTAAGCCGTACAACGTATTCCCCTAAATACGAAGAACGTTGATTTTACTAAGTTCCTCAGTCATTAACTTTATCCCTTGTGCTTTCGTTTCGACAAGGGATTTAGAAATAGTGAAATGACGGCTGGATGGTAAACCAAGGTTATGCAACTACTCCCGATGACGACTTAATCTCTTCTTCCCTTGACTACGGCTTCTTCTTTTTCTGAATTATCATCATCATCATTATCATCATCATCATCATCATCATCATCATCATCATCATCATCATCATCGCCTTCTTCTTTTCCTCTCATGTATATAAAATCGTTGTATAACGCGCCGTATTCCCATATTTATTGTTTTGTAATTTGTATTAATTGGTGTATGTTTATTTGTGTATGTATTTATACTTACACACGAAATGTAATCTCTGTCAAAGAGGAAATAAAGAGCAAATATAACACTAAAATTGGACTGAAGTCATAATTAGATCACCAAAATGATAATCTCAAGGTTCTTATCCTTATACTTATGTGTTTTGTTTGTTTGTTTGATTTGAGGTTTAACGTCCCCGTCAACACTGTAAAGGTCATTTTGGAGACGTTGCTTCCATTTTGTGGGACTTTTACCCGACATTGGGAAGAAATGACTTCTCAAGCCCTGTCGCCCAATGAAACCAATAGGATTTATTACCATGGACGGTCCGCCTCGCACCGCGGTTCCTGGACAGGCTTAGATCCTCTAAGCGGTTTACCAGTACTAGTGTGCGGGCCGGATTCAGCTCTGCGTGGAAGCTTATACTTATGTGTATAATTAACATACATATAACCAAGTGGTGGGTTTAACATCATGCAATCAAAAGCTAATCAGACTTATTTAAGCCTGGTCATCCACCTGGTCTAAACAGCCTTCAGTGTAATGTAACGGTTATGCATAAATACCGCTTCTACAGCCTTGCTCCTACGGCTGTAAGAGCCGGCTCTTTTAGCGACGCGGGTAGAGTGGTTGGCTTATTCACGAAGTTAAGCAACGTATATCATGGTTAGTACCTGGATGGATGACCGCGTAGATTAACTTCGTGGGCGACCCGGTACACGCTACATTGGTGGCAGCGATGGGATAGAAACAGTGCCGCTGATTTGTTACATAGACTCCGTCCTCGGGTTTAGTCTTGTGAGGCATGTGTGACTTCGGGACGAAGTCAAGAGGTGAGGGGGAGAAATGTAACGGTTATGGATAAATACCACTTCTACAGCCTTCCTGTAGGAGCCGGCTCTTTTAGCGACGCGGGTAGAGTGGTTGGCTTATTCACGAAGTTAAGCAACGGATATCACGGTTAGTACCTGGATGGGTGACCGCGTAGCTTAATTGCGTGGACGATCCGGTACACGCTTATAAACCCTAGTTTCATTGGGCGGCAGGGCTTGAGATGTAAATTCATCTCAATGTCGGATAAAAGTCCAACAAAATTGGAAGAACGTCTCCAAAATGACATTTACAGTGTTGACGGGGACGTTTAACCTAAAATCAGACAAAAATCAGTGTACACTTGAAGTAAGCTAGTATCCTCAGCTACCAATTTAGTGCACATCCAAGACTGTGATAAGACTGGCCAGATGCCTGGGGAGATGTCATGCTTTAGTGGGTGCACATACCACATTGTTGGTTTTGCTACATGAATGTTCATATTACTAGACCTTTTATATCAAATCACAATACAGACATGATGTACATCTTTTCCTTCAATACACTGTTCTGCTGAAGCTTGATTCTAATCACAGTCTTTAGTGTCATCTGTATTATCCAACCGAATTGGAATTCAGACAGCTAGTTCACTTGCATACACCACACATTTGGGAACAAGTAAGGCCATGCTTGAGACAAGTGCACAGAAGAGTTTTGCAATCGGCCTTACATTTACACCTGTTGACCTTGAGCAGACTCTCAGGTGCTGGTGGTTTATCTGTATGAACCGCCAGCAATTTGTCACCTTTCATTGCCCAACCCCAGTTTTCTGCAGGTGCATATGTCTCCATAGTCCTATTTCATTGTTGCACTATTGGCAGCTATCAGACCTTCATGATTAGATATAGGTTACTGAGATTTTGGTGGATGCTTCTGACAAAGCTTTTATTTATAGCTAAATATGCCAGTAACGTGTGTCTGCAACTTTGAATCTTCGTTTTGTAATGTACTCATTTCTCTAGTTTGTTCCTTCTACTATTAGAAGCTGGAGATGTTGAGAGCAATTCAGGTCCAGACAATGAGCACTCGTTATCTATCCACCATCTAAATATTAGGAGCATACGAAACAAAATTGCCTATCTGAGACGCATCTCGACGCCAACGTATCCTCTGAACTACTTACTATTTCAAATTATTTTAGTGACCCGTACAGGAAAGACAGGAATATGTATGGAGGTGGATTGCTCTTGTATATAAGTTCTAGACTCAGGCACCGACGTAGACCTAAGTGAAGATTCAATTTGGACAGAAGTCAATGTAACTCAAGATAGCTTATTAATAGGTTTATTTTAAAGTCCAACCACAGCAGATAGTAATTTCTTTAATAATTTTAATGCAAATATCGGAAAAGCCTCGGAAATAAGAATTTCATAAACATCTTGGATTGACTTTAAGTAAAAACGGACAGTGGGATGAGCGCATACAAAACATATTAACACGAGCTGCAAAGATTGTAGGTATAATGAATAAACTAAAATTTACGCTCACTTGAGTTGCACTAAACCAGATATATCTTTCATATGTACTACCTATTCTTGAGTATTCTTCAGTCGTCTGGGATGGATGTTCTCTCCAAGACTCAAATGCTGTCGAAAAGCTTCAAAATGAGACTGCTAGAATAGTAACTGGTCTCACGAGATCGGTTTCTTTGGATAATTTGTACAGGGAATGTTGCTGGCCATCATTAGCAGATAGACAAAAACAACAAAAAATGATTTTCATGTACAGATCAACGAATGCGTTAGTTCCAATCTACATAACTGATTTAATCCCTTCTGTTATAAGGGAAACCACCAATTATCGTCTGAGAAATCAAAATAATATTACTCAACCGTTTTTTCATACCAAACTATTTAGGAAATCTTGTATTGCGTCAGGAATAACGTTGTGGAATTCTCTGGACGAAAACTTACCAAACAGCCCCTCCTCAAATTCATTTTAAATATCATACAAAAAAGACACCATCTAGATGTTCAAAGAGTACCGCCTCACTATATTAATGGTGACAGATATTTGTCAGTTATGCATTCTAGATTTAGAAACACATGTAGTAACTTATACAATGATTTGTATATTAACCCTTTAACAATGAATCCACTTTGTACCCGTAATCAAGGAAGAGAAAACGCAGAGCACTATTTCCTTTGATGCTCTAAATATGAAAACGAACGGTTGAGATTTCTCCATGAAACGCGCGAGTTTCACCCTTAAAGTATCAACCTGGTTTTATTTGTTATACTACAATTTTTAGAGCTGTCAGGAGTTACATTAAAAACACAAAACAATTTTCTGATTAGAAGTTTAGTAGATCCCATTACTCCATGATCACCCGAGAAGGCGCACACTATTTATTTATTTATTTATTTATTTATTTATTTATTTATTCATTTATTTGTTCATATCATTTTCACGTGACTATAATTTATTGATGTCATTTTGTAGGGGAAGGGTCGTAACTAATGTTGAGAGAACTATTGACCCAACCCCATTGTACACATATACATGTATATGTATTGGTTGCAATAAAATATGTTTATGCTGAAAGAGAGAAATTGGTTTAAAGGACCTATAATAATCTTTTCACAGTGAAAACGCTGACACTAAAACTGCCCAAGAAACGAAGCAAAATCAAAATTGCGTTAGTGGGTGGGGTAAACCGACACGAATATTTAAAAGCATTGGCTTGTAACACATTCCTTTTCATACTAAACATAGACTTAATAGATGGAACATGACATGAAAAGTAGAAGTAAAACAAAGATCAGGAATTGATACAATTAACTTACTCCACCCATAAAAGACACCAAAGGGAAAGAAATACAAACATTAAGCGACCAGACCATAATGGAAACCTAAACAAAGGAAGGCCATAAGGACAGTTGAAAGTTTTATTATCAACATATATGCAATAGAATCCATTTAATAACTAAATTGTAAGCTATACAAGCTTACAACTCCAGTTATAATAGTTTCACAGTGATAAAATCACCCATAAAAATAAATGAAGGAAAAAATCAAATTTCATATTCTCCGATTCCGTCCTACTTTTTATATGTTATTAACATATATCATAGGTGGTCAAAACTAAAAAAGACATTTGTGTTGCAATTTTGTCTAGGTCCCCACACAGTTTGACCGGACTAGAGGCTTCAAATGGCAGTTAGAAACTGGTCGGAAAGCGGATGACGTTGATTCTGATTTTGGGTGCCACATGTGTGTGATATATCGTCTATTGGAGCGACATCTTACTATAAACAGAAGACGCTAGTTGACGTCGACGTAGCGGAAGACCGACGTCAGTACGTCAAGATCGATTCATCCGACAGACGCATATGCGAAACAGATTTCTGCCGGCAGCTGCTACCCTGTACCTGTAGATAAACAAGGGGTCTCAACTACCGACTAAAAAGCACTAACACTGTTCGTCGCCCTAATGCGATGCACGTTTGAGAGCTAGATGTCCATTCACACGTCGACACAGTACGGAACACTTACGCTGGTGCATGGAATACGTCAATTGGCGTCTTAGCGACTGACGTGATATGCGTTTCAGTGACAAATCGCACTTCAGCGTGAATCACGCCGATTGTCTTTTCGGGGTGTTTCGATGTATAGGTGAAAGGTATGCCGAGGCGTGCGTAATAGAGCATGACATATCGGGTGGAATAAGCGTAATTGTGTGGCGAGCTATAGCGAGTTAGCGAACAGTTAGTTAGTGTCACTAAGAACATTCAAGATCATGGCTGAGACGTGAACTGAAAAGCGAGAAGTGCGTTGGCCTCACGTGGTTCCATTCAGAATCCGGGAAATCTTATCCAGCAGGATTACGCGCGGGTTCATAGTGCTGTTCTTACTCAAAAAATGTCTTCAAGCCAATGGAATTCATGTACTGGACCTTTTTCGCCTCCGATCTCTTTCCCATCGAGTATCTTTTGGGAGAGGTATCCACAACCGACCAGACAAAAAGTGTTACTTATGGACAGTGGCATTGTTAAAACTTGAATTTTAATGTTTGGTTTTGAAAACGTAAATAGTTTCTTTCAAAAATTTGAAACATCGAATGGCATTTCATAATACCGCCGGTGTATTGACATCTGCAAACATAAAATATTTAATGGAATTTGCAGAACTACTTTTCTAAATTTTAAGATCTTTTTAGAAAGGTTTTCTTTAAGTTTTCACAGTGTTATGATTTTCTCATAGAATCTGTCATTTCAGTGCCTTTGGCGCTTTGATTATCAAGTGCTAGAAAATATTTAGGTCGGTAGGTAAGAAAATCTTTTTATTTTTTTTTTCTGGATAGCAATACAAGTTGCAGGGTCGGCACAAAAATCAGGGTAGGTCGGGTTAGCCGAAACACAGATATTTTTTAGGCCTAAAGAAAAACTGAGCATGAACTTGTAATCTATATCTTCTATCTCATTCAGGATTTTAAAGAGTTGAATCATGTTCCTTCTTCTCAGATCGTGTCAGTGTAAAATGCACTTAGTTTGTTTAATCCATATATGCCTAGTGGCCCTTTACTTGGACAGTGGCAAACAGTGCAGACCCAGATTAGACGCCGCAAAACGCGGCGTCTAATCTGGGTCTATACTGTTTGTTTGCTTAAAGAACATTCATTTTTGTAAACATTGCAACAAACAAATATGGTTTCACTCAGCAAAACATTTCATATAGGCATTTTAACGCATTTTCAATGAAAGATGCAGGGTACTTGCTCGCTTGAACAATGACGTGACGTACTCTAAATTGACGTTTCTAAAGTAACGTCTAGTAACACAACGTCACGTCAGCACAGGCATAGCAACGCATTGACAACGTATTCTAATTAGAACAAAACAATGATCGCGTGAAGTAATGTTACTCTAAAGAGTTTATTTACTACAAGCCCTAAATATTTGATAAGAAGAAAGTTTAGACCTGAGGTCACTATGGCTGCATGGGCTAGGATGAGACATATAGTTGTTTCTCGGCAGGAAACACGGGAAAGCATACTAATGGATGAAATGCAGAGTATAAAAGAGGAGGAGGATGTGGCCTCTTTGAAAGGAACCAGAGACCGAAGAATAGGTGAGTGGGCAAACATTATGAAAACACACCTATTCCAATGCATTTTAATTTTACCGCCGAAAAAAAAAAAATGAAATTTTTAATATGAATAATTGTGATATTATACTTATTTCTGCTCAAAATATAGATTTTAGGTACTCTATGAGGCGGTTCTAATGAGTACCCATAATCTATATATTAGAAAAATAAGTTTTACCCCTGTAATTCCCGGTTTTATCACATAAAATCGTGGTTCCAGGGGATCAAAATTATATAGGCGTTTTTTCGTGGTGGTAAGTAAGTTTTTTTGGCTGTCGCGTTTGATTCTCATTACGAAAACACGCCTATATAATTTTGACCCCCTTGAACCCCACTTTTCTATAGTAAAACTGGGGTTTACAGGGGTAAACCTTATTTTTCTCATTTCTGCTTTAAAGTGTAGATTGTGGGTACTCGTTAGAACGATGAGGCGGTTCTAACGAGTACCCACAATCTATATTTTGAGCAGAAATAAGAAAAATATCACATTTTTTCATCTTAAAATTTTCATTTTTTCGGCGGTAAAGATTACAATGTATTTATATATGCGTGTTTTCGTAATGTTAGCACCATCACCTTTACTATAACACATTCGTGTGGCAAAGTGTAGTCTTTGAATTGCTTTCCTATCTTAAGAACAATTAATTTTCAAAATACATTTTGTGTTGTTATTCTTATTTCGGCTCCAAGACAGTGGGTACTAGTTAGAACCGCCAAAATGAGGCGGTTTTTAATGAGTACCCACAACCTATGTCTTGGAGTTTCACTGGTAGTATAAACATATTTCATTGTATATGATGTAACAGTACCAACAATGGGGTTGGGCTACAAGTTCTACCAACTTTAGTTACATCCATTGAGTTTTTCTTTCTTTCTTTCTATATATACTGCCGTACGCCCTCGCGGACATTCTAGGCAGGTGTATATTGCATACACTCCAGTTTTGCAGGATGGAAGCCTACACAGTAATCATGTAATTATGGTAGGGTTCTTTAACCTGCACAGGGGATGGTTCTCCCTGCACAGGGGGCCTCCAGTTAACGTCCCGATCCGAAGGACGGTGCACTTTATGACATTCATCCCTGCAAATGATGCCAATGGAGCGTGTTCGGACACCGAAATTTTATCGCCGCTGCCGGGGATCGAATCCGGGACCTCTAGCATCAGAGTCAAGTGCACTAACCACTGAGTTATCACGCTCCATCGCCGGCATGCATTGGGGTGGGTTCGGTCCGCTGGGAGTCTTGGCGTCGCTGTCGCTGGGGAACTCGATTTGGGTCGGCGCGTTTCCGGGGGCTGTGGCATTCGGGTCTCTTGGACGTGGTTTTGCTTTTGCTGCTGTGCGGACAGGGGATGTTGCGTGCGGTGCATTGGTTCGGCCTCGGCTGGGGTGTGCATTGCCTATTTGGCGCCCCCGTGTTTGGCTCGGATTCGGCGGATAAAGAGGGTCCGGGGACGGCTGCTCGGTGGGGCCTGTCGGCGGTGGCGGAGCAAGGGTGGTGCTGGTGATGTGGTGGGCTGGAGTAGCCGTCGCTTGAGGTCCGTCGTGATTAGTCCTCTTTGTCATTCTTTTTATAGGATACACTCTAATGCGGTGTCTCTTGGTGAAGATTTGATGCTTGGCCCTAATGGCTGGTTCTGCCCAAGCGGGGGCATCAGGACTGGACGGCGGTTAGTTTCGTAGGTAACAGACCTGTAGCGATGCATTGGAAGGCTCATTCTTCCCGGGGGCTGTTCCTCAGTGGGGTGGTCTTCCCTCCTCCGTGGTGGTGCTGCGGAGGTCGGGTTTTGGAATTGCGTTTTAGTATACCTCTGCGGACGGATTGTTGGTGGTTTTGCGAACTCATCCAGTGATCTTTTATGCTTAATTCTAATGGCCAAATGTGATGCTTAATTCTAATGGCCAAATGTGACCGACTCAGCACATGTAGATAGATAGAGAGAATGCCGTGTGTGTTATTCATCGTTAAGTCCATGTAATGAACAACCTCGTAAAGGCGGTTCTAACGAGCACCAACAACCTATGTCTGCAGTGTCAATAAAATAAAAATATCACGGATTTTCATCAGAAAAGTAGCCAATTTGGCTGTGTGAAAATGCAATGTCGCACGGGTATGTTGTCGTAATATGTTTGGCTCCATAATAAAGGTTGAGGGTACTCGTTAGAACTCCTTCCAGTTTTCTCACCGTAAAATTGGGTTTAGGTCATTTCAAAGGCTTGTTATTACATATAATGTGGTGTCCAGCGTTGTCGGATTGCCGAACTACATGTAACGGACCTCCGTGGCCTTGCTGACCCTTAAACATTAGATCTCTTACCGCTGTTGGTTCGAGCCTTGCTTGGGGCACATGTGGGGCGCCAAATTCTGCAACATCGGGTCATGTGTTGTTTTTTCTCCGGGTATTCCGGTTTTTGCCCACATCTGATTAACGATCGTCTCGAAATAAGTGAAGTAATCTTGAAAGGACGATTTTGTTTGTGTTTTGGTTTTATGTCCCCGTCAACTCTATTAAGGTCGTTTTGGAGACGTTGCTTCCGAATTTGTGGGAAAAAGAAAGAACCCCTAGGGTTTTTGGAGCGGTCCGACTCACGCCACTTTTGTAGGACCGGCTAAGACCTAAGCGGTATACCAGTACTCATGTTCAGTCGATTTCAGCTCTGTGCGGAAGCATCATTTAGCCCAGTCTATTTCTTCAAGCCACGATGGGCGGGTGGGGTGGGTGGGGTGGTGGTGGTGGTGGTGGAGGGGGGGGGGGGCTATGGGGGGAGGTGAGACACCAAATTCTCGTTACGTCTATATAAATACATAGTAAATTTTATCGCCGAAAAAGGCAAATTTTGAGAAGAAAAAATGTGATATTTTTCTTATATATATTTTTGGTACTCGTTAGAACCACCTCATCGAGGCGGCTCTGACGAGTGCCGACAATCTATATTTTAGATCAGAAATAAGAAAAATAAAGTTTACCCCTGTAAATCCCAGTTTTACTTTATACAAGTGGGGTTCAATTGGGTTAAAATTATATAGGCGTGTTTTCGTGATGGCAACGGGAAGGTCTGGTGTTTTTTCTTGGTGTACTCCGGTTTTCGCCCACCTCTGATTAACGATCGACTTGAAATAAATGAAATAATCTTGAAAGGGCAGTAAAACCAAAACCAAAAACGATGGTCGGTGCGAATAAAAAAAAAGAAATAAAATAAAGAAGATACACTTGTTAAATTAAATGTGATGTCTATTGTTGTCGGATTAAAGCAAGACAACAAATCCAAGTATACATAATCGATAACTTCTAAATAATTTACTTAAGAGATTTCTTAAGGGATTAATTCTCTACTGACACACCACTCCTTGCACAAAGAACGAATTCGCATCAGCCATGGTAATAGAGCTTTCGGTGTCCGAGCCATCGTAGTTTATCTGTAATTCGAACCCTCAAGAAACAGAGGTATCATCGGCCCCCGCCCATCGGGACTTGAAGAAATATATGTGCTGCATGATGCTTCCATGCAGAGCTGAATCCGACCCGCACACGAGTACTGGTAAACCGCTTAGAGGATCTAAGCCTGTCCAGGCAAAGTGGCGCGCACGAGTTGGACCGTCCATGCTTATAAACCCTATTGGGTTCATTGGGCGACAGGGCTTGAGATGTCATTTCATCTCAATGTCGGGTAAAAGTCCCACAAAATTGGAAGCAACGTCTCCAAAATGACCTTTACAGTGTTGACGGGGCGACAGGGCTTGAGATGTCATTTCGTCTCAATGTCGGGTAAAAGTCCCACAAAATTGGAAGCAACGTCTCCAAAATGACCTTTACAGTGTTGACGGGGACGTTAAACCTCAATTCAAACAAACAAACAAACAGTGTTGACGGGGACGTTAAACCTCAGCTCAAACAAAACAGAGGTATCATAACGAAAACACATCCGCGTGACAAACTGCATTCTTTCATATCTCCAAAAACAGTTATTTTTTTTGTCTGACGGTGGGGGGGGGGGGGGGGGGGGTGGGGGGGGGGGGGGCTAATGCAGGGTCAGTCTGGTCAGCGGAATCATGGATATTTTTTTGCCTAATAATCCGAGTTATTAGTACCCTCTATCCATCTATTAAGTAAGAAACATAATATGGTTTTCATTTTATTTACTTGTTTAGTGAAGCGTGTGTGTGTGTGAATTCGTGTTTAACGTCGCTTTCAACAATTTTTCAGTCATATCACGACGGTGTCTGGTTGCGACAGGGAGCTCAATTCTCACTTTTATAGTGCTGCCTCACTGAAGTATCATGTCCCAGACACATTAAATATCACACCCAGTCACATTATTCTGACACTGGGTCGACCAGTCCTAGTTCTACCCCGTAAATCTGAGTGCCAAGCGAGGAGCGAGGAGCAGCTAGTACCATTTTAAACGTCTTTGGTATGTCGCGGCCCGGGATCGAACCCGTGACCGTCCGTTTCCCGGAGCGGACACTCTACCAACTGAGCTATCGGGGCCGGTATTTAGTGAAGCGTAATAATAAGACAACTACTTACAACCACGTAAGCGTGACCATACAACTGAAAATTCCTGAAACACCAGTTTATGAAGTGAAAAATAGAGTTTACAAAGGTTTACATTGCGGTGCTCGTTAGAACCGCCTCACTGAGGCGTTCTAATGAGTACACACAATCAATATTTCAGGCGAAATAAAATCTAAAATAGGATTAAGATAAAATGCCATCTTAACGACCACGGCATGCGAAAACCTGTTTTGCCATTTGCAAACATCTAATAGGCTGGGAAAATAGCACTGAACTGATACTTAACGGGTATAGATACACCTTCATGGGAAGCAACTCCTGCAAAAGTATTTTTGCCTCCCATGTCAATAGGGGTCAACTCTTAAAGAAAAGAATTTGCTCCTTAGCAGCAAATTCATTCCTTTAAGAGTAGACCTCCTTTTGAATGGAACAGGGTTTATAGAAAAGCGAACAGGAAGTCCCGAAAGTTGTCTCCCTTCGAAAAAAGGCGGAAAAATATGTCAGGTGTTCCCATTCCCCTTAAACCTTAAATTCGTTATTTTAAGCAAACAGTGTAGACCCTGATCAGATGCAGTATCTGCGGCGTCTGATCATGGGTCTTCACTGTTTGCCAGTGCCCAAACACATGATCCCAGTCCATGTTTTACAACAAACATTCTTTAGGCAGCCATATCAGGTTAAGTTCGTGCAATGAACACCGCTCTAAACCATACTTTATACAGAAAATATGGGTTTACAGGGTAAACATTATTTTCCTTATTTCTTCTCGAGAGCAAATATTGTGGGCACTCGTTAGATTCGCATCCCATCACGAAAACACGCCTATATAATTTTGACCCCCTTGAACCCCACTTTTATAGAGTAAAACTGGGGTTTGCAGGGGTAAACCTTATTTTCCCAATTTCTGCTCTAAAATATAGATTGTGGGTACTCGTTAGAACCGCCTCGACAAGGCGGTTCTGACGAGTAACTACAATCTATATTTTGAGCAGAAATAAGAAAAATATCGCAATTTTTCATCCTAAAATTTTCATTTTTTCGGCGATTAAGGTAACAATGTATTTGTATAGGCGTGTTTTCGTAATGCATCACGCTTTACAAGTCCGTGAAATGAACACACCTCTAAACCCCACACTATATGGAGCAAACTGGGAATTACAGCGGTATACATTATTTTTCTTATTTCTGTTCCAAGTCATACGAGCGTATGGCGTGGGTACCATGAGGCGGTTCTAACGAGAATATAAGAATCTGATATGGGGTTCTGTTGTAGATGAGCGTTTCCAACCCGAGGGATGACCGTGCTGAGCGGAACCTCGGCGTAGCCTCGGTTCCGCTCAGCACGGTCATCCCTCGGGATACATATTGGATTCTTTTTCTTGCACAACACCTCCGGTTAGTTTTGACAGCTCGCACATATATATTGTTTACAAAATAAAAGTAGTGCGGAAGTAGTTCCGGCAGTTGAATAGAATTGAAGCGCATTTATGTTAGTTGCCTGGGTCGGAACACCAGGGTCAGAACATAAATTTCTATCCCAGGGTAAAATCACGGATTTCCTTGTCTTGTGTGCAAGAATCTACAACCTATGTTGGGAGTATAAATGAGGAAACTATAACAAACTTTCGTCAGAAAACAATAACATTTTAGCGAGATATGAAAAAAACATTGGGTTTTACAGCGGTGTACATTATTTTTTTTTTTATTTCTGTTCCAAGATATATGATGTGGACACTCGTTAGAACCGCCTGAATGAGGCGGTTCTAACGAGTACCTACAACCTATGTTTTGACTACAAATAAGGAAAATGAGGCGGCGCATGACAAAACCTACATTAAGACCCGTATTATGGTCAAGACTCAGTTCAGCCGGCCCCGTCCGGTCAGCCTGGTCGGAGCATTCTCTTGTTGCCCTATGAATAGCCCAGAGGCTATAGAAGGCTGATGCGAACAGCGTAGACTCTGATCAGACTGCGCGGATGCGCAGGCTGATTTGAGTCCTAGCTGGTCGCCCAGGTCTTATTGTAGATTTTGTCGTGCGCTGGCTCAAATATAACAAAATGACCATTTTTATGCCCCGCCATTCAAAAAATGGTGGAAGGGCATATAACGTTGCCCTTGTCCGTCCGTTCGTTCGTTCGTCCGTCCGTTCGTTCGTTCGTTCGTTCGTTCGTTCGTCCGTTCGTTCGTTCGTTCGTTCGTTCGTCCGTCCGTCCGTCCGTTCGTTCGTTCATTCGTCCGTCCGTCCGAAACTTAAACGCAGCCAATAACTTTCTTATTTCTGGATGTTTTTGAAAATACTTTGTAGAAATGTTAACCATCATGAGACGATTTGTCACGTGCAAAACCCAGGTCCGTACCTCAAAGGTCAAGGTCATACCTAGAGGTCAAAGGTCAAAAAAGGGTCCGAAACTTAAACGCAGTCAATAACTTTCTTATTTCTGGATGGATTTGAAATTACTTGGTAGAAATGTTGGCCATCATGAGACAATCTGCCTCAAACAAAAGCAAGGTCCTTACCTCCAAGGTCAAGGTCATACTTAGAGGTCAAAGGAAAAAAAACGAGTCCCAAACTTAAACGCAGTCAATCTGGATGGATTTTGAAATTACTTTGTAGAAATGTTAACCATCATGAGACGTTGTGTCACATGCAAAACCCAGGTCCGTACCTCAAAGGTCAAGGTCATACCTAGAGGTCAAAGGTCAAAAAAGGGTCCGAAACTTAAACGCAGTCAATAACTTTCTTATTTCTGGATGGATTTGAAATTACTTGGTAGAAATGTTGGCCATCATGAGACAATCTGCCTCACACAAAAGCAAGGTCCTTACCTTCAAGGTCAAGGTCATGCTTAGAGGTCAAATGTGAAAAAACCCGGTCCAAAACTTAAACACCGTCAATAACTTTTTATGAATTAATACGATTTTAGAAATGTTTTCAGGCGGGGGCATCCGTGGCCTATGGACGCATTTCTAGTCTGAGATATGTAAAAAAAAGCACTATGTCTCACTGATGTGTTAACGTAATGAGCAATTGATTTGATTAATAATTTTCCTTTTATCAGTTGATTTTTCAGAGATATGTCGGACGCCCATGGGAGACTACATCGTTCCGGAAGGGAAAAAGCCACTTACGTCCTTAGGTAAGTAACAAAATGACGAGAAAGAGATACAGTTAAATATATAATATATAAAGACCACCTTTGGGACTGTTCAAAAATGGTCTTTAAAGACCACCTTTGGGACTTTTCAAAAGTGGTCTAAAATGTAGAAAACAGAAAGAAAGCATGACTTAAACCTTATCTAAAAGCCTTTAAACGCAGATTTAGTCTTAATTTTAGGTGGTCTTAATAGCGGAATTTTACTTACTGTATAGCAGTCGCAGATAAGATTGACTAGGCGGAGCTATTCAGGTGTTGTCAATATAATATGTCAAATTCGCTGAGTTCACCAGGAGATTTGGTAGAGTGCCTTTCGCATGCTTTCTGTAAGCGGACCAAATGACCATATATACGACACAGCTTTGTTTGTAATACAGTTGAATTCACACAATCGGGGACTTGGTTTACCTTTTTGTTAATAGAACATTCCAAAGGCAGGTACAAATGGTAGCTCCGCCTAGTCAATCTTATCTGCGACTACTATACATGTATTGGCATTGTTTGATTTGAAATTTAACATCCCCGTCAACACTGTACGAAGGTAGGCTGAAAAGTTCTGAGCCTGACCAAGATCCAATGGTTTGTCCATGCTGAATGTGCCTTATTTTTCAACATAGTCTCCCTTCCTGTCCACCCACTTCCTCCAGCGATGCTGGAGTCCTTGGATCCCAGTGGTATAGAAGGTCTCATCTTCGTCCCTGAAAAACTCCTCCACAGCAGCTATCACCTCCTCGTCTGACCGATAATGCTGCCCAGCCAAGTGCTTTGTCATGTTTGGAAACAGGAACTAATCTGATGGAGCTAGATCAGGTGAATACGGAGGGTGATCGACAAGTGTGAAGCCACAGTCATGCACAGCAGCCATTGCGACAACCGATTTAAGAGCAGGCGCATTGTCCTGATGGAACAAGACCCATTTTGTCAATTTTCCGGGTCGTTTAGCCTTAATTGCTTTTCGCAATTGTTTTAGCAGATCTGCATAATACACCCCATTAATTGTTATGCCCTTTTGAAGGTAATCTATGAATATTATACCCTTGGCATCCCAGAACACTGATACCATCGCCTTCCCTGCAGTGGAGACGACCTTTGCCTTCTTTGGAGGGGGTGAGCCAGGGTGCTTCCATTGCATGGATTGTCTTTTTGTCTCTGGCTCAAAGTGATAAACACAACACTCATCCTGAGTGACAAAACGGTCAAGAAAACCATCTTGGTCTGCTTCAAAAATAGCCAAGTTGGCTTGTGACAGGTTCAGTCTGGTCAACTTTTGGTCAGGCGTCAAAAGCCGTGGCACCCATCTGGCGGAAACCTTCGACATTCCTAATTCACTGTGTAGAATGTTCTCTACTCGTTCACGGGAGATGTCAACAGTGTTAGCTAACTGATTCACAGTTAAACGCCTGTCATCCATCACGGCCCTGTGCACTTGGCGGATGGTTTCCTCAGTTGTTGCCGTTGTGGGTCGTCCACACCGGTCATCATCATCTTCAAGGCTGTCCTTGCCCATCTTAAAATTTGCTGCCCACCTTTTCACGGTTGCATACGAAGGAGCATCATCCCCTAATGTAGCAACCATATCGGCATGAATGTCCTTAGGAGCTAACCCCTTTTTACGGAGGTACTTGATGACACCACGATGTCAGATTTTGTCCATTTTCTCAAAAACGTGCTAGTATCAAATTTCAAAGTCTAGAATTTCTACGTTATTGCAGGTAAACTTGAACTCATTTGAGTCAAATCAAGTAATAAAGGTTTGGATTTAATGAATACAAAATTTCATGGCTGTTCGATGACTGCTTACCGGCCCCGATAGCTCAGTTGGTAGAGTGTCCGGTCCGGGGAACGGGAGGTCACGGGTTCGATCCCGGGCCGCGACATACCAAAGTCGTTAAAAATGGTACTAGCTGCTCCTCGCTTGGCACTCAGATTTACGGGGTAGAGCTAGGACTGGTCGACCCAGTGTCAGGATAATGTGACTGGGTGTGGTATCATGTAATGTGTCTGGGACATGATACTTCAGTGAGGCAGCACTATAAAAGTGAGCATTGAGCTCCCTGTCGCAACCAGACACCGTCAAGATATGACTGAAAAATTGTTGAAAGCGACGTTAAACCCGAATTCACACACACACTCGGTGCCTGCTTCTTGGTCAGGCTCTGAACTTTTCAGCCTACCCTCGTATAGGTCATTTTGGAGACGTTGCTTCCAATTTTGTGGGACTTTTACCCAACACTGAGGTGAAATGACATCTCAAGCCCTGTCGCCCAATGAAACCAATAGGGTTTATTTTGCATGGGACAATCCAGCTCGCACCGTTTTGCCTGGTCAGGCTTAGATCCTCAAAGCGGTTAACCAGTACTCGTGTGCGGTCAGTTTCAGCTCTGCGTGGAAGCATCATGTAGCCCATCTATTTCTTCAAGCCCCGATGGGCGGGGGGCGGATACATGTATTGGCCGCGCCAAGCCAAATGATGTCTGTTGCGCTCGGTGATGTCTCAGACCAACCTGTACACAACCATAGTCAGAATATAACTTTCTCCGACTGCATGGTGAAACGTTGGGGTGCATGTGAGCCATATAGCGTACAGCTAAGACTATTATCAGAGTGCGCGGAAGCATTGGCAGATCTGAGTCTTCGCTGGACGAATGTGTTCAAAACCTTTTATTTATTTGGCGCTGTTTATTTAGTTTGGTCATTATAATCTTCTGTCCAGCTCACCACATCGGTCCCGCCCATCGGGACTTCGAGAAATAGATTGGGCTGCATAGTGCTTCCACGCAGAGCTGAAACCGACCGCACAAAAAGGGTACATGGGTACTGGTAAACGGCTTAGACGGCCTAAGCCTGTACAGGCAAAGTCAGTGGTGCGAGTCCGACCGCCCATGCATATAAACCCTATTTGTTTATTGGGCGGCAGGGCTTGAGGTGTCATTTAGTTTAAACTTCATTTAGTCTGAAGACTTTTTAATCAGTCTCCCTTTTAGAAGTCAAGGCATAAATATATAACAAAATCAGTGCTTCAGCTGAAGTGCACGACCCGCCGGATGCTTTTAGCTTTATGAGTGTTACCATATATGGGTATGGCGGCCATTTTGGTCATGTGATCTGGACCTAAAACGGTTCCCCCAATAAATGCGCCTTATCGCAAGGAGCAAAAATATATCTTATACTTTAGTACTGTATTCTGAATCGTTTGCAGGATAAAATGCATTCTCACTTTTCCAGTACAAAAGCATATGTGTCAAAGTTTGACCTAGGCACAAAGAAGGTAAAGGTCAACCCAGGGTCACCATTTTAGCAATTTATGATGGGCCTACGTCCCAGATGCTATTTATCAGGTTTCGTGGAAATCTGCCCAGTGGTTCTGGAGAAGACTATTTTTGAAGGGTTTTTTACCATATATGTCTTGGCGGCCATTTTGGTCATGTGACCTGGACCCCATGAGAAAATTTTGGTTTCCCCCATCCCATTGAGGCTCCATATGAAATTTGACTTCAATCGGCCCAACGGTTTCCGAGGAGAAGCAGTTCGAAAATTTTCACATTTTTCGCCTCGGCGAGGCTAAACTAAATGGAATGTAATACTTCGCAAGTTCATTGGTTAGTTCTCACTGATAGCTATCAGTATGCCAAAAATTGTTTAAATATTCCAAGCGGTTAAGTCACTATCACCAATTTTCACAAACGGGTTACGGACGGACAGACAGACAGACCATATATGGCTTCGCGGCCATTTTGGTCATGTAACCTGGACCCATGAGCAAATTTTGGTCCCCCCCCCCCCTTCACATTTTTCGCCTCGGCGAGGCTATACTAAATGGAATGTAATATTTCGAGTTCATTGGTTAGATCTCATTGATATCTATCAGTATGCCAAAAATTGTTTAAATATTCCAAGCGGTTAAGTCACTATCACCAATTTTCACAAACGGGTTACGGACGGACAGACAGACTGACAGACTGACAGAATGACACGGTGATTTTAGGGCACTCTTAGAAAATCAACCGACTTCAGTCGGTCGCTTTTTCTGCGGGGTCGTGCAATATCTGGAACTTGACTTTGACAGTTTGTGCAAACATTTGTATATTCAATGTCGATCCCATCTCAATGTCGGGTAAATGTCCCACAAGACTGGAAGTAACGTCTCCGAAATGACCTATACAGTGTTGAGGGGGTGGTTAAACTTCAAATCAGATGCCCGTGCTGAATATGCATTGCGTACCAGATCAGGGTTTTTGTTGTTGTTTTTCATTAGCGATAATCATATTTGAATTCATCTAAAATCTGTTTTGTTTTTATGGAATTTAACGGACCATTCAACACTATTTAGGTCATACTGAGCAGACCAGTTTATCTGACATTACTTTTCTAGTGCATGCTTATACATGAGCTGTTAAAAAGTATAGTACATTCTTTTGCCAGAAACTGACAACTACCAAGGCATCTTTGATCAACAGAAGGGTGCGAATGACCATAGAAAATATTTCTTTATCAATCTCCACAAAAAAATGTTACCGATCCGGCAAGTATCGAAGCCGCGACCTCCTGCGTGGATTCGACTGAGCTATCGTGGCCGGCTTCAACTCAAAGATATCAACATAATACAAGCAAAGTTTTTCCAACATCCATAGAAATAGATAAGGTGGGTATTTTGTGATAATAGATGGTTAATTTTTGCCAGTTCTCCATAAACAGTTATGTCGTGGGTGTTCATTAGAGCCGCCTAAGCTAGGTGGTTCCATCGAATACCCACAACACAGATTTTCGTGGAGAAATAAGGAAAACTATCCTTCAATTATCGCCAAATACCCACTTTAACTCTTGCTGTGCATGATATATCTTAAACATATTATGCAACATTATCAGTGTTCACCAATAGATTTAGCTGAAGTAAAAATACAAAAATGCCTTCAAAGAAACATTATAAACCGCAGTTTTCTATGTCCTGTATAAAATGGAATTGCCAAGGACCATATGGGCCACGCCAAGCGATTTTGGTACTTATCGCCTATGCGAGCACCGAAGGTTCAGGCGAGCCTGCGCATCCGCGCAGTCTCGCCAGAACCTTCGCTGCTCGCTCATACAAGCTGTGAATCAAGAGGAACCTTCAGACAGAAATCCATATCCCTGGCCCCTCTGAATGGCTGGGCATGCGCAGTTGAAATTTGTCATGACGGAATGCTCGAAGACCCAAATTCGCTTGGCGGGGCTCATATGAACCTGATCTGGGATACATACTCTACATCTTACCTACCATGTTTAATTCTGTTATGTTCTTTTCAAGAAATAGATCAGCTCTAGCAGAGCACGATTTGTAGCGAAATATATCACTGTTTGGAGGTCAGTTGTAATGTAGATAAAATCATGAGCGCGTAGCGCGAGTGATTTATCTACTTACAACTGACCGACAAACTGTGATATATTACTCGACAATTACGCAATAAAGATGATCTTTTTCGATTCTAACGCACTAAAATGGGACTTTCCTTATATTGATTGAAGAAATCCTGCCAACATGTTTGACTGTATCATATGCAGTTAGCTGTTTTTATTTAAGAAATGAAATTTATTTTTCTGCAGTTCATGGAAGTATGAACGCAGTGGGTCGCGTGCAAAGTAAATGAACCCCGAAGGGGTTCATGTAAACTTTGCTAGCGACCCACTGCAGAAAAATTAAGTTTATTTTTTATATTTACATTATTTGCCCCTCATCACTGGGCGAAAAATGCTTGTAGGGCAAACTTTTAAAGCTGAAAACTATTTACACGCTATTTTTCTACAAAAAGCGGAGCAGCGTTGACATCATCAACGCCCGTAGAAAACAATGCGTCACCTTGGTGCAAAAACGGGTTAACTGACATTTTTTCACAAAATCACTTTTTTTGATGAAATGGTGTACTATATCATGATACATGTATATGAGAATTATTTCAGTTGACCTTAAATTGGAAATTGTATTTTTTGCAAAAAAAGCAAAAAAGGTTATCTACAAGCTAATACTTTTTTGGTGCAAAAACGGGATAAGTACACTTATCCTCTTTTTGCACCAAGTTATTTCTATATAGCAATACAAAAAACTTGGTGCAAAAACAGTACAGGCATTAATAAGCCCTTCTTTTAAAGCTCTTTTTTTAAACTATCTTAAAGTACTACTTTCTTTTAAACATAATCAAATATTTGTAACTGATGTGTTTCTATTTGAAACCCTGTCACTATGATAATGAACTATTTTGTTGCGAAGAGCGCGAACCAGGAAGGTTGCTTGGGACAAAATAACAAAACACATCTAAGAATGGGGCTGGGGCTCCTCCCCCTATGGGGGTTAAGGGAACGGTGCCCCTTATGGGGGACCAGGGGACAAAGCAAACCCCCAACCCCAGGCGAACACGAAAAATAATAGAACAATTAACGAGTTCTCCGAGGTTTTTTACTCTTTTTTTCCCTTTAACTAGCTCATACTTGCGGATCCAATGTGTACACACATACATACATTGAAGCTATGCCCCTGGGAGCTATAGTACTTTACAGTGTGACATCACTTTAAATTTAATGTCATCATAAAATGCAAAAACTTGTTGTCATCAACAGAATCAATTCAACAAATATTATTCAAAGGTAAGCCTTGATATTACATGTATATTCTGTAAGAATGGTTATTGAAATTTCTGACAGAATGGATGTGAAAATTCTTGAATCCATAAAAAAGATAAACCCTCCAAGCACTAAGCTTTTTTAGCAGACAGCATTTTCAAAGTGTGTTTTATTTTTTTTTTTCAGGGGTGTTAGGTTGAGTAAGTTTCAGAAATTCATTCAGAAAATAGTTGAAGTTTCTGCAAAAAGTGAAGGCCCAATTTAAATCTGATGCCATTCTGTGGCATCTTATCTGGGCCTGCAACGTTTGCCAATTAACAATAATAATAATAATAATAATAATAATAATAATCAACCTTATTTATAGAAGGTAACACATTTAGTACTATTACTAATCTTCCTTGTGGCCCTCTTTTTCTGGGTAGGAACCAGTACTAAGCAATGTGGATAAAGTTTCTTGCTCAAGGAAACAACACGTGGCTCTTGCGAGGATCGAACCGGGTACCTCTCGATCTCAAATCCGATGCTTTACCACTGCACCACAGCGCTCCACAAACAACCGTTTGGAATTTCCCATATAAAATGGGATAACCCATTAATGACATATAGAATCTTCCACCTATGACGTGGGCAACGTCTATTATATTTAGCCCTTTTCAAGTTAGCCATACCCATTTCTGATTTTGAACCAATGACTTGATGTAATTTATTGCTGCAAATTCAAAAACTGAATGTCAAAGTGTGGATCCTGATCAGATGGCAGAAGCAATCTGATCAGGATCTAAACTGCTTGCAACGGTAGGGGTTGTCGTGAAAATCAGGATAAGGGTTAAGGGGTATCTGTTTAATTATCCCCTTGAAAGAAAGTTGCGATGGGAATATAGCACCGCTGCCATGTGTCCCGTGTGTGTGTGTCCGGAACCTTGTGAACAGGATAGAAGACAAAGCTTTCATAATAGAAGCATTCGATGCAACATGTAGGTCAGAGCTATCTATAGAGTCTGGTCAGAAATTGTGTGCTCGGTTTGGCAAACACCGAATACCAAGATCAGATTGTAACGCAGAATGTGACGTCTACTCAGCCAGCTGCTCAGGGAATATACTGTTTGCTTAAATACTGACAAGGGTTAAACCAATGCCAGGTTGCCGTCATCATGAAAGGAAAACAAAAACAGTATTTGTCACTCGCTGTCACGTGACGACTTTCGGAACATTTCATTCATAAAACTGTTAGAAATGGATTTTTACACATATGTTTGCCAAGTTATTTCTTTCTGCGACATAATGTTACTCTTCACACTTCTGCTTAGAGCTTAAATTTTAGAACCTAGAGCAACACTTTTAAAGGTCATATCGTTATTAGACATACAGCAAGGACACAGATTGGATAGACAGTACATTTCGTCTGATCAGGGTCGGCACTGTTCGCCTTACATACAGCAACATTTTAGAACATGATTCAGGCCTGTACGCATACTCTGAAAAAGGGAGATGAGATGCGAATTTCGAGTGTTTTGCAGAGGGTGAAACACTGCATGAATCTTGAGATAATTTAAAAGAAAAGAAGAGGGGAGGGTGCTTTTACACCCCTTCCCACTCTGTGTACGGACCTGCATCAACAATTAGAATGATTTGTTTGTTTGATTGTATTGGAGTTTAACAGCCCAGGCAACACTATTTAGGTCATTTTTTGAGCAGGTCAGTTTACTGATCCACACTTTTTCTGGGCCAGCTTATACGTAAGGGGATAACCAGTACAGTGCACATTCTTTTGCAAGAAACAGACAACTGCCCTTCTCGAATCAGCAGAAGGGACTGGTAGAATGAACTAGCCATTACGATAACACATCCGTGCGAAATAGTGCATTCTTTCATATCTCCAAAATGGTGAAATTTCTCATGAAAAATTGTGATATTTTTCTTATTTTTACTCCAAACATAGGTTGTTGGTGCTCGTTAGAACCACCCTCATTGAGGTGGTTCTAACGAGTACCCACAACCTATGTCTTGGAGCAGAAATAAGAAAAATAATGTATACCCCCATAAACCCCAGTTTTCTTTATATAAAGTGGGGTTTAGGGGGTCTTCATTTCACGGACTTGTTCCCGTGATGGCTATTTTGTTTAAACCTTGCCGCTGAAGGGGTTATGTTATGTAGTAGCTGGGATGCAGTAGTGGGACTACACTTACAACTTTTTCCTTCTTTCACTATACATTAGCCGGATATTTACAATATCGCTGGCAGACGCATGCGCTCTTCATGAGTAAACAAGTGACACTAATCACCAAATATTATTTGCCGGTATCTGTCATCTGGAAGCAAGCGAAGACACACCTACTTATCGTACGTTCGTTGTCTGTAGGACTTCGGACCACCGCAGTCTCAGTGTGTTTGTGTAATAAAAAAAAACTCAAAGGTAAGTTGATGCTAAGTACAAAGAAATACTTGGGTTAACGTCCCGATCCGAAGGACGGTTCACTTTATGACATTCATTCCTGCAAATGATGCCAATGTAGCGTGTTCAAACACCGAAATTTTATCGCCTCTGCCGGGGATCGAGCCTGGGACCTCTAACATCAGAGACAAGTGCACTAATCACTGAGCTATCACGTTACATGTTTGTTGCTGTTTCCGTAGTATTCCTCAGCAGATTGTATCAATTTAGCCTACACGGGATCACACAGAGGTCCGCATATTGCACGAGGGTGATAGCTCAGTGGTTAGTGCATTTTCCTCTGATGCTAGAGGTCCCGGGTTCGATTCCCGGCAGCGGCGATAAAATTTCGGTGTCCGAACACTCGCTTTTGGCATCATTTGCAGGGATGAATGTCATAAAGTGCACCGTCTTTTTTTTTCTCCTATTACTGCTACACGCTCACAACTGAGCATTACGAGCAGGATTTCCTGGGTAATAACCAGTACTTTTTTATTATCTTATTTTATTTGTTTTTAAGCAATGTGGATGAAGTGTCTTGCTCAAGGACACAACACTTTGGCCAGCGTGAGGACCGGAACCTCTCGATTACAAATCCGATGCTCTGACACTGCACCAAAGCGCTCCATGTCTTTCAGATCGGGACGTAAACTTGAGCCGCCCCCCCACCCCGGTGCAGGGAGAATCACCCCCTGTGTAGGTTAAAGAACCCTACTGTAATTACATGATAACTGAGTAGGCTTTCATTCTGCAAAACTGGAGTGTATGAAAATACACCGTCTGTGTCCCCTACTGGGGTTAAGGCGAAATCGGCAGAACAGAACAGTCTACGCTTAATGTCCAACCGGCAATTTTAAAACCAGTGTTTGTAAAATGTTGCCCTACGTAGACACTCGGCCCCGATGGGGAATTGGGAAATGTCCCTATTACGAAAACACGCCTATACAAATATATTGGACAAATTAACCTAGAAAAAAATATGAAAAGTTATACCAAAGAAAAAAATAGTTTTCTTATTTCTGCTCAAAACATCGATTGAGAGTACTATAGAGTACTATAGAACCGTTTATCTAGTACCCACAATCTATGTTTTCGAGCATAAATAAGAACCTGTAAACCCCACTTTTGCTATATAAACGCTGGGATTAAGGGGTCAAGATTATATAGGCATGTTTTCATGACGACGTCCTATTAAGAGATTCATGGCTTGTTATAGCATTGACTACATTGCACACAACATGACTTGACTGAACTTTGCCTAAGTGTGTGCAATACCATGGTTTAAGGACTCTTCCGAAAGTCTGGAGAAGCTCGATATCGAACTCACGACCCCTACATTCTTGAGGGGGGGGGGGGGGGGCAAATATAACCACTGCACCATGGCGGTGTCTAAGTTCCTCAGTAGGTAAAACAAGGATGGGACAGGTGGAAGGGCATTCTAGTGAATAACTGTACGGGAGAAGAATGTGAACTTGAAACAAAAATGTGCGTAAGAATTTACCTGTGAGCTAGTTGATGGTTGTATCTTGAATCCCTATTATTAGAAAGTATTCTTAAGAAGGTAGTCCTGTGCACGCGTGGAAGTCATAAATAATGATAGGTCCGTTTAAACCCCTATTGGTTTCATTTGGCGTCAGGGCCCTTAGATGTATTTTCATCTCAATGTTAGGAAAAATCCAACAGTCTCCAGAATTATCTATAGTGTTGACTGGAACGTTAAACCTCAAATCAAACAAAGGTCCGTTGTTTTAACGCCGTTTTTCTATGGTTCGCCAACTTAGGTCCCTGATCGCCGCACGATAGCTGCGTCAGTAGCCTCGTGGGGCAACGGCTACCCTGCGCCGTACGGTACATGTTTTGTATCGTTTGTTGCTGTACAAGGATACCACATTGTTGAAGCTTACTCCAACTTTTGTCGATCAAGTGCCGTGTAAGCAGTGGATTGTAGGTCATTTACATTTTACATTTTTTGTGGAAAAATTCGATGTGTTTGAATAGGCGTGTTTTCGCCATGTAGATGATGGAGGTTATTTGCAGTGTAATCGACTCGCCTTCTGAGCTATGCCTAAATATGCCTAAATATAGCCGCTTCATCTGCAAAATGCCAAACTCTGAACTTGACCTGGTCGGGTTGATCGCTTATAAAGGTACGGAAGAGTATAGGTTCAAAGACTGAGCCTTGCGGAACACCAAATGATACTGCAATTTTGTCCGATATAAAAAAAATAATGCAACGGCTCGGGAACGACAATAACAGAAGTCTTTAATCCAAGTATAAGCCAAAAAGCTAGGTAAATGATCATAAATGAGGACTGTTCCATTACTGCTACACACGTATTCGTCACAGGAGGTCTAACGTCAGAGGAGAGGTGAGGGGGTACTCTGATTTTTTTGCCAGCAACCAGTACCAACTGACCCAAATATAGTCCATGTGAGTCCCAAACATCTCAGAAAATCCCCTTTAGCCAAATTACTTTGTCTGAACCCCACCCCTCAAATAGGATCCCGAGTTTTAAATCCATAAAATAACCAAGCCTATGCTTTTAAAAATAGCAGTGCCCAAGCTCCGCCTCACTGAGGCTTTAATAACATTGGACAATCTGAAATGGACATTGGACATTTGCCATGGACAAGATAAAGTAACATTCCAGAAATTCAACCTAGAGCCTATCATACAGCAACAACTATTTCATTGTCAGGAACTATGTCTGTAATTTTCATAGGTGGAGTAACTTACAACAACAGCTCCCCATCACAGCGTATTGCTGTGAATGAATGTGTTATTCTCAAAGTACACGACGTCATTAACAACCATTTTATTCTAGACAAAATCATTTTTGAAATGGAAAAGCCTTCATTTATTTCATATCATAGTTGCACTGCCATAAACCAGTTTCTTTACATCACCGATGGTTTTGTACAAGATGAAAAACAAATGACAGACATACCCCTGACGAATCATCATATTATTTTATTAGACACAGAAAATAATAGTAGTCGACTGGTTGAAATCGATTCCTCACTCTCTACAGCTGGAAACACATCGATAGCTATATCAAATGAGTGTTTAATGGTCGTTGGTGGGGTGGCTGAAAACTTTTTCGTTTATACCACCAAGGCATTAAAACCGACCGCCTGTGACTTGTCTATTGAATAGTGCAGACTATGTTAGCACTACAAAAACTACGTGATAGGTCTCGATCGCTCATACCGGCCTGGACAGATTCAGCGGTAGATTGTCTGTTTCGGGATTAGCAGTTGTTAGGGGATTTTAGTGCAGTAACTTTTTCGCGTGATTTTCCCCTCTATTGGTACCATTATGCAGACATGCCTATACATATTTATTGACAATTTTTTGCCAAATAAATATGACGTTTTCCATTATTTCTGCTGAAAACATAGATTGTGGGGACTCGACAGAATCGCCTCGATTAGTACACACAGTTTGTTTTTTTTTTCAGCAGAAATAAGACAAAAATGTCGAGGCGGTTCTTTCGAGTACCCGCATTCTATGTTTTTGAGCAGAAATAAGAAAAAAATAATGTTTACCCCAGGAAAACCCCAGTTTTACAATACGAAAATGGGGGTTGATGGGGTCAAAATTGTAAAGGCATGTTTTCGTGATGCTGCAAACGATCACATTTGGTCGTTACTCTCAAGTGTACATTGCATACTCACCTGGTGAGCAGGATGAAGCCAGCATAGTAATTGTGTATTTACGGCAGGGATCCAGCCTGCACGTACAAAGGCTGGTTTTTGAGGACGGGAGGCGGGGGTGGGGGTGCAGTTGTCGTCCCGATCCGAAGTATGTGCACATTGTGGCATTTATTTCTGCAAATGATGCCAGTGGAGTATGTTCGGACACCGCAATTTCATTTCCGCTGCCGGGTATGAAAGTGGGTAACATCCGAGGGACCACGCTTCATGTGTTGGGTTTACTTAGATAATTCATTTTATGGACTTGCTAATGACAGACTAGGCCTTGTAGTTTAATGTTTCTATATAGTAGGCCGGACTGATCGGGCTTGGTATATATAGTTCGTCTGTCATTTCTGACAATGACCATTCTTAATCACATTAATTAATGTTTCTATATAATAAATTCTGCAAATACCATAAATCATTCATTTATTTATGCTATTCCAGCCTACGTGTATGCAAAACTTTTTTCTGTATACGTATGAAAGGTAACGGTACTCCAGTACCAAACATCACCAAATCCTAATAAAGGAAGGAAAAATTCAGCTGCAGGAGAAGGAAAATGGGAAAACCTGCTTCAATGTTTATATTGGTTCTTACCAGGGTCTATAAATATTCAATTAAGATACCATAGCAAACCTTTGACCATTTTCGGCAAGTAGTTAAACCCACGTAAACGGTACCGGATTTTACAGACGCCTGTTGTGTAATGTGGGTGGGGTGCTTACAGAGTGCAGTTTAATCAATATTGTGGTATTTTTTCAAACATTAGCAACGGACGATTGTGATATCTGGTATGTTATTATTTTTCCTGTCATTTTAAGATCATTTTTATGTAAAATTAACTTTGAACTGTGTGAGAGGATGGCTCGACTGAAATAGAAAGTAGGTCATCGGAGGTTGAAAATGTTATTCACTCGCTTTGACTCTCGTTATTTCAATATGACTCAAGTCGAATTGTGCTCTAAGTTCATAATAAATATGTATATCATCGGTAAAAATTAAGAAAACATTTGGGAAATTTCGTTTTTGTACACAGGAGCACAATAAACAGAGACACCCTCGCCCCATAAATTTGCCGCACAAGCACTTAGGAACAGATTTAATGGCCTAATTATCAAATAAATTACCTTGAATATCTTACTAATATCTAATTGAGAGTCCCTGAAATAGATCGCTAAATAGTGCACATATATTATTAACAACTTAATGACTCAAATTCAGCATGCGCATATCAAAGTGAATAAATCCGGAAATAAAAATCCGAGGTGTTCCGAATGCTTAATTATGCGAGAGCAAACACTGCAAAGGAAGTTGTAAGTGGACTAATCGAGGAGGAACAGTAACAGTGTAGATTCTGATCTGTAGAAGACATCGATTGATCTACACTGTTTGGAAAGGAGCAGTAAAATGTTATACATATGAGGTTTATCACTTGTGTCTTTTAATTTTGGATGGCCATATGGCCATTTTGTGGGAAAGTAACTGTCCTTAAGGCCTTCCTTTGTTTAGGTTTCCATTATGGTCTGGTCGCTTAATGTTTGTATTTCTTTCCCTTTGGTGTCTTTGATGGGTGGAGTAAGTTAATTGTATCGATTCCTGATCTTTGTATTACTTCACTTAGTATTATCAATGAAATGTTGTTAATTCAGAAAGGTGAATCTGTTGTGCTGGTTGAATATATGTGTATTCTTTACGACCTGAAAGCCGTAACAAAGAAAAGATGCATAGCCTGAAAAAATCCCCGCCTATGGTGGGATTCGAACCCGGGCCGCTCGGGTGATAGTCCACTGCTCTTACCCCTGAGCCAAAGAGTCGACTCCCTGACGCAGTTGTCAGAGAGTGGTTATAAACCTAGAAGCTATGCATATGATCTACCAAGGTAGATAATGGAAGGGAGGTAACACACCCCCTCTTCAGGAAGTCATCATTTATGATGACGTGAAGGATACCAACTTCGGCACAAGCCATTTCTGGCATTTCGGACGAGCCCCCATCTTACGACCTGAAAGCCGTAACAAAGAAAAGATGCATAGCCTGAAAAAATCCCCGCCTATGGTGGGATTCGAACCCGGGCCGCTCGGGTGATAGTCCACTGCTCTTACCCCTGAGCCAAAGAGTCGACTCCCTGACGCAGTTGTCAGAGAGTGGTTATAAACTTAGAAGCTATGCATATGATCTACCAAGGTAGATAATGGAAGGGAGGTAACAGTATACAGAAGGGTAAATAAACACATTAACAAATGATAAGTAAATAATTTCGAAAACCTTGAAGGAAAATGCTACAAGTGTAACAACAAGGTCATTTTTTTGCAGACAAAATTGTACTGAATACTTTTCTTATAACGAAGCTTTTTATTGAGTACCCACATTCTTCGTCATAATGCAGTTTTCCTATTGCTTGCTATTGTCCGCGTGACTATCACTGACCATGTACAAAACCCAGGTACCAGTTATTTACAGCAGTGTTTAGTCCTCACCCTGTGACATCAGAGCTCTGTAAAAAGTAAAATCTGGACTAGGCTTGTGAACGAGGTATTGACTTGTCAAACGACCCAATGAAAATCTGGACTGGGCTCGTGTACGAGGTATTCGCTTATCAATCGACCCAAAGATACTAAGCACAGAAGCTTCCCGCCTGCTATTTACAAGAGTACTGGTAAACCGCTTAGAGGATCTCAGCCTGCCCAGGCAAAGCGCTGCGAGTCGGACTGTCCATGCTTATAAATAAACCCAATTTGTTTCATATTGCGACAGGGCTTGAGATGTCATTTCATCTCAATGTCGGGTAAGTCCCACAAAATTGGAAGCAACGTCTCTAAAATGACCTATACAGTGTTGATGGGGATGTTAAACCTCAAATCAAACAAACAAACAAGTGGCATTGCTTCCAATTTTGTGGAACTTTTACCTAACACTGTGATGACAAACCCTGTCGCCCAATAAAACCAATAGAGTTGACACGCATGGACAGTCTGACTCGCACTACTTTGTCTGGGTAGGCTTAGATCCTCTAAGCAGTTTACCAGTACTCATGTGCAGTCAGTTCCAGCTCTGCATGGAAGCTTCATGCAGCCCAATCTATTTCTCCATGCGCCAAAGGATGGGGGCCTATCTAAGCGTGTGCTTAAGAAATAAATATAAATGGTCATAGAAGGAAACTTGACTGCTCTTTTTTCTGCTGCTTTTGAATGATTTGAAGTTAAATGAAAATCTTTACATGATGCATTATGAATTGCTCAAGTGCATCGCATTTCCAAAAACAACACTGAAAACCTTACTTGACAAAGTAAAAAGTTGAGATTACATGGATATTCATCAATTTATTTATAAAGGTACTGGAAAAGGGAGGACACTATGGACTTTACTTTTTGTTGACCATAAGCCTCTTTCTAAAATAAAGTCATTAAATTAAATATCATCTTTATATTATTAGTGCATTAATTGTTTTATACAATAAAAATTGCTGCAAAAACAGAATATGTGCTTTTATCCTCTTTTTGCACCAAACATATAGTGTGCTAGAATATTTTGCACCAAAAACTTCAGAAGCCATTTCAGGTTAAATGCTTTTTTTAGCTCACCTGGGCCGAAGGCTCCAGGGGAGCTTATAGTATAGTGGGTCCTCCGTCGTCCGTCGTCCGTCCGTCCGTCCGTCGTCCGTCCACACTTTTGAGCAGCTATATCTCTGTATCCTGCAGGCTGATCTCAATCATTTCTCATCTGTAGCATGCCTCTGGTGGGGCATTGATGACATAAACTTTTTTTTGAAATCGCTCTAAAACTTTGGTTCCTATGGCAACCACAAGGTCCCATAGACTTACTATGGGAAAATGCTTGTCATCACCGTAGCGCCTTCAGTTTTGATCGGATCTTTCTGAAACTTATATGTAAGGTGACTGGGGATAAAAACTCGGATGAGTTCGAAAACCGGCCAAGTCGGCCCATTTATCATAGAGTTACGTCCCTTTGATTGCTGAAAATGCCCATTTTCGACCTTGTCATCACCGTAGCCCCTTCAGTTTTGATTGGATCTTTCTGAAACTTATATGTAAGGTGGCTGTGGATAAAATCTCGGATGAGTTCGAAAACCGACCAAGTCGGCCCTTTTATTGTAGAGTAACATCCCTTTGATTGCTGAAAATGCTGATTTTTGACCTTGTCATCACTGTAGCCCTTTCAGTTTTGATCGAATCTTTCTGAAACTTATATGTAAAGTGGCTGGGGATAAAATCTCGGATGAGTTCGAAAACTAGCCAAGTTGGTCCATTTATCACAGAGTAACGTCCCTTTGATTGCTGAAAAGCCGATTTTTGACCTTGTCATCACCGTAGCCCTTTCAGTTTTGATCGGATCTTTCTGAAACTTATATGCAAGGTGGCTGGGGATAAAGCCTCAGATGAGTTCACATACGGGCAAAGGTGGCCTATTTATCATAGAGTTAGGTCCCTTTGATTGCTGAAAATGTTGATTTTTGACCTTGTCAACACTGTAGCCCCTTCAGTTTTGATCAGATCTTTCTGAAACTTATATGTAAGGTGGCTGGGGATAAAACCTCGGATGAGTTCGAAAACCGGCCAAGTTGCCCCATTAACTATATAGTTATGTCCCTTTGATGGCTGAAAATGTCAATTTTTTACCTTGTCATCACCGTAGCCCCTTCAGTTTTGATCGAATCTTTCTGAAACCTATATGTAAGGTGACTGGAGATAAAACCTAGGATGAGTTTGAATACCGGCCAAGTTGGCCCATTTATCATTGATTTACGTCCCTTTGATTGCTGAAAATGCCGATTTTTGACCTTGTCATCACCATAGCCCCTTCAGTTTTGATCGGATCTTTCTGAAACTTATATGTAAGGTGGCTGGGGATAAAATCTTGGATGAGTTCGAAAACAGGCCAAGTCAGCCCATTTATCGTAGAGTTATGTCCCTTTGATGGCTGAAAATGTTGATTTTTGACCTTGTCATTACCGTTGCCCCTTCAGTTTTGATCGGATTTTTCTGAAACTTATATGTAAGGTGGCTGGGGATGAAACCTCGGATGATTTCGAAAACTGGCCAAGTCGGCTCATTTATTATAGAGTAACATCCCTTTGATTGCTAAAAATGCCAAATTTTGACCTTGTCATCACCGTAGCCCCTTCAGTTTTGATCGGATCTTTCTGAAACTTATATGTGAGGTGGCTGGGAATAAAATCTTGGATGAGTTTGAATACTGGCCAAGTCTGATCGGATCTTTTTGAAACTTACATGTAAGGTGGCTGGGAATAAAACCTCAGGTGAGTTCGAATACCGGCCAAGTCGGCACATTTATCATAGAGTGACGTGCCTTTGATTGCTGAAAATGCCTATTTTCGACATTGTCATCACTGCTGCCCCTTTAGTTTTGAACGGATCTTCATGAAACTAACAAACAAGGAAGTCAGGCACTTCCTTAAACTTTGAATCTGTTAGCTCAGGTGAGCGATACAGGACCAAGCTAGCTTGGTCCTCTTGTTTCTCAATTTATTCTTTTATTTTCAAAGTTGAAACTTTGTTACTTATACAGTTGAGTAATAACATATTGTCAATGCTTTTATTCCTAAAATGGTTTGCTTTTCGCAAAAGGTACAAATAATGGAACGTTTTTTCTCCGTCCTGTAAATTTTGAAAAATGCAGATAACTCGTTTTTCCACCAAGGTGACGAATGGTTTAGAATGACGTCACTTAACGTCACTTAAAATCTTATGATTCGATGCGAACGCAACTGTTTTCTATAGGTTTACATTAGACTTTACACTGGAAATGTAAATATAAGTACTTGAATGCATGAAAAAGACGTTACTCCGCCTAACGTCAAGGAAACGATCGATGACGTCGCAAAATGCCATAAAACGGCGGCTCTTCCGCCCAGTGATTTGTCACTCAATATATCACTGAATTTAACCATTGGCTATATAGGCGTCCAGTGTTAGAATCCGCAACGTTGACAAATCTGTGTAATGAACACCCTTGTAAATAGGAAACATGATGATTGGCAACTGCATACATCTTTTTTGGGTCGATTGTTTATCGATCGATCCAAAGGTATAAAGGACAAAACCTCTATTAGTGCTGAAGTCCACGTGACTATCACTGATTTGTAGGAACCCACGCAGATTATTTATAGAATTTTATCGCAGTGAGGTCAGCGTGTTTACGTGAAAAGGTTAACTGTAAAATCTGGGTTGGAATCATGGGTTGGGCTAGGCAAACAGTGTAGACCCAGATCAGACGCAGCAGAACGCGGCGTCTGATCAGGGTCTTCACTGCTTGCTTAGAGTATAGGAATTTAAGGCTCAGGCGCCGAAAAACGCAGCTTATGATCAGGGTCTATACGGTTTGCTTTCAGTAAAGGAGTTTAAGGGTTAAACGAAACAGTCCACGCACAGGCCCATTTTTCCTAACTACACCCAGAGACAATCGACCCAACCGTACTCTCAATGCTTTGATTTCTATTTCTGATGAAAATGTCTTTTCTTATTTCCGCTCTAAATTATAGACCATGGGTACCCGTTTGCATTAAGAAAACACGCCCGCATGGTGAAATTCTTTCTTTCGTCATTGTTGTGTTTGTTTGATTTGAGGTTTATTGTGACCGTCAACATTATTTAGGTCATATTGGAGACGTTGCTTCCAATTAAGTGGTACTTTTACCCGACATTGAGAGGAAATGACATCTCAAGCTCTGCCGTCCAAAGAAACCAATAGGGTATACATGCATGGACGGTCCGACTCACACCACTTTGCCTGGCAGTCTTAAACCTTCTATAGCAGTTTGCGAGTAGTTTCAGCTCTGCGTAGAAGCACTATGCAGCTCAATCTATTTATACAAGCCCTGATGGGCGGGGGTCCTCTTTCATAGTTGTAATAATGGCACCTTTGTTATAAAAAATCATCGGTTTGATTTTTCCTTCTTTTTTTGTTTTGATTATAGATAATGAATGCTTATTAGGCGGCTCTAAAGAGTACCCACAGTCAACATTTTAGGAAGCAAATTGGAAATAATGTATACTCCTGTAAATTCCACTTTTTATAGGTGTGGCTTAATTAATTTATTCAGCAGGGCAAGGGTTAATGCTGTTTTATTACAATTTATACAGGATACAGTTACCCGGGCCCCGCGGATTATCTACCCAAAGTAGAACTGACGAAATCGGCAGCACCACACTATTCTATCGTCGGCAAGCCAAAGAGATTAGATGGTAAGTTACTTATGGATCTGCATATGACATAGATGATCTTACACCAGTGTTCATGTATTATTGAATCTATTGAACGAGGTGAGGAAAAGGGATATAATGCAAGGCTTCGCCGAGCATTTTATCACTTTTCCTCAACGAGGTTAATAAATTTGATAATATATGAAAACGAATGCACGTTTTTATTTATCGTATGGCATTAAAAGCCATTTTGTGCACGACTTTTCAACAAATATGTAACTATTCCGCCATTAGTAAACGCGACGTCGTTAAGAACGTCGTACGTGTAACGTTACTGGGCGTATCTAACCAATTTGCATATTGAATCCACTAGGTAATGCATGGCGGTATTACATTCTCGGACGCGACGTCATGATGCCAGCCTCGAAAGCTCAGTCGGGTGTGCGTCTGGCTGATGATCAGGAGTTCGCGTGTTCGATACCTGCCGAAGACGATAACATTCTTTTATGGAGATTGGTCATGAAATCTTTTCTTGCGGTCATTCTCTTCCGTCTACTGATTCAAGAAGGTTATCAGTTTCTGGCGAAAGAATGTACACTGTTCTGGTTAACGGCTTATGCATAAGCCTACCCAGGAAGAGTCATTAGGCCAACTGGCCGGCTTGATATGACAGTTCAGCGCCTCCTTTGTTTGTGTGATCTGTATATGCAGGGCTATCTGATCGAAAACTGATACTCACTAGACTGTGCAGCCATTCATCTAGAAGGGCCTGCGTTTGCTCTAGAACTTTCATTCTTCTGTATATAATCCATCGGGACACATTTTTGGCTCATGTTTTCGGTCGATCGTTCGTTAATAGACCCAAAATTAATAATACAGCAGCGTCTACACTGCTGTTGTCCCCGTGACTACCACAGACCAGTAAGGAGGAAGCGGGCACAAATTAACTGTTTGTGTAGAATTTAATAGTAAGTAAGCAATGATAATAAATGACGGAAATATATTACTCCATTGTAGAAAATTACTTGTTTGACTGTTTTTCGTTCCTACTAGGTACATTCTCAGCCCTGACCGTCGTCAGCTTGAGTCATAATTTATTTGCAGTTTTCAGCGCATTGAAATTTCCACACAAAATGCAACGATGAATCTGCTCGAGTACCAGATAACAACGGTTGTTCAAACACATGCAATTGCTTCATTAAACTCAAGTAAACAGAAAATGCGCATGCTTAATCTTTTTTTCCTAATGCTGCGATATCTCTTGGCGATGGCCAAAGAATACCTATAACTGCAAATTCACAATACGAAAACACACCTACACTTTTACCACGGATAAACTTCATTTCATTTCAATAAATTTCATTTTAAGATGAAAAATTGTGACATTTTTCTTATTTCGGCTCACAATATAGATTGCGGGTACACGTTAGAACCGCCTCAGCGAGGCGTTTCTAACGAGTACCCACAACCTATGTTATAATATATACCCCCGTAAACCCCAGTTTTATCTATATAAAGTGGGATTTAGGAGTGTTAATTTCACGGACTTGTAAATGACACAAAATGGTCTGATTTTGATTTTGATTTGATTTTTACGTTTAACGTCCCCGTCAGCATTATTTACGTCATTTTGGAGAGGTTGCTTTCAATTTTGTGGGACTTTTACCCGACATTGGGATGAAAAGACATCTCAATCTCTGCCGCCCAATGAAACCAGTACGGTTTATATGCATGGACGGACTCGCACCACTTTAACCGGGCGGGCTTAGACCCTCTAAGCGGTTTAACAGTACTCGTGTGCGGTCGGTTTCAGCTCTGCGTTGAAGCATCATGCAGCCCAATCGATTTCTCCAAGCTTCAAAAAAAATGTTCTGAACCCCTTCTGAATTGGACTACTGACACCCTAATGTGATCATGAGATTTATACCTTATGGCGTTGTGATAAGCTTGTGTTTTACAGGAAAACGATATATTCCGGGGCCGTTCGAATACAACTGTTCCGGAGACTCAATATGGAAAAATAAGGCTATCAGCATGAAAGGAAGGGCGAAGACAAATACAGATGTAGAAGGTAATAAGCCTGAACTGTCTTAAGAAATGAAAGGTAGAATAATATTAGCTATAAAATAACGCATAGCAAATACCTAGCTAAACCGGGCCTCAGTGGCCTAGTGGATAAGAGCGCTGACTCTTAATCATTAGGTCTCTCACCACTGTGGATACGAGCCTCGCTCGAGTCATATGTGAGACGCCAAGTTTTGCAACGGTAGTCAGGTGGTTTTTCTCCGGGTACTCCGGTCACGCCCACCTCTGATTAACGATCGGCTCGAAATGAGTGAAATAATCTTAAAGGGCCGTAAAACTAAACTAAAAAAAAAAATAGCTAAACCACGGTGAAATGATCATAATCCTGTAAACCCAGGGTTTTACAGGGTTTACAGGGTTGAACATTATTTTTATGCCCCCGAAATCTAAGAGATTCGGGGGCATATAGTTTTTGGTCTGTCTGTCTGTTTGTCTGTTTGTCCGTTTGCCGTTTGTCTGTCTACAAAAACCTTAACATTGGGCATAACTTTTCAATGGTAATAGATAGAGCTTTCATATTTCACATGTGTAAACCTTATCACAAGACGTTTCCAATGGCACCATATTTTTTGATCGTGTGACCTTGACCTTTGACCTACTTTTTCAAAATGTTTAGAAACTTTTACATTGGTCATAACTTTCGATAGGTAAGAGATAGAGCTTTTATATTTCACATGTGCATTCCTTGTCACAAGACCTTTCTAGCGGTACCATAACTGTTGACCATGTGACCTTGACCTTGACGTTTGACCTATTTTTTAAAAACTTTAACATTGGCCATAACTTTTGATTGGTAAGTGGTAGGGCTTTCATATTTCACACGTGCATTTCTTGTCACAAGATCTTTCTAGTGGTACCATAATTTTTGACCTCGTGACCTTGACGTTTGACCTACTTTTTAAAAACTTTAACATAGTCTATAACTTTCAATTGGTAAGTGATAGGGCTTTCATATTTCACATATGCATTCTTTATCACAAGACCTTTCCAGTGGTACCATAATTTTTGACCTCGTGACCTTGACCTTTGACCTACTTTTTAAAAACTTTTACATTGGCCATAACGTTCGATTGGTAAGTGTTAGTGCTTTCATATTTCACATGTGCATTCTGTGTCACACGACCTTTCAAATGATCCCATAATTTTTGACCTTGTGACCTTGACTACTTTTTAAGACTTGAACATTGGCCATACCTTTCGATTGCTTAGTGATACTACTTTCATATTTAACATGCGCTGTCCGGGGGCATCGGTGTTTCACAAACACATTTTGTTTAATTTAGAAATACAGTGTGCGGGTGTGATAGCGTTGCGAATTACATACCAATATTGCTGTTGCACTTGCTGAATGATTATGCACATCGGTTGCTGCAGGTGCTGTTTTTTAGCTCACCTGTCACGTAGTGACAAGGTGAGCTTTTGTGATCACATTTTGTCCATCGTGCGTGCGTGCGTCCGTAAACAATTTCAAATAAGTATATCTCTAATAACCCATGGCCAATCTTGATCAAATTTCATAAGAAGCATCATCAGGTAGGGGCAAAGGCTCCATAATGTTTCTGGGCTGATTAGATTGGAATTCTGGTTGCCATGGAAACAAAAAGGTTCCATAGACTTACAATGGTGAAAACGACGTCTCCACTTTTTCTCGGCCATTTCTGATCCGATCTTCATCAAACTTGCAGATAACCAGGAGGGGCTTACAATCTACGTCGACTTCGAATTAGGGCTGCACGGGACAAACAGCTTTGGAGTTACCTGCCCTTGAGCATAAATATAAGTGAAAAAAATGGTGTCTCCAGCTTTTCTCAGCCGTTTATGATCTGATCTTTCTGTAACTTTTCATAAACGAGGACAAGCATAAAATCTCGGACAAGTTAGAATTCTTTCTCCTTGTTTTTGGCTCACATAGACCGTGGGTACTTGTTAGTACCGCCTCAAATAGGCGGTCGCCTCAAATAGGCGGTTCTAACAAGCACATACAAAGTTATTTGGAACAAAATTTAGAAAAAAATATAACATTTTTTTTTATAATTAAAATGTCACTGCGTATGCGCAGGCTTGTGTGAGCACAACCCGATTGATACAGTTGCCGTCTTTCATCAGTTAGTGGTATTTGGCTAAAAAAATAATGCCTTCGTAATTCAATCCATTCTTCTCTTGAAAATAAGGCAGCAGACTTGTATGGGGCGCCGTTTTACTATTTACTCCGTATTTATTGATATCCATAAATCGAATTATGGATATCCATAAATAATTTTGTGCAAAAATAATACAGTTTTTAGCAAAACAACCAGAGGTGTGCATTAGAATGGGGATAACTGTATTGCAAAATTGTGATTGGGGGAGGTAAATCGTCGGTTTACGCGTCGGCGTAAAACGAAATTTCCGACCGTAAAACCTCCGATTTACCTCCTCAAATCACAATTTTGAATTCAGTGTTCCCCTAAATATATGGTAAGAGCGCCAATTAAAACCACCATTACGAAAAACCGCCTATTCAACTACATTGTATATGTTAACGCCGAAAAATGAAAACAATTCATATGAAAAAGGTAATATTTATCTTATTTTTGCTCAAAATATAGATTGTGAGTACAGGTTAGAACCGCCTCGACCAGGCGGTTCTAGCGAGTAACAACAATTTATATTTAGAGCAGACATAAAAACATAAGGTTTATCCCTGTTAACACCAGTTTTACTACATAAAAGTGGGGTTCCATGGGGTCAGGGCGTGTTTGCGTGATGTTATTCAGTACACTTGGACGAGTCCACGTGAAACTTATTACGTTAATAAATCTGTTTTATAAATAGCTGTATGAACCCCATTTTTACCAGGATTAAAAAATTTATACCTTTTTTCGTTATTTATGCTCCAAACCATACAATCTAGCGAACGCCCACAGACAAAACTTCGATTATATAAAAAATTCTGTGTTAAGGACTTGAAGACCATTTCTGAATAGTGACGGTCATAGCAAAAGATAAGTTGTGTATTTTGTGATAACTGAAGGATAGTTTTCCTTATTCCTCTTCGAGGCGGTTCTAATGAATACCCAGAACATAGGTTTTTTTATGGAGAATTGGCAAAAACTATGCTTCAGTTATCAAAAAATACAAACCCTAATTGTTGCTACATATGTATGAGTCCTCTTACTAGAGGACATTGGGTGTAGAAGACACAAAGAGAGAAATTCTGAAACCTTTTTTAAATACATGTATATTTACTCTTAATCTTATCTGGTCGAAAACGCGGAATGCCACTGTATTTTCATACGTGATGTATATTCAAACGATTAGACAGGTTTCATCCGTAAAAAGCGCATTTTTCTTTGCATAATGTGGAATTTGCTGGAATGTTTTGTATGGAAATCTAAACGTGATAAGCAACAATTTGCAATGGACAGCAGATGCTATGGATATGCATATACATTTGAATACTATGTCCATATGTGACAGCTATATCTGGCATGGTTTCAGAAATGTTATTCATCATATGCGAGAAAAATAAGGAGCAAGACAGCATTAAAATAAATATACAGACTATCAGGAACTTTGGCGAAAGGGCATTGCAATCAATTGCAGACCGTCTCATCGATCTAGATGGCATGATAATATAAAACTACAGTTTTATTAAGACACTATTAAGACTACCTAAAATTAAGACTAATTCTGCTATTTAAAGCTTATTTAGTAGGTTGCAGTTATTCTTTCATTGTGTTTTCTGCATACAGTGTCCACTGGTCATGGCCCACCTTTGGGACTGTTCAAAAGAGGTCTTAAAGACCACTTTTGAACAGTCCCAAAGGTGGTCTTAATTTAGGATTTTTTTCTGTATAACTCAATGATTTTTAACAGAAAAAATTTGGGAAAATATACGATAAATAGATCATGCTAAGACATTTGATATCATACCCCATATCAGTAGGACTCTCGGGCTGATATGGGGTATGACATGAAAAGCCATTTGATAATCTCTATATATCACATGAAAGTGTGTGACATTTTTCGTATTTATGCTCACTAAACATGAATTTTGGTGACCGTTATTACTACCAAATCGAAGCGTTCTATCGACTGTCGTTCTAACGATAGTCACTGAGTCGGTTCATACATCGACTACCCACAAGATATTATCATTGAAGCGCTTCTTACAAGTACCCACGATTTATATTTTGGAATAGAAATAAGGAGCATAATGCACATCTTTGCAAATCTCATTTTCCTATATAATGTGGCGTTTTCGTGTGTGTATATATGTCAAATTCCTATATTAAGTCCACCTTTGGGACTGTTCAAAAGTAGTCTTAAAGACCACTTTTGAAAAGTCCCAAAGGTGGTTCCTGACCAGAGGACATTGTGTGCAGAAAAACACGAAGACAGAGTAACTGCACCCTTCTTAATAAGCTTTTTAAAGCAAAATAAGTTTTAATTTTAGGTGGTCTTATTAGCGGAATTTCACTGTATATGTTCATGAATTTGTTGATGTTCCGATTGCAATTTTTACTTTCAGCGGAAAAGTCTATTGGCGTTCTCGGAAAATATAAGGTAGAATACAAGTCCATTGGCACTGAAGGTCCTAAGTTCAAGATGGGAACAAAAGTTCAGACAATAAATTGGCCTATTTGTCAGGCAGTTGATTCTCATGGTAAGTGACCTTGTTGATGTATCATTTAATCCCACACTCCCGTGCAACATAGTTCATTATTTTCACATCTACATCATGGCTATTTTTCTTATTTATACTGCAAACATAGGTTGTCGGTACTCGTTAGAACCGCCTCGTTGAGGCGGTTCTAACGAGTACTCACAACATATGTCTTGGAGCGGAAGTGAGACAAATAGTATATACACCTGTAAACCCCAGTTTTCTCTATATAAAGTGAGGTTTATGGGGTGTTCATTTCACGGACTTGTTCACGTGATGAGAAAAACTGCGTCTGAAATATATATTGTCTATTTATGTTGCCTGCTGCAGCTTCTTGCAGACTTGTCAGGTAAAAGTCCCACAAAATTGGAAACAACGTCTCCAAAATGACCTAAACAGTGTTGTCAGGGACACTAAACGTCAAACAACAAACTGATTTCTCAGACATTTCAGAATACTGGCTACTACAGTCGAATTTCAACGCCTCGAACACCTTCTGAACCATAGGCATTCAGGGATTTTCCTCGGACGTTAGATGCCGGTTATTTTTTCACAAATAGAGACAGAAAGTCCCAAATATTATAAAGAAAATTCCCGATTTCTGATTTTTTGCTATATTTTGGTGTAAATCTGACCAAAATCTTCCCAATTTTGAATATTTGCGGGCAGAATTTTCCAAATGAAACGGCCCCAGACCCTGATTTTTAAAGGTAGGAAAATCCCTGGGCATTTGTTCGAGATGTGGGTAGTTTGAGCCACTGAGGAAGAATCTGGGGGCATAATAAAGATAATCTAGGAATATCTTTCCGATATCCTAAGAAATAAAAGTATGTTATGTGTACTCATTAGAATCGCCTCGATTCTAATGAATACACGCAACATACATTTTAAATAATGTTCTGTAAACAGGTCATCTGGTTTGTAAACAGGTTACCTGTTCTTTAAACGGGTTATCCAATGAAGCAAGGATTGTGTTTTGTTTGATGAGAGGTTTAACGTCCCCGTCAACACTGTGTAGGTCATTTTGGAGACGTTGCTTTCAGTTTTGTGGGACTTTTATCCGACATTGAGATGAAACGACCTGTAACTCAAGTCATGTCGCCCAATGAATCCAATAGGGTTTATAAGCATGGACGTTCCGACTCGCACTGCTTTGCCAGGACAGGCTTAGATCCTCTAAGCGGTTTATCAATTCTCTGCGCGGTCGGTTTCAGCTCTGCGTGGAAGCATCATGCAGCCAATTTATTTCTTCAAGCCCCGGTGGGCTGGGGCCGAAAGAAGCACGGACAACAACCCAGAACTGAACCCCGTATTTTTCTGGGCCAGACTATCTAGTTTCGGCAAATAAGACCTCACCAGTGGCCCTTAAATATTTTTAAACTATCACAGTAGAATCAATGATCGTAAAGGACTAGTAAATATAACCCACACTTTGATGAAGGGCAGGGAGACTTTTTACATCCGCCGCACATTCCCTTAACACCAGCTGTGCTCAAACCTCCTTAAACATCCCTCACTATTTTTTTTTTTTTTTCTTTTTTTATTTGATCAATGGGAAGCATTATGATAACACACCAGTGCGCCATAGTGCATTTTTTACATCCTCAAAAAGGGTCAATTTTCTGAAGAAAATTTGTGATTTTTTTTCTTATTTATACTCAAAACATAGGTTATGGGTACTCGTAAGAACCGCCATATTGAGGCGGTTCTAACGAGTACCCACAGCCTATGTCTAGGAGCAGTAATAAGGAAAATAATGTATACCCCCATAAACCCCAGTTTTCTCTGTATAAAGTGGGGTGTAAGGCTGTATTTATTTCACGGGCTTGTTAACGTGATGGAATTCCATAGGGACTGAAGAACGTGTTCGAACTAACCATGGTAAACGAGCCATCGGTGTACGAGTCAATGAAGTTTCACTGTATATAGATTGCTGCTTTCTACTCATACAGTGTTGATATCCGACACTTTTGTATCATGATGCCAATACTTCACATATTTATTTTCAATAGTGTCATGAATGAGCCGGCGCATGACAAAACCTACAATAAGACCGCTGCGACTAGCAGAGACTCATATCAACCGCGCAGGCTGATCTGAGTCTTCGCTGGTCGCTCAAGAATTCTTGTAGATTTTATCATGCGCTGGCTCAAATGTTATGAGGTTCGTTTAATAAATTTCATATCAAATGACCACTCGTGTAACACTCTATATTTTTTTAAGTATTCATCATTTTTTTACGTTCACTGATTTTGTTCAAGTTCTAGCGTACTCTACAATTAATTCATATAGGATATTTTTATGATTTCAGGATTAGTCTAATAACTGAATGCTTTCATGAGCTTTAAGAATGGTTTTCGGATAAATTTGCTCAGACTATAAAGAAAATAGAAGTGAAGGCAATGATCAGGGATCGATACAATTAACCCACAGCTCCCTTAAGATACACCAAAGGGAAAGAAACACAAGCATGAAATAACTAGACTGTAATGGAAACATCAATAGCGGAAAGCCAAAAGGACAGTTACTTTCCCACAAAATGGCCAATTGACTATCCAAAACAAAAAGATATGAGCGACACACACACACACACACACACACACACACACACACACACACACACACACACACACACACACACACACACACAAAGACAAATCTTTTCAAAAATAAACCGCGACAGAAGAACCGCCTTGAAACGGTCGGTGAAAAGAATTTCACTGGGAGGCTTAAATCGATTTTACGCGGCCGCAATCCTCGCCGTTTTACTATTTAATCCATATTTATAAATATCATAATTATGGATATCCATAAATCAGCCGAATAATAGATAGCCAAAAATCGAATTAAAGATATCCATAAATCGAATCATAGATATCCATAATTCGATTTATGGATATCATTAATTCAGAGCGATTTTATGGCTATCCATAATTCGAATTATGGATATCACTTATTCCAATTATGGATATCAATAAATCAAAATATGGATACCCATTATTCCGCTGATTTATGGATATCCAAAATTCGAATTATGGATATTATTAATTCGAATTATGGATGGATATCCAAAATTCGGTCCATCCATAATTCGATTTATGGATATCCATAATTCGTCTTGGCAAATAAATACACTAAATAATGACTGAAACCAAAGGCTTTTTCGGTGAATTATAGATATCCATAATTCGAAATATGGATATCCATATTCAGCCCGATTTATAGATATCCATAATTCGATTTATGGATATCCATAATTCGATTTATGGATATCCATAATTCGAAGATGGATATCATTAATTCGAATTATGGATATCCATTAATAATTATGGATATCTATAAATAGGGAATAAATAGTAAAAGGGCGCCCCATACGCTCTTACTTCCGTCGCTATTTAGACAAATAATTTGTTCAGTCGGAATGAAAGCCTCCTAACTCATTAGTGCAGCATCTCCGAGAACACAAAATCAAACAAACAACGGTGAGGACTCGACAGCAAGAAACCACTGAAATGCTGGTGCTAAAGAAAACCAACAGTTAGACTGTTGAAACTGTTATTGACTGACTGCTTGACCATAACTATAACACATCCGCGTGACAACACATCTGTGTGATATAATGCAATTTTGCATATCTCCAAACTGATTACTGGAAATGTGATATTTTTATATATACTCCAAACATAGATTGTGGGTGCTCGTTAGAACCACCTCATTTAGGCGGTTCTAACGAGCACACACAACTCATGTGTTGGAGCAGAAATAAGACAAATAATGTATACTTCTATAAACCACTGCTTTCTGTATATAAAGTTGGGTTTAGAGGGTTGTTCATTACACGAGCTTGTTTATGTCATGCAAAAAGATTGACGTATAGAAAGGGACTATTGTTTCATTAAATAATCAATGCCAGATTATGCTTCTTTCCTGATTCTCGTTTGTTTCTGGTTTAAAAGTGTTATGTGTGTGCTTCAAACATAGAGTGTTGGTGTTAAAAAAGGCGGCTCTAATGCGTAATCACAATTTACGTTTTGAGCAAAAACGAAGAAAAACAAGTAATGTACACCCTAATAAACCCCACTTGTCCTTTTAAATTCGAATTTTGCTGGTGAGGGCTTTCTGACGTGAAGTACTGTGAGGGCAGACTTCAACTTAGCCAGCGCACTCATCACGTGAACAAGTCCGTGAAATCGGAACACCCACTAAACCCAATTTATATAGAGAAAACTGGGGTTTACAGGGGTAAATATTATTTTCCTTTTTTTTCGCTCCAAGACATAGGTTGTGGGTACTCATTAGAACCGCCTCATTGAGGCGGTTCTAACGAGCACCTACAACCTATGTTTGTAGTTTGAATGAGAAAAATATTACAGATTTTTCATCAGGAAATTAACCGTTTTGCAGATGTGAAAAATACACAGCTTTTCACGTGTGTGTTATCATAATATTGTTACATCGAAATGAGCTTTGTTGTATTCCTATATGAAAACTTATGGTATCCAATTACATAATATGCTAATATGAACATCTCGTTCTAGGTTTCCAGACCCCGGGTCCAAACTACCGGCCTAACTCCAGTTACTGGGGACGGGGACACAAGAAGTCCTTTGGACAGAGGCTGAAAGACACCAGAAAACCTAAAGAAATTCCAGGTATACATCCACATATAAATTCATTTACAACCCTGTTATTTTATTCTGTTTGTATTGGAGTTTAACGGCCCAGTCAATACCATTTTAGGTCATTTTTGAGCCAGTCAGTTTTTTTTATTCACACTTTTCCTGGGCAGGCTTATACGTTAGCGGTTAACCAGTACAGTGCAGTCTTTCGCCAGAAACACTGCCCTCCTTGAATCAGCGGAAGGGAAATAATGGCCGTAGAAAAGATTTCGTGATCAATCCCCACGAAAGAATGTTGCCGACCCCGGCAGGTATCGAACCCGCGTCCTCCTGATCACCAGCTGCAGTCAGACGTACATCCGACTGCGCTACCGAGGCCAGTTAATGTTTTTGTAACCCAGGTGACACTGTTATCATAACTCAATAATCACTTTTCTTTTTTTGTTGTTTTTTTTTTTTGTTGTTGTTTTTTTTTTGTTTTATTTGTTCAACTCAGTCATGTATGTCATTATAAATATAGAGGATCTTACACGAGTGGTCATTTCATATGATATTTATGAAACGAGACTTTGGCGAGTTTCATGAATATCATATGAAATGACCACGAGGGTAAGATTCTTTTTATAATATTGTCACTTTAAAATGGATTGTACCACTTTCAACAAGACACTTTTTTTTCAAAAATGCATGGTTGGCATGGAAGGACATTGCCATGACGTTATTTAATCCCACTAAAGTGTTATTACGCGTATCTGTATGGTCATGCTATATTTATTGCACGACGTTATCCACTGCATAACAACGACGTATGATAAAATTCAATCTGTCCAACAGTATTTTTATCTCTCTGGCATGGCGGCCCCCGCCCATCGGGGCTTGGAGAAATAGATGGACTGCATGATGCTTCCACGCAGAGCTGAAACCGACCGCACACGAGTACTGGTAAACCGCTTAGAGGATCTAAGCCTGCCAAGGCAAAGGCAAAGCGGTGCGAGTCGGGCCGGGCCGTCCATGCTTATAAACCCTATTTGTTTCATTGGGCGACAGGGCTTGAGATGCCATTTCATCTCAGAGTCGGGTAAAATTCCCCAAAAATTGGAAGCAACGCCTCCAAAATGAACTATACAGTGTTGACTGTTCTTCACTATCAAATTTATTACAAAACTCGGAACCATTTTGTTCTTCAGATAATCAGACCTTTTTCTGATAAGAACACGACGATCGATGAGTTGCAAAGTTTTATGAATGAGAAACACACCCAAATAAAATCATTAATTCAAAACAAATAAACATTGTATTTTAATCAGCAAAATTCATTGATTTATCATAGAATAAAGTTGACAGTAGTTCATTAGATCTGTACAATATCAATATCATTACTTATTTGAAAGTAGCTAGGTTTATTTGCTCCATTTCCTCTATTGTTTCAACATAATAGTCAGCTATATACTTGTATACGGTTGAATGTTAGCTGGGTTTTAAATGCTTTGTTTAAATCTAACAACTTACATTTAAACCTTGATAATGATGGATTCCTTGATAAAATAGATCTTGAAAATTGGTAAGTGAGGAATAAATAGAGTTTATTACTCAGCCCATTTTAAATACGGGATTTATAAACCGAGGGAGGTTAAAGATCCGATAAAGAAACGAGTGCGCCTGCGCACGAGTTTCTTTATTGGATGTTCAACCTCCCGAGGTTTATAATTTCCATAGCCCATTTTAAATATGGGATTTATAAACCGAGGGAGGTTAAAGATCCGATAAAGAAACGAGTGCGCCTGCGCACGAGTTTCTTTATTGGATATTCAACCTCCCGAGGTTTATAAATCCCACATTTAAAATGGACTGAGTCAGTAAACTGTCTATTACATGCATTTTGATAAAGATGATGGATAATTTTTCATTTAATTATTTGCATAGTTCACTCTTAACATACAGTCCATGGGCCAGTTGTTCAAAACTAACGACGTCGTTAGTTAACGTATCGTTAAAACTTTGATCATTAAATATGGCAAATATGCTGAAGTTTTTGCTGAAAAAATGTGAGCAGCTTTTGCTAACGCAAAAGCTGCTCACATTTTTTCAGCAAAAATACCAAAATTTTACATAGTAAACTTGCTAGAACAGTTAACAATATGACCACTAACGAGCTCGTTAAGCTAACGATGTTTTGAACAACTGGCCCCATGTAAACGGTAATGGGCGCAGTGACACATAAGCTGTCTGAAACAAAAACTGTATAGACGCCATCTTAAAAGCGCTTTCTATTGTACTGAATGAAAATAAAAGAACTAAAATTATTATGGTGATAAAACAATAAAAAATGCGAGAGTACAATAACCAGACTTACGCCTAATTCATTGGTTATGCCTATGTGATCTTTACTTCAACGCTGCCTTCGAGTCTAACGCCATACATTCTGAACGTTGTTTACATCTTTGGAGACACCGTTGACGTCACGCCGAGAACAACGCGTCGACGTGAATTAAACGTTTCCTCGTCTAAATATAACGATTGCATTTGAAAAGTAGGACCGGCTAGAGTGAAATATTTCCTTAGAGGAAATAAATCTTCCTAGGCCAGAGGTGATTATCACATTTAATTCATTGAGAAATCGTGGTATTTCTTCGTTATGCATGTAATATGATAATTTTCTTCTTTCTACTGATACTGCGATCTGTCAAATTTGACCATTATGCTATGGTCACAATGATCGGCCGGTATCTGGGGATAGGGAGAAATCGGGAGTACACCGCTGGTTTTGGCCCTTTTTCCGACATCGGACAACACCGGTCAAAAAATTTGTCATACATCATTTACATAAATGGCACCGTCCGGAGGCCGTCCGAAGACCGTCTAGTAATCGTACGGTGTCTGTTTCCAAAGAGAAATTTTTGGGGGCCGGTGAGGCAGTGAATACCGACCGAACAGCTAATACTAATCGGCCGATTATCCTATGATGTCCGGACGATCCACCGGACATCGTACGAATATCGCCCGAGTATCCTACGGACAACGAACGATGCTTGTACTAGGCCCGGCCGAATGTCTGGCGATTGTCGGGCGGTGTGTTGTCTCTTGTGTAGAAACGCGCTAAAATGTTGTACTCGGCGACTGACGGGGGTTTATATAGTCCGCCCGATGCCCGGCCGATGCCGACCCGATGTCCGATTCTAGCCGGCCGGTGACCGGCCTATATCAGTAACATATCTGGTCCACACCGGTTCAAGTCGATCGGACATCGTCGGGTTTCTTTCCAATGTGTAAACAGACATCGGCCGGATATCGGCCCATATCCGGTCCCAAAAATTCCTCCTCTGAAGCTACATACACTGACCGATTACCGCTCGATTCCCGGCCGGATATAGGGCGATACTTAAACGATATGTTTGTTTGTTTGATTTGAGGTATAACGTCCCCGTCAACACTGTAAAGGTCATTTTGGAGACGTTGCTTCCAATTTTGTGGGACTTTTAACCGACATTGAGATAAAATGACATCTCAAGCCCTGTCGCCCAATGAAACCAATAGGGTTTATAAGCATGGGCGGTCCGACTCGTGCGCACCGCTTTGCCTGGGCAGGCTTAGATCCTCTAAGCGGTTTACCAGTACTCGTGTGCGGGTCGGATTCAGCTCTGCGTGGAAGCATCATGCAGCCCATATATTTCTTCAGGCCCCGATGGGCGGGGGCCGCTTAAACGATGTATCAAGGATATGTGGCCAATTATGAAAATGTACGGGACCCCGGAGAAATTTTAACTTCGAGTTAAAACTATTTAGGTACCTCCCCGATGCTGACTTAGAGCCCCGACCACCGGCCGACCATGTCTCGTGTCCGGTCGGGAAACCGGCCATGGCTAAAATAATGCCGGGAGTACATCCTAAGCCTAATCGGAAGGGGTTGTGACCAAAGCATTACTCACAGATGTACGTTATACATACACGCCATGTTTGCAAGATGAAAGCCTACACAGCAATCATATCAACAAATCCCTGAAAAGAAGACCCCGTAAACCCTAATTTATAGATTTCTGGGGTTTACAGAGGTATACTTTATTTTTCTTATTTCTGCTGCAAGTCAGAGGTTGTTGGTACTAGTTGGTACTAGTTAGAACTGCCTCAATTCGGCGGCAACAACCTATGATTTGAGTGGAAATAAGACTAATATCACAAATTTCCATCCGATACTTGTTCTGTCTTGTTCTGAGGCAATCATTATAGCACACGGATCTGTTACCGTAATAACGCAAAACAATAGTTCTCGATAAGCACTGCCACTAGAGCAAAATGCTGTCCAAAACGATTGTGTTTACGTTTAGAAAACTACTGAATTCGTTTCGGAAGTGCCTATACATTCATGTGTCCAACAGCCATTAATAACATACTAATACGAGTTAAGTCCAGATTTGTAACAATTCTAATACTAATTAATGTTGCTTCACTTAAATTTGAAAACAAAGGCATCTGAAAAGTACACAACATGCACGGTAGTATTTTTGATCTATGAAATATATGATGCATATATAAAACTTTTTTGTTCAGTCCATATGTGAAATTTTTTTCAGGACCAGCCGATTATGATGTCAACCCTGAAAGCCGGGGGCCATCTTATTCCTTTGGTGCCAAACTTCCGGAACCTGTTTCTGTTCAACAAAGTAAGAACATTGTTCTATACACTTGTATTATTTATAGACCAAGAACAGAAGGGATGATAATTGGGGATGTTTTCTTGACATGAATAATAGCATTGGCTAAGACATGGCTGTATTGAAAAAGGCCATTAGGGATGCAAATCGCCATTCGATACTTGCGGTTAAAACAACATAAAACCGTAAAATGATAACTTCAAACACAGTTAATCCCCAGAAAATAACGTATACAAAGAGAGTTCGTAAGAAATAATCATGGTATACCGTATCGCTGCCAGATCCCAGTATATTGACATCAATATGTGTAAATGGAACAAAATAAAGCCCCACTTGTACATAAAGGTGGCATTACTTTAGACCTTAAATGTCGACTTTCATTGTGAACTTATGTGCCTGCGTTCATGCAATAGAAAGAAACAGTTCCCTGGTAGAACATAGCCATTTCAACCCAACGAAACAAATTGAGAGACTTGGTGATCAATATTAAATTAAATGAGTAGCAAACACTCCTCTTTTACTCTTTTTCAGCTGTAAACAAAATTAGTCCGGCGGCTAACACCTACGATATAGGAACAACGATCGGAAAAGCGCCTGCAGTTTCTATCAGTGGCAGAGAGAAAGAGCCAGTTGAATGTGAGTTTTATTAACAAATATGTTCTATAAAAGGGTAATCCTTTGGATGCAATAAGTCCATAGCAGAAAAGTATGGAGCGTACGCCTTTTTATGAGCCAGACTCGCTAGTTTCGGCCAATGCGGCCTCATCAGTAACCCTAAAATATTTTCAAAATTGAAAAAATGGAATCAATGATCATAAAGGAAACAAGAGGACCACAATCCTCATATATCGGTCACCTGAGCTGAGAGATTTACAGCTGAATATTCAAGTTTCACAAGGTAGATGTTTCTAAGACTTTGTATAAATGTTTTGACCCCAGGGGTATTATTTGAACAACCTTGGTAGAGGGCCTTCTGGTTTAAGATGAGATGACTGTTAAAGGTTTTCCCTGTATAAGTCTGTGTAAAACAGGTGGGCTCATGGGCGATCCCATTTTTGGCCCCAGCGCTATAATTCGATGAAACTATATACCAAAAATCAAAACCTTGGCCATCTGGTTTCAGACAAGGAGTTTTTAAAGGTGTCCTCTATATAAGTCTATGTAAAACAAGTGACCCCTTAGCGGGACCACATATTGTCCAAGTCCTATAATCTGAATAACCTTGGCAGGAGTTCACTAGACGATGCTGTGTACCAAATATCAAACAATATCGATCTTCTTTTCTTAATCCATTCTTCTCAGTCTTTCTTATATGCATTTTCTCATCAGATAAAACATACGGATTCAAATGTTAGGTGGTGTATAAGCTTATGCTGTCAACTTAATTTGGAACTTTTGCAATTTACAGCTGTAGAATATATATATAAACATATGTATACTTCAGGAACATATTACTAGTCTTCTTACCTCAACGTCGTCCTTTCTTCATAGCTTTATTTCATTTCTGATCATTCTTGTGAAGTTTGGTCAAAATCTAGTCAGCGGTTTGTGAGGAGATGTCGTTTGAAGAATTTGTTTACGGACACACGACGGACGAAGGACGAAAAGTGATCACAAAAGCTCTCCTTGTCACTTAAAGGCGGATACACATTCTGTAAACACTAGCTAAAGCGACATTAAATATGTTCTATAAAAGGGGTTATCCGTTGGAAGCAAGGAATACATCACAAAAAAGAATGAGCCGTTCAATATTTCTGAGCCAGACTAGCTAGTTTCGGCCAATCAGGCCACTTCAGGTCCTAGCTAGTCTGACAAACAAAAGTAAAAATAAAATATTAAAAAAAATGGAACACTTTGCAATTTTCTGTTCTGTGGTCCATTTATTGCTTCCAAATGATAACTCTTTTATAGACCATATCTATAGTAAATTTCATACACGCTGTCCATGACTGTGAGATTCTGTATATCATGTCACCAATTTGGCATTGTTCATCCCATGCATATAAATCAAAGAGATTTGAACAACAACATTCAATGGTCTGGTCTGACAATAAAGTTGACGACATAAATTATTACATATCATGCAGTAAAAATGCCAAATAATACATTTATACAATTTAAACTCCTGTTTTCTTTACAAGTTACGGTAAACAAAGAGCAAATGACAGTAATATCAAAATTTAGTTATGACATTAGCCGAAAAAGTGTAATGCTGTTTATAGGGGAGTGTCTGAAAATAGAAGTGAAGGCAATGATCAGGAATCGATACAATTAACCCAAAGCTCCTATCAGAGACACCAAAGGGAAAGAAGCACAAACATGAAACAACTAGACCCTAATGGAAACATCAATAGCGGAAAGTCAAAAGGACAGTTACTTTCCCACAAAAATGACAACTGGCTATCCAAAACAAAATAATATAAGCGATACAAACACTTAAAGACAAACCATAAAAAAATAAACAACGACAGAAGAACCGCCTTGGAAGGGTCAGCGAAACGAATTCCACCGGGGGACTTAAATCGATTTTACATGGCCACAATCCCCGAAATTTTGGTCTCTATTTAGACAAATAATTTGTTCAGTCCGCATGAAACCCTCCTAACTCATCAGTGCAAGAACTCCGTGAACACAAAAATCAAACAACAACAGAGGTGAAACAACGATAAGAACTCGACCGCAAGAAACAACTGAAATACTGGAGCAAACGAAGACCAATAGTTAGATTCCGATACCTCTTTGATGCTGATCATATCAATATTTTCTTTGCTGGCACTCTTCGACTGTAAACTTCTAGTCTGTTTTGTTCCAAAATTAGCTGTTTCACAGACAATTTGTGTTAAATTACATATTTCTGCTTCGTACATAGAAAATGGATGCTTGTTAGACAGGCGAGTCTACTGAGTACCCACAATACATGTTTGCAAACAATATAAATAGAAATACGCTATACCGTTTTAGAGCATTCTTTCCCGATTGATAAGTTGTTTTTACAAGAGTATTCATTGCACGGACTTTTAACGTAATGAAGCTTACAAAGTCCATTCGTTCTTTCATCTCTTCATTTTTTTTCTTTTTGCATCTGGGCTAGTCAAACTTAAAAACATCAAAACTAAGGTGATTGAAATATGATTTTCTTGATCTTTCAGTTGACTTCACACGTATGTTTACATGTTGTTGTAATTTTGTACATTACGAAAACACGCCTATACAAATACATTGCAAATTTTACCACCGAAAAAAAAACGACAGTTTTCAGATGAAAAAATGTGCTATTTTTGAAAGTCGATTTTTAAATCAAGTTTCTTTGTCACTACATTTCTACTTCCGGTACTGGACCGCGTTGCTCCACTTCCACTGTTCGTTCGCTGCATAAAATAGTCCAAATGAACTCTTGAAAATTAATTTTGGAGGCCGGCTCCGCATGGAACGTCTTTCAAAATGTTTCAGTTTTCGAGACTTTATACGGATTGAATATAAAATGGCACAGAAAGACGAATTCTCAAAAGAAAACAGTACTCTGGAACTTTTTTCCTACGCGCTTTTCGGTGATATGTATGAGGGAGTTCGACCATCTACCAGACCATGGTAGCGGAGTGCACGTTCTTCCCATGATTTCCATGTTTTTTTCACCGGTGCGATCGAACGACGTCTGGTAGATGTTTGGTTGACTGGTACACAGACCCTCTATTTCTTGAATAGAAGCAGTCAATTCCCGGACATTAGTGTTCGCACCTTTCGCCGACACCTTTGTTACGTATGGTGTGACGTATCTACCAGAGTAACCCACGGTTAACCACGGTTCGTGATCGAACTACCTCTATGTTTTACTCTTTCATCCCTGAGTTTCTAAACAGGACTCTTTTCGCTTTAAATATATTCTTATAGAAAATGATTTCTGATTAGTTCACTGACAGGATTGCAAACAATGTACATGTAGATTCTGGCGAGACGTTCTAGCTACGTGCCTTCTAATCAGGATCTACAAGGTTTGCATAGATACAGTGTATTTCTACCTCGGCGTCTGCACCGGTCTACAGGGTTAAAAGAGTTAGCTTATCACAACCCTTTACTGACCTACAATTCGCCTGCTTTCGAGAGCTCTAATATTACAAAACACGTATTCCGTACTTTAGCAAATATTAAGACACCGTTCAGAAGCAACATTCTGTGGCATCTAATCTAATTTAACTGTTTCCAAATGTCACAGTATTGAAACAATTGACATTTATGGGTTAATGTTTTTAGGACCCCGTACAGGTGGGAATAAACATGTTTTAATTCACCTTGGGTAAACGCGGCGTCTGGCCAGTTATAATGTCTAAATCAAATGGATTAAAAATGATCTTTTTTGTCAAGCTATTCTCCTTTTTATGTCCCGATGCCCGAAGGAACATAGCTCCAAGTGGCTGCACAACGTATGTGCATCGTCGTATCAATGCGACGTTGATGCGACGTTGCTAAGACATCATGTGTCCGCTAGGAGAACTTCTCTGTAAGATTATTAGCAGACATGTACTGAGCTAATTTAGAAATTTATGGTTGGACCATAAAAAAATTGGCAGGCACGTTTTTCTTTGTTTCTTCCGTATTTTCTTCGCGGGGGTAGTTGAGTGAGGCAATGGCGATGTGTATCTTGTGTCACTGGGGAGTCCAGCTGATAATGACTTACAGTTGGGCAACACCTGCTGTCCTTGCAGCAGGTAACGGTAGAGTGAGGGAGTGTTGATATTTCTTCTGTTTCTACACTTCCATTCATTTTCCTCTTTCTCCTCTGTTCCTCACTTTCATCTTCTCTACAACGGCCCCGCCCATCGGGGCTTGAAGAAATATATGGGCTGCATGATGCTTCCGCGCAGAGCTGAAACCGACCCGCACACGAGTACTGGTAAACTGCTTTGAGGATCTAAGCCTGCACAGGCAGAGCGGTGCGAGTCGGCCCGTCCATGCTTATGAACCCTATTGGTTTCATTGGGCGGCAGGGCTTGAGATGTCATTTCATCTCAATGTCAGGTAAAAGTCCCACAAATTGGAAGCAACGTCTCCAAAATGACCTTTACAGTGTCGACGGGGACGTTAAACCTCAAATCAAACTAACAAACAAACAAATCATCTCCTCTACTTGTCTCTTCTATCTCTTTTCCCCAAAATGATCCACTAGGGTTGAACTGTCGTTAAACTAAAAACAATCGATGAATCATTTTTTTCTTTGTCGAATTTTTTAACCCACTTGGACCTTGTCAAATCAGAACCAGAATCAGAAGTGTTACTGGTGACACGTCAAATGTCATTCATACACCAGGACCTGTGATATGGGAATTTAGTCTCTATATTTTTTTTTCAACAAAATATCTAGATAACTGCTTGATCTACGACTAACATTGTTATATAATAATTATTCCTCATAAATCAACTTTCCTCAGTACTTTCAGTACTTTGATTCTTATTTCTGTCCAAAATACAAATTGTGGTACTCTTTAGAGCCGCCTCATCGAGGCGGTTCTGACAAGTACCCACAATCTATATTTTAGAGCAGAAATTAGAAAAATAAGGTTTACCCCTGAAACACAGTTTTACTATATGAAAGTTGGGTCTAAGGGTTCAAAATTATATAGGCATGTTTCCGTGATGATGTTTTCATTATCGTGCATATTGTTACCGAAACCAAACGTTTTATTAATGTTAACATTATTGAAAAATATTTGGAATTTAAACATTTAAAACCATTGTATCAAATAACATTGCCATTTTGTGTTCATATGTAGCTATGATATACCTTTTGTTTAAGCATGAAATTAGATATTTCGCTTTATTGTAGATGGCACGCTATGTTAACAACACTATCTCTAACTCTTTTGTTAAGTAAACGCAGATAAACATTTAAATTTTGTTGGCTGGTTTTCTCACAAGTCAATTTTAAACGGTATCGAACTATTAATATATTTACAAACGAATTAAGGACCTAATCAGCGCCCATCCCATTATAATTAAAAAAAACGCTTATGTTTGGCGTACTTGCGTGCGAGCGAGCGCCTACAGGTGTGTGTGTGTGTGTGTGTGTGTGTGTGTGTGTGTGTGTGTGTGTGTGTGTGTGTGTGTGTGTGTGTGTGTGTCAAGTAGATTAAATGCCGCAACTAAATCTTTCCCGTTTCAAAATTATTATATTATATCAAATTCACGAAGGTACTTAAATATTTTTCTGTATTTCTTATTTTATTTGTTTTTGTTGGGTAATTATGTTATGAACAATATTAAGATTTCTGAAACATAATGAATATATTCAGGAATAGCCGCAAACAAATCACAGCTCACCGATGAAGCCGAGAGGTAGGGTTATTATTACGAAAACGAATCCGTGAAATGGATATCCCCATAAATATATTCTATAAAAGGGTTATCCTTTGGAAGCAAGGAATACACCACAGAACTGAAAAATATGGAGTGTACATGTTTTCTGGGCCAGACTAGCTAGTTTCGGCCAACTAGGCCTCATCAGTGACCCTCAGATATTTTCAAAATTCCACAATGGAATCAATGATCCCAAATGACAAGAAAATATAATCTACACTATGATGTAGGGCAGGGAGACGTTTTACCGCCGCCACACATTCCCACACACCAGCTGTAGTAAAGTTAAATATGTTCTATAAAAGGGTTAAACCCCACTTTATACACGGGGTTTACAGGAGTATACAGAATTTTCTTGCTCTTTGCTCAAAGCATAGATTATGGGTGTAAGTTAGAACTGTCTCAATGAGTTCTAAAAAGGACATCACTGTTTGTAGAAGAAATAAGAAAAACAGTTTCATCAAATTGCTAGTTCTACAGTACAAAAGCATCATTGTTAGACACGGATATGTTATCGTAATGACTATCCCTGACATAACAGATATTAAAACAAAGAGAGCAAAATAGAAACGGAAAAGCTGTCTTGATTTATCTAGCCAAATGTTCATAAAAGACTAGAAATCTTCTTATTAATTAAACATCGATCTTTTTTTTCTTCAGACATTCTTCTCAGTTCCGCTAACTAGTTCTTTCTTATATGCATTTTCTCATCAGATAAAACATACGGATTCAAATGTTAGGTTTTCCTGTTTGCCTGGTGTATAATTTGGAACTTTTGCAATTTAATGCAGTAGAACCTATAATAACATACATATACTTCAGGAACATATTACTAGTCTTCTTAGCTCAACAACTTCCTTTGTTCATAGCTTTATTTCATTCTGAAACTCTGTCATCTTTCTTTCTCTCTCTCTAGCTAAGAAAGGTCCATGTCCAGCCACTTACTACCCTGTACGATCTGCCTACAACAAATACAAGGCAGCCTCACTCACATACAAATGGTTTGAGGTGAATGGTAAGATATCTGTTGTAGAAGAAGTAAAAAAGGCTATCACTTTTGTCGCGATTTCCATTCTTTTGAACCTCCAAACAGAACTCAGGGAAAATCAAAATGAGATGACAAAGACGCTTCGAATACAACCCTTTCATCTAAATCACATCTCTCTCTCTCTCTCTCTCTCTCTCTCTCTCTCTCTCTCTCTCTCTCTCTCTTACATAGTTATATCGAAAGGTATAACAATGATTTTCACATAAGGGTTTGCAAGAGTGACAGTCTTTACTATTTCTCATGTATTTATATATATTGTTCCTCATTGTGTGAGTCGTTTAGTTTCGGCTGAAATATACCATATACTACCTGATGAGTTTTCATGAGATCAGTGGTGCATTGTTCAAAAAATGAACAAATACAAAATCACAATCTCGTAAATGGTCAGCGAAACTGCACGATTCAACATTTTATCAGTGTCATAAGTAACCTTAACAATTTATGTTTATGTCAGTTTTTTATAATATTTTCCTCAGAATGGTGAAAAAGGAGACGCCAAGGTCACATCGGATATATTCCAGATCGACTGGCAGCTTGCAAAATCGATCTCCCCGCTCCCCCAGCAGCGGGGACGATATATCCCTACCTAGTATACGAAGTACTACACGTCTTGCTTCACGTAGTTCAATTCGAGGTTTCAACAGACTCAATGCGGGGTCGAGACTTACATTACCAACCGAGTTTCAGACACCAGGACCGGACTATTATAATATTAAATCTACTTTAGGTGAACATGGGGGTCCAGTTTTCAAAGGTGATAGAAACAGATCATTCATTCAAGCAAGATCATCCAATGCAGTGTTTCTACTGCCTAGGCTTGTAAATGAATCCCCATCTCCTGGACAGTATGAAATTAGGTCAGGCATAGGAAAAGGGCACAAGTCAACATTTGGCCATGCAAGGAGAGACTCTCGTTTCGCTGGAGATCGAACCAATAATGCCATTTTTCTTTTACAAAAATATGATGATCCCAGTCCCGCTCCGACGAAATATAGCATGAAGTCTTCCTTAGGATCTAAAAGGAGTTACAATAGGCTATCACCTTTACCCGGCCCTTCTTTCGCCAAAACTGAGAGGAATTCGCGTTTCTCGGGCGAGAGGAATGCCCGTTTCTTGGTTCCAAAGGCGATATCAACCAATCCGGGGCCGACGTCTTATCAAACGGAGTTATATGGAGATTTCGGAAAAAGTGTTAAGGGCGCCGCTTTCGCGAGATCAAAAAGATCATCGCGCTTCCCCGGTGATCACAAAGCAGTGTTTTTACTAGCTGAAAGGGTGGATCAGTTTAAAAGACCCAGCTCATTTACCTCATTTAGGATGCCTTAAAGTATGCACACTGTTAGTCTGGAGTTTAACCGTGATATTTTAATAACAAACAATATTAATTGTTCACGGGGGCGAGAACTCATTGCAACAATGAAGGGTTTTCAGTAACATTCGATGCATATAAGCATAAATAATGCATGTTCGAGCGCCAGACTAACGGTAGTTTGTTTGACACATAAAATACATACAATACAACTTTCTTTTTCCAGTAGACTAACAAGTTTCACATGTTTACTTTTAAGATCACTGATGAGATATTCTATTTGTAAACAACTGCTTTTGAAGCGGTCAAACTGTATTTTGTTTTCTGTTCTGATATTTCGACAGTTTTCTAGTACTTTAATTTTCTCAAGTGGTCGCCTCTGTCATAGAATTTGGACACATCTGTTATGACAAATAGAGCACTCAGCAAACTTAATAAAGAGAATGACGTCTAGTGTAGATGAGATGGATCATTCTGAGCTTGAGTAGGTAAGGTAACTGGAAGCTTGTTTGGAAATAATCACAACAGATGTATCAGATTTAGAGCTAAGGGAGACTTTCGTGTGTGTTCTTGGAATATATTTTAACATAGTGCTAAAACTGGTAGTGATAATTATTTAGTGATAATGGTTACCACGAGTGGTTCAGTGTGTAAAGTGCGTCAAAATGCCCATCTAGATGGAAAGAGCGCTAGCTTGATCATTCATTACTTTGTGAAAAAAAAACGAGGAATGTGGAGATAAACATGGATACATACATTTTGTCAGTGTTGTTGAGAGATTTTTACAGATGTTTGTTTATTTCAAAAGGAAAAGGATTTGACTTAAATGTCATTTTATAATAAGAAAGTGTTATATCCAGTCGTTTTGCTGAATTTTTACTAAACTCGGCGGAAACGTGTCTGGCTTGTGTCATATGCGAGATGCCAAGTTTTGCAACGACTCGGGTCATGTGCGAGACGCCAAGTACTGCAACGGAAGGTGGGATTGTTTTTCTCCGGGTACTTTGGTTTTCATCCACCTCTGATTAATGAGCGGTTCAAGATAAGGGAAATTATCTTGAAAACTTTTGCCGTAAAGCCAAAACCAAAAAAAAAGTGAAACCCTTTTGGATTCACTTCACATTGCTTGTTTTGGGTTCAGTTAAACTTTGCTCGTGGTCCGATGTTTGTTTATACTTCAATTAACGTAAATAGAGTTACATTTACATTATTTCTATCCATGGGAAGGCTAAAATTGAAGCAAGGAAACAATTATACACAGTTTTCCTATTAGCGTCGCTGACGTCATAACGTCATCATGGCCCAATTATGGTTTCTTTTGGCGTCAATTAATGGTCATGTGAAGTGAATCAATACATTCATTTAGGAAATGAAATTTATTTTTCTGCAGTTCATGGAAGTATGAACGCACTGGGTTGCGTGCAAAGTAAATGAACCCCGAAGGGGTTCATGTAAACTTTGATAGCGACCCACTGTCGTATGTCGCTAGCGACCCACTGAAAGTATGAACGCAGTGGGTTGCGTGCAAAGTAAATGAACACCGAAGGGGTTCATGTAAACTTTGCTAGCGACCCACTGTCGTTCATACTTTCATGGAAAGCAGAAAAAAAAAGTTTATTTTTATTATTTACATTATTTGTCCCTCATCACTGGGCGAAAAAACGCTTGTAGGGCAAACTTTTAAAGCTGAAAAACATTTACACGCTGTTTTTCTACAAAGAAAGGCGCAGCGTTGACGTCATCAACGCTCGTAGAGAACAATGGTTTAGAATCACGTCACTGAACGTCACTGAAAATCATGTGATTCGATGCGTTCATGGAAGTACGAACGCAATTGTTTGCTGTAGGTTTACATTAGACTTTACACTGGAAATGTAAATATTGAAGTATGAACAACATTGCGCCCCAATAGTTCACTATAGGTTTTTTTTTCTGTAAAATAACTGAGAATGTAAACAATTCAATTTCTATGTATGTACTAATAATTAAGAAATGAACGTATTTTAACGTTCATTGAAAAATAGAAGTGAAGGCAATGATCAGGAATGGATACAATTAACCCACAGCTCCCATCAGGGACACCAAAGGTAAAGAAACAAAAATATGAAACAACTAGACCCTAATGGAAACATCAATAGCGGAAAGCCAAAAGGACAGTTACTTTCCCACAAAATGGTCAATTGGCTATCTAAAACAAAGCAACACAAGTGACATACACTCTCAGATTGTGTGTGTGAATTCGGGTTTAACGTCGCTTTCAACAATTTGACAGTCATATCACGACGGTGTCTGGTTGCGACAGGGAGCTCAATGCTCACGTTTATAGTGCTGCCTCACTGAAGTATCATGTCCCAGACACTTTACATGATACCACACCCAGTCACATTATCCTGACACTGGATCGACCAGTCCTAGCTCTACCCCGTAAATCTGAGTGCCAAACGAGGAGCAGCTAGTACCATTTTTAACGACTTTGGTATGTCGCGGCCCGGGATCGAACTACACTCTCAGAGACAAGCCTTAACAAAATATACCGCGACAGAAGAACCGCCTTGGAACGGTCAGTGAAACGAATTCCACTGGGGGGGGGGGGGGGCAAATCGATCCCTCTTGGCTACAATCCTCGCCTTTACCTCCGTCGCGATCCAAATAAACAATCCAACCCCTTTGCGGCTCACTTGAACTTTGCTCGTGACCCGATCTTATTCATACTGTAATGAACGTTAAATAAACTGCCCTTAATACTTTTTTTTACATAAAATCTACTCAAAATAATTATCCATCAATTATGTGGCAAAACAATCTGATGACTAAAATTCAAACAAGAAAACAATTGCACGCCGTTGTCCTGGTAACAGAGGAAGAGCATCTTTGACGTCATGATGTCGCCATCGTCCAATCGTACTGGCGAGAACAATGGTTTGTTTTGAGGTCACTCAATTATCATGTGACGTGGGTCAATGTATTGATTTAGGTATTAACAACATTGAGGAGCTATAATTAATTACAGTGGTTTTCTGTTAATGCACTGAGAATGTAAATATATAGAGGATGTTACATGAGTGCTCATGTATTATTGAATTTATTAAACGAGTGGAGGTAAAGGGATAAAATGCGAGGCTCTGCCTTTTCCTCGACGAGTTTGATAAATTCAATAATACAGAGCCTCGCATTTTATCCCTTTACCTCCACTCGTTTAATAAATTTAATAATACATTATCACTAATGCAAGATTCTATTTATCATATGACATTTAAAACTCATTTTATTCATGATTGTTTACAAAAATGTCATTATTCCGCCTTTAGTAAACGCGACGTCATTAAGGATGTCGTACATGTAACGTTACGGGACTTATCTAGCTGATTTTAATATTTAATCCACTATTGGATTATCGAAAATATTACATGGCGTTATATGATAAAGTTTAATAAATACAGAAATTCTTTTGTCGTACTTGATTTTAATACACCGTCATCGTTTGTTGGATCGCCTTGGGATGGGATACGAGTATCTTCTCGTATTAAGGTTGGAACATTCTTTACTTTCGGACCTAGTCAAGCGCCGTGCAATGTTTAATTAAATATATTTTTTTCTCGTGTTGATCAGGTGATCAGAGAGTCGCGCGTACAATCATCACCGACACCATTGAGTTTCTTTTTGTCTGACGGGACATAAGCCCGACGGTGTAGTGGTTGAGCTATATACCTCGTTAACCAGGGTGCCGTCTCCATTTGACGTAAGTTGTTCGTGGGACGTAACACACACACACACACACACGCACACGCACACGCACTCACACACCAACTGACGTGTCACAGATAGAAAGAAAACGTTACTCAGGAAAAGCCGTAATAAAAGAACACAACCACAACCATCCAAAGAACAAAAAGACTTGAAGGTCCATATTTAGGGACGTGAGAAGCTACCCTAGAGAAATAATCATAATTATCTACGCCCACGGGCGTGGACAATCTTAAGGATGACTTTTGCTCCGTAAGCAGTTAAGAAAAGGTCATGACTAGTTGAATGTTATTTTCTATTAGCATGTCATCCGTGTTATTGTCTACGCCTGACCTGTGGGCTTAAACTACCTAACGTTTACTTTTGCTCCAGAAGCATTAAAGAAAAGGTCATTACTGGCTGAATGCTATATTCTATTGACTGGCCATCATTGTTATTTGCTAGAATGATTAAAAACCTGGATTGACCGGAACACTTCCGTAAGCTTATCACACCCTATTCGCATTCAAAATAAACATGTTTTTTGAGTTCACATGGCTTCCCTCCGATGATACAGTATATGTATATCTATTTTTTTTTTTTATTTATTTATTTTTTTTTTTGTTGTTGTTGTTTTTTTTTTCACTAAAAGAAGGCCGATGGATCTGTTCTCCTGAGTTTTCGTGTCCTTGTACGAGTGATTGTCAAAGTAAAAGATTGTAGTTTTGCCTATGTATGAAACTTTTGGAATCTTTGGCTATCATACAAGTTTCCGTATTTACTGGCACACTTATACATGAACAGCTTTGTCATTTGACTTCCAATCATTGACTACAAAAATTAATGTTTGCTAAGCGTAGACTCAAGCTTTTTGTAAAAGCTAATACTTGTTAAGAAATAGATCAGCTCTAGCTGTGGTTTGTTGAGTAATAAATCACAGTTTGGAGGACAGTTGTAAAGTATATCATACTTTAGCGAGCGCTACGTGATTTGCCAACTTACAGCTGACCGACAAACAGTAATTTATAACTCACTAATTCACATACTAGAGCTGATGTATTTCGATTCTATCACACTGAAAATCGGCAATAATGTTGCTTTTCCTTCAACGTCTCCCAACCTTTCGTTGTTGCTAGAAGAAATTCCGCACAAACTGTTGACTGTTATACATGCATTTAAGTCCTTTTCCAACGTTTTCGATGCAAAAGGTGACGTTACGCCCTATATCGTCAAAATATCTAGGAATGATGTCATAAAACGGCAGCGATTCGCGTCACGCTCTTCTTCTCTGTGATTTATTGCAGAATAATTCACAGTTCCTTTCCATTGCCTAAATAGGCGTGCTGTGTTAGAATAGTTAAGAAAATATAGCCTAGGGAAAGTCACAGAGACAACAGCAAAATTTGGCCGTCGAAAGAACAAAATACTAGATTGAAGGTAAAAGCAAAACCACAAAACGATCAACAACGCGGATCAACAACATGATACCAAATAAGAGAGGAATTGAAAAAGAACGACTTGTGACGGTCGACAGAAAACTTCCGGATGTCTTCAACCAGGCCGCGAGGTTACAAAACAATTGAAGGTTTTGTAACTTACCAGAGCCGAAGGCTCCGGTTGAGCTTATAAGATAGGCAGTTGTCCGTCGTCGTCGTATGTCGGCTGGCGTCAACACATTCAAACGACATCTCAGAAATCACTGGGCCAATAGGGCCCAAATTTCACCTCTGGCATCCTTGGGGTGGGGGATTTAAAGTTTGTGTTTTATGAGAATTGACTCTTTAGTTTGGTCGCTGTGGTAACTTGGACTTTCCATGGACTTATAATGGGGAAAAATGTCATTTACTGCCAAGCCTTTGCATATATTTTGACAAGTTATTTTTATAGAAGTGTTTCTTGAGTAAACTGCTTTCAGCTGTATGCTTTTATGCAAACCCGCGGGTCCCCCAGGATGTGCCGGGACCATGCCCAACCCCCTCCATTTCATAAAAGGCCATATACCTTAGAAACCATTCAGATCCCCACCCCAAACCATATAATATATTCTTGTTCCTTGTGAAAAGACGTATTCACTGACACCAGCCTGGGAATCCCCTGGGTGTGCTGGGGCCATGCCCCTGCCCCTAAACTTCATCAAAGGCCCAGTATCTCAGAAACCATTCAGATCACCACACCTATACCATATATATTCGTGTTCCTTTGATAAGACACATTCAGTGATACCAACCTAGGGGTCTCCCGGAGTGTTCACAAATGGCCAAATATCTGAGAAACTGTTCCAAGCCCCACCTCTAAACCATATATATTCAAGTTACTTATGATAAGACTCATTCAGTGACACCAACATGGTGGCCCACAGGGTGCCCCGGGTCATGTCACATCCCTCCACTTCATAAAAAGCCATATATCTCAGAAACCATTAAGATCCCCACCACTAAACCATATATTTTCTTGTTAATTATGGTAAGACTCATTCAGTCACACCTACCTTGGAGTCTGTTTGTGCTGGGGCAATGTGCTTGGGTCATGCCCCGCCCCTCCACTTCATATAATGTCATAAATCATAGAAGCCTTTCAGATCCTAACCCCATAATGATATATATTCTTGTTCCTTATGATTAGACACATTCAGTAACACCAATTTATGGGGTCCACAGTGGCTTTTTCTCTCCCCTCCATTTCATAAAAGGGCATCATATCTCAGAAACCATTCGGATCCCCACCCCTTATCCATATAATATTCTTGGTCTATATGATAAGACACATTCAGTGAACAATCTTGGGCTTTCCTGGAGCCTGGCGGGCCATACCCCAACCCCTCCACTGCCAAAAGGCATTATATCTCAGGAACTGTACAGATCCCCAACCCATAACCATATATATTCTTGTTCCTTATGATATGGCACATTCATTGATACCAACAAGAGTTCCGTTGAGTCCATGCCTCAGTAGCCTCACCCCCTGCACTTCATTAAATGCCTGATATTTAAGATACAGAGTCCACATGGGTGCTCCTTTAGATATGGGGCTTTGTTTGGGAGACTTTATAAGCGGTAGATTAAACTCATGTCGTGTAAAAATGCATGGCTGCCAAGGCGCAGTGCCCACCTGAGCTCTGGTGAGCATAGTGGCCCCTGGGCCTCTTGTTATTGGTTGCCATGGAAACCAAAAAGCCAAAAAAAAAATAGAAAAAAATACTTTAAAAAATCTTCTCCTCAGAAACCATATGCTCTATGAGGCTGAGACTTTATGAAAATATTCACCATAATTGCCTCTATAGGTTTTGTTGTTTTTATGTTGTTTTTTTTTTTTTTTTTTTTTTTTTTTTTAATTCGGCTCTTTAGTTTGGTTGCTATGGCAACTTAGAGTTTCCACTTACTTTTAATGGGGAAAATTGAAAAATTGCATTTACTGCCAAACCTTTGCAGATATTTTGAAAAATCTTTCCTAGAAATATTCTGTAAGCAATCATATGTCTGCCGTATGATTTTAGGTCAATGGTTGTTATGGAAACCAAAATGCACCCCCCACACACACACACACAAAAAAAAAAAAATAGAAAAAAAAACCTCTTAAAAATCATATTTTTAGAATCCATGTGCTCTTCGAGGCTGAGACTTTTTGGAAATATTCAACATATTTGCCTTAACAGGTTTTTGTGTGTTTTTTTATGAATTTCGGCTTTTTAGCTCATCTTTCACGTAGTGACAAGGTGAGCTTTTGTGAATACATTTTTAGCCGTCGTCAGTCGCGCGTGCGTGTGTGCGTGCGTGCGTCCGTCCGTTCGTTCGTAAACCATTTGAAATAAGTATATCTCTAATACACCACGGCCAATCTTGATCAAATTTCATGAGAAGCATCATCAGGTAGGGGGAAAGGCTCCATAAGGTTTTTGGGGTGATCAGATTGGAATTCTGGTTGCCATGGAAACAAAAAGGTTCCATAGACTTATAATGGCGAAAACGACGTCTCCACTTTTTTGCTCGGCTATTTCTGATCCGATCTTCATCAAACTTGCAGATAACCAGGAAGGGCTTACAGTCTACGTCGAGTTTGAATTTGGGCTTCACGGGAAAACAGCTTTGGAGTTACCTGCCCTTCAGCATAAATATAAGTGAAAAATGGTGTCTCCAGCTTTTCTCAGCCGTTTATGAACTGATCTTTTTGTAACTTTTCATAAACGAAGACAAGCATAAACCCTCGGACGAGTTCGAATATGGTTTGAATCTGACCAGCGGTTTTCCAGTTACATCCCCTTGAGCGTGAACAATTTCCCCATAGACTTATAATGGGGAAATCGACGTCTCCACTTTTTCTCCGCCATTTCTGATTCGATCTTCATCAAACTTGCAGAAGGGCTTACAGTCTACGTCGAGTTCGAATTTGGGCTGCACGGGACAAACAGCTTTGGAGTTACCTGCCCTTGAGCATACATATAAGTGAAAAATAGTGTCTCCAGCTTTTTTCAGCCGTTTATAATCTGAACTTTTTGTATCTTTTTATAAACGAGAACAAGCATAAAATCTCAGACGAGTTCGAATTTGATTTGAAACTGACCAGCGGTTTTCCAGTTACATCCCCTTGAGCGTGAAAAATTTTCCCCTAGACTTAGAATGAGGAAAACGACGTCTCCACTTTTTCTCAGCCAGTTCTGATCTGATCTTCATCAAACTTGTAGATAACTAGAAGGGGCTTACAGTTTACGTCGAGTTCATATTTGGGATGCATGAAACAAACAGCTTTGGAGTTACCTGCCCTTGAGTATACATATAAGTGAAAAATGGTGTCTCCAGCTTTTTCAGCCTTTTATGATCTGATCTTTTTGTAACTTTTCATAAACGAGAACAAGCATACAATCTTGGATAAGTTCGAATATGGCTTGAGCTTGAAAAATTTTTCCCATAGACTTATTACGGGGAAAACGACGTCTCCACTTTTTCTCCGCCATTTCTGATCTGATCTTCATCAAACCTACAGATAACCAGGAGGGCATTACAGTCTATGTTGAGTGCAAATTTGGGCTGCACGGGACAAACAGCTTCTGAGTTACCTGCCCTTGAGCATAACTGTAGGTGAAAAATGGTGTTTCCAGCTTTTCTAAGCCGTTTTTGATTGGATCATTTTGTAACTTTTGGTAAAGAGGACAAGCATAAAATCTCGAGCGAGTTCGAAGTTGACTTGAATCTGACCAGTGGTTTTCCAATTGCATCTCCTTGAGTGTGAAAGATAATCCCCCGCCAATCGGGGCTTGAAGAAATATATGGGCTGCATGAGGCTTCCACGCAGAGCTGAAACCGACCCGCACACGAGTACTGGTAAACCGCTTAGAGGATCTAAGCCTGCCCAGGCAAAGCGATGCGAGTCGGCCCGTCCATACTTATAAACCCTATTGGTTTCATTGGGCGGCAGGGCTTGAGAAGTCATTTCATCTCAATGTTGGGTAAAAGTCCTACAAAATTGGAAGCAACGTCTCCAAAACTACCTTTACAGTGTTGACGGGGACGTTAAACCTCAAATCAAACAAACAAACAAAAGATTTTCTCATAGACTTACAATAGGAAAACGATGTCTCCAGCTTTTCTCGACCATTTCAAATCAGATCTTCATCAAACTTGCAGATAACCAGGAGGGGCATACAGTCTATGTTGAGTTTGAATCTGGGCCACGCAGGTCAAATGACTTCTAAGTTACCTGCCCTTGAGCCTAAATATTAGCGAAAAATGGTGTATCCAGCTTTCCGCAACCGTTTTTGATCTGATCTTTTTGTTACTTTTGGTAAACGAGGATAAGCATAAAATCTCTAATGAGTTCGATTTTGGCTTGAACCTGAACACCAGATGTCCAGTTACATCCCCTTGACGGTGAAAAATTTTCCCATAGACTTACAATGGGAAAACGATGTCTCCAACTTTGCTTGGCTATTTCTAACCTGACCTTCATCAAACTTCTAGATAATCAGAAGGAGCTTACAGTCTATGTTTAGTTCGAATTTGGGCCGCATGAGAAAAAAGGCTTTCGAATTGCCTGCCCTTGAGCATAAATATTGGTGAAAAATAGTGTCCCCACCTTTTCTAAGCCGTTTCTAATCTGATCTTTTTGGAACTTTCAGTAAACGAGAACAAGCATTAAACCTCAGATAAGTTTGAATTTGGCTAGAATCGGACATTCGGTTTTGCAGTTACAGCCCTTAGAGCGCGAACATCTTTCCCATAGACTTACAACGGAAAAACGACTTTCTGCGGTGTCTTCCTTGCTTCCAAAGGATAACCCTTTTATAGAACATATTTAACTTCACTACAGCTGGTGTGTGGGAATGTGTGGCGGCGGTTAAACGTTTCCCTGCCCTACATCATAGTGTAGATTATATTTTCTTGTCCTTTGGGATCATTGATTCCATTGTGGAATTTTGAAAATATCTGAGGGTCACTGACGAGGCCTAATTGGCCGAAACTGCGTGGTCTGGCCCAGAAAACATATACACTCCATGTTTCTCATTTCTGCGGTGTATTCCATGCTTCCAAAGGATAACCCTTTTAAAGAACATATTTACCAACTTTTCTCCGCCATTTCTGATCTGATCTTCATCAAACTTGCAGATAACCAGGAGGGACATACAGTCTACATTGAGTTCGAATTTCGGCTGCATGAGACAAAGAACTTTGGAGTTACCTGCCCTTGTTTATTGATTTGAGGTTTAACATCCCTGTCAGCACGGTGTAGATCATTTTGGAGACGTTGCTTCTAGTTTTGTGGGACTTTTGCCCGACATCGAGATGAAAGTATATCTTAAGCCCCTTCCACCCAATGAAACCAATAGGGTCATTATGCATGGAGGGTCCAACTGGCTCCACTTTTCCTGGGCAGGCTTAAAACCTGTTTACCAGTACTCATGTGTGGTCGGTTCCAGCTCTGCATAGAAGCACCATGTAGCCCAGTCTATTTCTACAAGCCCCGATGGGCATTCTTAAAACATCATTAATGATTTTCTGGTACATAGGTGAGCGATAAGGGCCATTTGGCCCTCTTGTTAGTTTGGTTGCTATGGCAACTTATAGATTCCATAGACTTGTAATGGGGAAAATTGAAAATTTGCATTTACTGTCAAGTCTCAGCAGATATTTTGGCAAACGTTTCATAAAAATATTCTTTAAGCTGTCTTCTATCTGTAATCTGAATTTAGGCCTACGCCTATTTGTATTGGTTGTCATAGGAAAAACTCGAAGAAAAAAAAATAAAAAATCATCTCAGAAACCATACGCTCTATGAGGCTGAGGGTTTGTGTAAATATTCACCATAATTGCCTTTACAGGTTGTTGTTGTTGTTGTTGTTGTTGTAATGAAATCTGGCTCTTTAGTTTGTTTGCTGTGGCAATTTAAGAGTTTCCATTGACTTATAATGGGGAAAATTGAAACATGACATTTATGCTTGTCAAACTTTCATAGAAATGTTCCTAAAATAATGTTCTTTTAGGCCTACTGGTTACCACAGATGGGTTTGGTAATTGTGGTCTGTTGTCTTGCAAAAACACATTTAAGCGACATCAAACCTCTGAAGCCACTAGGCTGATTGGGTCCAACTTTTATCTGTAGTAACCTTGGGTGCAGGGCTTCCATGGTTGATTAAAACTAATTGCTGCCAGTGGACAGTGCCCCCCCCCCCCCCCCCCCCCCCACGAGCTCTGGTGAGCATAGTGGCCCATGGGCATCTTGTTCTGTATTTATTTCGGTACAGGACAGTATTTATCCTGCTGATAAATATTAACCACCAATGGATTGGGCTGGAGCAGAATTATTATAGCCTTTCTGTCACTGGAAAGTTTTACATGTACTTGTCAAACTTAAAAAGGTATCATTGTTATATCACACTCATCCGTATTTATGCATGTACATTTTCAAGAAGTTGTGTCACTGGATATGTATGACTGCAAATCCAAAAGAGAAAAAAAACGTGCCAGATGGTCATTATCGCATAGATATATACACACACAGTTTTTCCAGGAAATGTTGCTTCCCGCACACATGCAGTAAGGGCCTTGGGGTAGTTACAAGCCAAACAACGCATGTCTGTTGTCCCAGCTGTGAGCTCCTAAAAGAATATATAAGATGACATCTACATCCTAGAAGTGAAGGCAATGATCAGGAATCGATACAATTAACCAACAGGCCCTATCAGAAACACCTGCTCTCATATTCTGCTATCATATTCTGTTTTCTCTATTGGCTGAAAATATGACAAAACATGGCATCTAGTGAAAATTATTGACATTTGCTTGCTGTTGTTGTTGTTGATGATGATGATGATGATGTTTTCGTGTTTAAAACGCGTCAATCATCTGTATGGGTCATAAGCGTCAAAACGGTTGCTTATCAAAAGATGAATGTTGTATGCAAAAAAAAAAAAAAATAAAATAAAAAATGACATTTCAAGCCCTACCGACTAATGACACCCAAGGTTTGAGGAGCGGTCGAACGGGCACCACTTTTCCAGGCCAGGTTTAGACCTTAAAAGCGGTTTACCAATACTCAAGTTCGGTTGGTTTCAGCTCTGCGTGGGAGCACAATGCAGCCCAAACCATTTCAAGGTATGTTTCAAACTAATGTGTGTCCAAGAAAACACAGTGGGGACCGGATAGATTTTCGTTGTAAACAGGCGTATGTAATTTCAAAATCCTTATGTGCATTCCTGTGTACTTTTTGGAAGGAGGAACGAGCTCATAAGTATTCAACAAAACAACAAAATGTACAGTAAATTGATTAATTGATTGATCGATTTTGATTGTTTTGAGGTTTAACGTCCCCGTTAACACTGTATATGTCATTTTGGAGACGTTGCTTCCAATTTTGGGGGACTTTTACCCAATATTGAGTTGAAATGACATCTCAAGCCCTGTCGCCCAATGAAACCAATGGGGTTTACATAAAAGCATGGACGGTCCGACTCGCATCGCTTTGCCTGGGCAGGTTTAGATCCTCTAAATGGTTTTCCAGTGCGCATATATGGTCGGTTTCAGCTTTGCGTGGAAGCATCATGCAGCCCATCTTTTTTCTTCAAGCCGCGATGGGCGGGGGCCGTATGTATAGTAAAACGGGTCATGCAAATAGAAATAGATATTTTGTCTTTACGGTCGAACTTCAATGGCTCGAATACCGTTAGAACCATTCACTATCTTCGAGGCAGTGCTGGTTCGAGATAGTTTCTCATGCGATAGGTCAAGAATTAAATGGAATATGTTCTATACAATAAAGGTTTACTGTGTGTACTCATTAGAATCGCTTCATCGTGGCGATTCTAATGAGTACATAACGTATACAATTTCAAGACAAACGTTTGAAAATCTCATTAAATAATCCACTACTATCTCTTACACGGCCCCCGCCCATCGGAGCTTGAAGAAATAGATGGGCTGCATGATGCTTCCACGCAGAGCTGAAACCGACCGCACACGTGCACTGGTAAACCGCTTAGAGTATCTAAGTCTGCCCAGGCAAAGCGGTACGAGTCGGTCCGTCCATGCTTATAAACCCCTTTGGTTTCATTGGGCGACAGGGCTTGAGATGTCATTTCATCTTAATGTCGGGTAAAAGTCCCACAAAATTGGATGCAACGTGTCCAAAATGATCTATACTGTGTTGACGGTGACGTTAAACCTCAGATCAAACAAACAAAACTATCTCTTATCTGGAAGTGTGGGAATTCTTGGTAGTCGAGAATGGAGTCGACTCAGCCATGGTAAAGCCAGCAATAGGACAAAGGGAGGCTACTATGTAGACCAATGAAAAACCCAATAATGATGTGTATCGAACCACAGCAGAGGAGCAGGAACAAATTTCTGAGCAGTACCATTTTCCGGAAACTGCAAGATGTTGTCATTTGATTAATTTAAAAAAAACAACGCACTGACATCACTGGTGGGTTGGCTCTGAGCGGGGACTTTTACTTTTTTGTTTAACACTTATGTTCCTGTACCTGAAGCAAACATAGGAGACCCTGATCAAACGCATCGTTCTATGGCGTCTGATCAGTGTCTACAATGTTTGCCAGTGTCCAAGCATATATGGGCGACAAAAATAACACGGCTATAAATAACCTTAACCTGGATTTTGTACATGGCCAGCGACAGTGACGTAGAAAATAGCAGGCAGAAAGCTTCAGGAGTTTAGTAAAACTTTGGGTCGATTGATTGACCCATAACATCACGAAAACACGCCTATATGATTTTGACCCCACTATAACCCCACTTTTATATAGTAAAACTGGGGTTTGCAGTGGTATACATTAATTTCCTTATTCCTGCTCTAATACATAGGTTGTGGGCACTCGTTAGAACCGCCTCAGCGAGGCGGTTCTAACGAGTACCCACAACCTATGTTTCGAGCAGAAATAAGATACATATCGCAATTTTTCATCAGAAAATTTTCATTTTTTGGAGGTAAAATTTTCAATATATTTAGATAGGCGTGTTTTCGTAATGAGGCAACAGTCATGTGAGTCTAGGTCTCCAAGCATGTACATACACCGAAGACAAAATTAAATCAACATGTTCAGTTTCTCAGAATGCAACCTTCTCTGTACATTGCAGATAACCATGTGGCATCGTACATTCGATGATCAGCCCCCGCACATCGAGGCGTGAATAAATTGATGGGCTGCATGATGCTTTTCACGCAGTGCTGAAACCGACCGCACACGAGTACTGGTAAACCGCTTAGAGGATCTAAGCCTGCCCAGGCAAAGCGGTGCGAGTCGGACCGTCCATGTTTATAAACTCTATTGGTTTCATTGGGCGACAGGGCTTGAGATGTCATGTCATAAAAGTCCCATAAAATTGGAAGCAACGTCTCCTAAATGACCTATGTGTTGACGGGGGCGTTAAACCACCAAACAAACAAACAAACAAACAAACAAAACAAACAAACAAACATTCTTTAATAACTCCACAATTGTTATTTTTCTGATGCAAATTTGTTACATATTTTATCTTTACTCTAAACATGGTTGTGGGTGCTCGTAAGAACCGTCTCATTGAGGCGGTTCTAACGAGTACCCGCAACCTATGTTCCCACAACCTGTGTTCAGACTGCACAGATTCAGAGGCTGTCCCGAGTATTCGCTGTGTGCACATGTCCGTAGAAACGTTTTCGCTTGACACAGCCTTTGTTAGTTTGATATTACGTATGCCTCGAAGAACTCCTGACGAACACCAAAGTTCGTCAACAGATTATATATCCGACAAGATGACCATGTTCCTTCGATTCCATATTACTGGCGATGAAAAAAGGACATGGCTCGATCGGGATTCGAACTCCAGGCCGGCCGCGGGACTTATAGTTCATACTACATGTATTCCATTCATACTGTCAGAAGTGGCGCCCCATTGCGCATGTTCTATCGTCTCTATATCACGAGCGAGGTAAAAGAACATGTCTTGACCGGGACTCGAACTCAGGGCCTCAGGCAAACCGTCGACTGAGGCATGACATCAAACCACACGGTCGACCTTATATTTTCGTATCAAGCTCGATGTTTTCTGATACTTTATTGAAATTTCAGAGCCAAGTAGACCAGGTCCAGCGGATTATAATGTGAAACACTCAAACCTTACGAAGAGTCCATTGTACAGCTGTAGACAGAGGGTAAAGCATTCTTATCCGGACACCGTGTATGGAAGAAGTAAGCAAATAAAGGCCCTGACTCGACCACCGTTCAGACTCGGTTCACACTAGGACTAACTTGGTTCCATATAAAGTTTACCTGGGTCAAATTGGGTTCACACTGGGACTAACTTGGTCCCATATAAAGTTTACCTGGGTCAAATTGGGTTCACACTAGGACTAACTTGGTTCCATATAAAGTTTACCTGGGTCAAATTGGGTTCACACTAGGACTAACTTGATTCCATATAAAGTTTACCTGGGTCAAATTGGGTTCACACTGGGACTAACTTTGTCCGGATTAAACTTTCATACTAAGAAAAGCATGGTTCGGATAACTCGATCCACATAAAGTTTACCAGGATCTAATTAGGTTCACCCTAGAACTTTCTTGGCTCGGACCAACTTAATCCTCATACTGTTTAGACGGATCAAATTTGATTTACCAGAGAACTAGTAAGCCACTTAGAGGATCTAAGCCTGCCCAGGCAAAGCGGTGTGATTGTCGGACCGTCCATGCTTATAAACTCTATTGGTTTCATTGGGCGACAGGGCTTGAGATGTAATTTCATCTCAATGTCGGGTAAAAGTCCCACAAAATTGGAAGCAACGTCTCCAAAATGACCTTTACAGTGTTGACGGGGACGTTAAACCTCAAATCAAACAAACAAATCATCTGAATCCTAATAATGTTTACAAGGATTAAATTGGATTCACACTAGAGCTAACTTGTTCCGAATCATCTGAATCCCAATAATGTTTACCATAATCAAATTGGGCTCACCCTAGAACTAACTTGGTCCGGATCATCTTAATCCTCATAATGTTCTATAAAAGGGTTATCCTTTGGAAGCAAGGAATACACCACAGAACTGAAAATATGGAGTGTACATGTTTTCTGGGCCAGACTAGCTAGTTTAAGCCAATTAGGCCTCATCGGTGACCCTCAAATATTTTCAAAATTCCACAATGGAATCAATGGTCCCAAAGGACAAGATAATATAAACGACACTATGATGTAGAACAGGGAGACTTTTTACGGCCGCCACACATTCCTAGACACCAGCTGCAGTGGCGTTAAATATGTTCTATAAAAGGGTTATCCTTTGGAAGCAAGGAATACACCACAGACCCTCAAATATTTTCAAAATCCCACAATGGAATCAATGATCCGAAAGGACAAGATATTATAAACTACACTATCATGTAGGGCAGGGAGACTTTTTACGGCTGCCACACATTCCCAGATCCGGACCATCTTAATCCTCATAATGTTTACCAGGATCATATTGTGTTCCTCCTAGAACTAACTTTGATCTGGACCAACTTAATCCTCATAATGTTTATCAGGATCATATTGTGTTCTTCCTAGAACTAACTTTGATCTGGACCAACTTAATCCTCATAATGTTTGCCAGGATCATATTGTGTTCACCCTAGAACTAACTTTGATCCGGACCAACTTAATCCTCATAATGTTTACCAGGATCATATTGTGTTCCTCCAAGAACTAACTTTAATCCGGACCATCTTAATCCTCATAATGTTTACCAGGATCATATTGTGTTCCTCCTAGATCTAACTTTGATCCGGATCATCTTAATCCTCATAATGTTTACCAGGATCATATTGTGTTCCTCCTAGAACTAACTTTGATCCGGACCAACTTAATCCTCATAATGTTTACCAGGATCATATTGTGTTCCTCCTAGAACTAACTCTGTTCAGGACCAACTTAATCCTCATAATGTTTACCAGGATCATATTGTGTTCTTCCTAGAACTAACTTTGATCCGGACCAACTTAATCCTTATAATGTTTACCAGGATCATATTGTGTTCCTCCTAGAACTAACTTTGATCCGGACCATCTTAATCCTCATAATGTTTACCAGGATCGAATTGTGTTCCTCCTAGAACTAACTCTGATCCGGACCAACTTAATCCTTATAATGTTTACCAGGATCATATTGTGTTCCTCCTAGAACTAACTTTGATCCGGACCAACTTAATCCTCATAATGTTTACCAGGATCATATTGTGTTCCTCCTAGAATTAACTTTGATCCGGACCAACTTAATCCTAATAATGTTTACCAGGATCATATTGTGTTCCTCCTAGACCTAACTTTGATCTGGACCATCTTAATCCTCATAATGTTTACCAGGATCATATTGTGTTCCTCCTAGAACGAACTTTGATCCGGACCTTCTTAATCCTCATAATGTTTACCAGGATCATATTTTTTTCCTCCTAGAACTAACTTTGATCCAGACCAACCTAGTCCTCATAATGTTTACCAGGACCATATTGTGTTCACCCTAGAACTAACTTTGATCCGGACCAACTTAATCCTCATAATGTTTACCAGGATCGTATTGTATTCCTCCTAGAACTAACTTTAATCCAGACCATCTTAATCCTCATAATGTTTACCAGGATCATATTGTGTTCCTCCTAGAACTAACTTTGATCCGGACCATCTTAATCCTCATAATGTTTACCAGGATCATATTGTGTTCCTCCTAGAACTAACTTTGATCCGGACCAACTTAATCCTCATAATGTTTACCAGGATCATATTGTGTTCCTCCTAGAACTAACTCTGTTAAGGACCAACTTAATCCTCATAATGTTTACCAGGATCATATTGTGTTCTTCCTAGAACTAACTTTGATCCGGACCAACGTAATCATCATAATGTTTACCAGGATCATATTGTGTTCCTCCTAGAACTAACTTTGATCCGGACCAACTTAATCCTCATAATGTTTACCAGGATCATATTGTGTTCCTCCTAGATCTAACTTTGATCCGGACCATCTTAATCCTCATAATGTTTACCAGGATCATATTGTGTTCCTCCTAGAACTAACTCTGATCAGGACCAACTTAATCCTCATAATGTTTACCAGGATCATATTGTTTTCCTCCTAGAACTAACTTTGATCCAGACCAACTTAATCCACATAATGTTTACCAGGATCATATTGTGTTCCTCCTAGAACTAACTTTGATCCGGACCATCTTAATCCTCATAATGTTTACCAGGATCATATTGTGTTCCTCCTAGAACTTACTCTGATCAGGACCAACTTAATCCTCATAATGTTTACCAGGATCATATTGTGTTCACCCTAGAACTAACTTTGATCTGGACCATCTTGATCCACATAATGTTTACCAGGATCATATTGTGTTCTTCCTAGAACTAACTTTGATCCGGACCATCTTAATCCTCATAATGTTTACCAGGATCATATTGTGTTCCTCCTAGAACTAACTTTGATCCGGACCAACTTAATCCTCATAATGTTTACCAGGATCAAATTGTGTTCCTCCTAGATCTAACTTTGATCCGGACCAACTTAATCCTCATAATGTTTACCAGGATCATATTGTGTTCCTCCTAGAACTAACTTTGATCCGGACCAACTTAATCCTCATAATGTTTACCAGGATCATGTTGTGTTCCTCCTAGAACTAACTTTGATCCGGACCAACTTAATCCTCATAATCTTTACCAGGATCATATTGTGTTCCTCCTAGAACTAACTTTGATCCGGACCATCTTAATCCTCATAATGTTTACCAGGATCATATTGTGTTCCTCCTAGATCTAACTTTGATCCGGACCTTCTTAATCGTCATAATATTTACCAGGATCATATTGTGTTCCTCCTAGAACTAACTCTGATCAGGACCAACTTAATCCTCATAATGTTTACCAGGATCATATTGTGTTCCTCCTAGAACTAACTTTGATCCGGACCATCTTAATCCTCATAATGTTTGCCAGGATCATATTGTGTTCACCCTAGAACTAACTTTGATCCGGAAAAACTTAATCCCCATAATGTTTACCAGGATCATATTGTGTTCCTCCTAGAACTAACTTTGATCCGGACCAACTTAATCCTCATAATGTTTACCAGGATCATATTGTGTTCCTCCTAGAACTAACTCTGATCCGGACCAACTTAATCGTCATAATGTTTACCAGGATCATATTGTTTTCCTCCTAGAACTAACTTTGATCCAGACCAACTTTAGCTGTCGAGTCCTCACCGTTGTCTTACCTCTGTGGTTCTTTGATTTTTGTGTTCACGGGGATGTTGCGCTGGTGGGTTGTGAGGCCTTCGTGCGGGCTGGGCGAGTTGTTTGTCTAAATCGCGACGGAAGTAAGGGCGAGGATTGTGGCCACGTAAAATCGATTTAAGCCCCCCCAGTGGAAATCTTCCACTGACCGTTCCAAGGCGGCTCTTCTGTGGCGATTTATTTATGTTGTTGTTTGTTACTTACTGTGTGTATCGCTTGTGTCTTTTAATTTTGGATGGCCATATGGCCATTTTGTGGGAAAGTAACTGTCCATATGGCCTTCCTTTGTTTAGGTTTCCATTATGGTCTGGTCGCTTAATGTTTGTATTTCTTTCCCTTTGGTGTCTTTTATGGATGGAGTAAGTTAATTGTATCAATTCCTGATCTTTGTTTTACTTCTACTTTAATCCTCATAATGTTTACCAGGATCATATTGTGTTCCTCCTAGAACTAACTTTGATCCGGACCAACTTAATCCTCATAATGTTTACCAGGATCGTAGTGTGTTCCTCCTAGAACTAACTTTAATCCGGACCATCTTAATCCTCATAATGTTTACCAGGATCATATTGTGTTCCTCCTAGAACTAACTTTGATCCGGACCATTTTAATCCTCATAATGTTTACCAGGATCATATTGTGTTCCTCCTAGAACTAACTTTGATCCGGACCAACTTAATCCTCATAATGTTTACCAGGATCATATTGTGTTCCTCCTAGAACTAACTCTGTTCAGGACCAACTTAATCCTCATAATGTTTACCAGGATCATATTGTGTTCTTCCTAGAACTTACTTTGATCTGGACCATCTTAATCCTCATAATGTTTACCAGGATCATATTGTGTTCTTCCTAGAACTAACTTTGATCCGGACCATCTTAATCCTCATAATGTTTACCAGGATCGAATTGTGTTCCTCCTAGAACTAACTCTGATCCGGACCAACTTAATCTTCATAATGTTTACCAGGATCATATTGTGTTCTTCCTAGAACTAACTTTGATCCGGACCAACGTAATCATCATAATGTTTACCAGGATCATATTGTGTTCCTCCTAGAACTAACTTTGATCCGGACCAACTTAATCCTCATAATGTTTACCAGGATCATATTGTGTTCCTCCTAGATCTAACTTTGATCCGGACCATCTTAATCCTCATAATGTTTACCAGGATCATATTGTGTTCCTCTTAGAACTAACTCTGATCAGGACCAACTTAATCCTCATAATGTTTACCAGGATCATATTGTTTTCCTCCTAGAACTAACTTTGATCCAGACCAACTTAATCCTCATAATGTTTACCAGGATCATATTGTGTTCCTCCTAGAACTAACTTTGATCCGGACCATCTTAATCCTCATAATGTTTACCAGGATCATATTGTGTTCCTCCTAGAACTTACTCTGATCAGGACCAACTTAATCCTCATAATGTTTACCAGGATCATATTGTGTTCACCCTAGAACTAACTTTGATCTGGACCATCTTGATCCTCATAATGTTTACCAGGATCATATTGTGTTCCTCCTAGAACTAACTTTGATCCGGACCAACTTAATCCTCATAATGTTTACCAGGATCAAATTGTGTTCCTCCTAGATCTAACTTTGATCCGGACCAACTTAATCCTCATAATGTTTACCAGGATCAAATTGTGTTCCTCCTAGATATTACTTTGATCCGGACCAACTTAATCCTCATAATGTTTACCAGGATCATATTGTGTTCCTCCTAGAACTAACTTTGATCCGGACCAACTTAATCCTCATAATGTTTACCAGGATCATATTGTGTTCCTCCTAGAACTAACTTTGATCCGGACCAACTTAATCCTCATAATGTTTACCAGGATCATATTGTGTTCCTCCAAGAACTAACTTTGATCCGGACCATCTTAATCCTCATAATGTTTACCAGGATCATATTGTGTTCCTCCTAGATCTAACTTTGATCCAGACCTTCTTAATCGTCATAATATTTACCAGAATCATATTGTGTTCCTCCTAGAAATAACTCTGATCAGGACTAACTTAATCCTCATAATGTTTACCAGGATCATATTGTGTTCCTCCTAGAACTAACTTTGATCCGGACCATCTTAATCCTCATAATGTTTGCCAGGATCATATTGTGTTCACCCTAGAACTAACTTTGATCCGTAAAAACTTAATCCCCATAATGTTTACCAGGATCATATTGTGTTCCTCCTAGAACTAACTTTGATCCGGACCAACTTAATCCTCATAATGTTTACCAGGATCATATTGTGTTCCTCCTAGAACTAACTTTGATCCGGACCATCTTAATCCTCATAATGTTTACCAGGATCATATTGTTTTCCTCCTAGAACTAACTTTGATCGGGACCAACTTAATCCTCATAATGTTTACCAGGATCATATTGTGTTCACCCTAGAACTAACTTTGATCCTGACCAACTTAATCCTCATAATGTTTACCAGGATCGTAGTGTGTTCCTCCTAGAACTAACTTTAATCCGGACCATCTTAATCCTCATAATGTTTACCAGGATCATATTGTGTTCCTCCTAGAACTAACTTTGATCCGGACCATCTTAATCCTCATAATGTTTACCAGGATCATATTGTGTTCCTCCTAGAACTAACTTTGATCCGGACCAACTTAATCCTCATAATGTTTACCAGGATCATATTGTGTTCCTCCTAGAACTAACTCTGTTCAGGACCAACTTAATCCTCATAATGTTTACCAGGATCATATTGTGTTCTTCCTAGAACTAACTTTGATCTGGACCATCTTAATCCTCATAATGTTTACCAGGATCATATTGTGTTCTTCCTAGAACTATCTTTGATCCGGACCAACTTAATCCTCATAATGTTTACCAGGATCATATTGTGTTCCTCCTAGAACTAACTCTGTTCAGGACCAACTTAATCCTCATAATGTTTACCAGGATCATATTGTGTTCTTCCTAGAACTAACTTTGATCTGGACCATCTTAATCCTCATAATGTTTACCAGGATCATATTGTGTTCTTCCTAGAACTAACTTTGATCCGGACCAACTTAATCCTCATAATGTTTACCAGGATTATATTGTGTTCCTCCTAGAACTAACTCTGATCAGGACCATCTTAATCCTCATAATGTTTACCAGGATCATATTGTGTTCCTCCTAGAACTAACTTTGATCCGGACCAACTTAATCCTCATAATGTTTACCAGGATCATATTGTGTTCCTCCTAGATCTAACTTTGATCCGGACCATCTTAATCCTCATAATGTTTACCAGGATCATATTGTGTTCCTCCTAGAACTAACTCTGATCAGGACCAACTTAATCGTCATAATGTTTACCAGGATCATATTGTGTTCCTCCTAGAACTAACTTTGATTCGGACCATATTAATCCTCATAATGTTTACCAGGATCATATTGTGTTCCTCCTAGAACTAACTCTGATCAGGACCAACTTAGTCCTCATAATGTTTACCAGGATCATATTGTGTTCCTCCTAGAACTAACTTTGATCCGGACCATCTTAATCCTCATAATGTTTGCCAGGATCATATTGTGTTCACCCCCGCTCAGCATGGTTATCCCTCGGGCTGGAAACGCCCATCCACAACATATTCATATGCAACAGATGCATATGGAGTTCTGTTGTAGACAGACAGAATAGAACCCCATAGGATTAGTTTATACTAATTTATATTATTTTGGTTCGATTGCGGTGAGAGCTCCAAACTAATTGAATCGCACTCGAACACTCATTCCGGATAGAAATGTCACGCGCGACAGAGAGAGGCAGTGACTGTTAACCACTGCTACCCATTTACTGGGTCGAGTGGGGGCATTGTCATATTGTGTCTTGTCTAAGGACACACTTCGCCTCCGGTGGCTGGATACAAACCATCAACCTCTCGATCATAAGTCGGACGCGCTAACCACTGAGCTATCGAGGCTGACATAGGATCCTGTTGTAGATTGGCGTTTTCAACCCTCGGGGTGACCGTGCTGAGCGTAACCTCGGCATAGCCTCGGTTCTACAACAGAACCTCATATCAGATTCTTATAATCTACCTAAACATTTCCTTTGACATGGTTATACCCTGCGGGTACACAACATTGACTCAGCGTTGAAACAACATTTTAGACGTTGTTTCAACGTTGAGCGCCTACTGGGATAGAATAATTTTCTAAGTTTAGAATATTCTCATATTACAAGTCCGTGTTATGAACATTCCTGTAAATCGATGATTAGGGTTTACAGGTGTATTCATTACTTGCCTTATTTACCGGCCCCGATAGCTCAGTTGGTAGCGTGTCCGCTCCGGGTAACGGGAGGTCACGGGTTCGATCAACACACCACGACTTACCAAAGTCGTTAAAAATGGTTCTAGCTGCTCCTCGCTTGGCAGTCAGATTTACGGGGTAGAGATAGGACTGGGCGACCCAGTGTCAGGATAATGTGACTGGGTGTGGTATCATATAATGTGTCTGGGACATGATACCTTCAGTGAGGCAGCACTGTAAAAGTGAGCATTGAGCTCCCTGTCGCAACCAGACACCGTCGTGATATGACTTAAAAAATTGTTGAAAGCGACGTTAAACCCGAATTCTCTCTCTCTCTCTCTCACACACACATACACACACACACACACACACACACACACACACACACACACACACACACACACACACACACACACACACACACACACACACACACACACACACACACACACACACACTTGCCTTATTTATGCTGAAAAACAAAGATTGTAGACTAGGGAAAATGCCAGTTCTAGAGATATGATTCAACGTTGTGTGCCCGCAGGGATGTGTTACCGCAATGCATATCTTTGTTTCAATGTCTCATGACCCTTTATTTTACAGTAAAAACCGAAGGACCCGGGCCAGGTGCCTATCAGACCGTTCAAAGTTTTGCAGAGAACGATAAACCAGCGTTTTCATTCAGAAAACGTTTGAAAGACCGGGCTGTAGCTGAAAGTAAGTTCCCTGTCGTTTCTATATTTTCAACGCTGTTTCAAAGTTGGTTTAGCGTTGAGTTTTAAACATTGTTTAAATGTTGATTCAACTTTGATACGCTGTTGGGTTACTGCTGAAGTTTACCGTAACTCATCGGGTGCTGTGCGTGTGTGTATAAGTTTACTGGCCCGGTCAACATTATTTATGTCATATCGAGCCGGCTACTTTACCTTTCCACATTTTGCCTATGCAGGTAAAGAATAAACAGTCAACCAGCACAGTGTACATTATTTTGCCGGAAACTCGGGGAGAGAATGACCGCAGAAAAAATTTAGTGATCAATCTCCTCGACAGAATGTTGTCATCGAACCCGCAACCTCTTGATAACCACGCATTCAACTATGCCACCGAGGTTTGGTGGCTTGAATCCTTAAAATGCAACAAAATTGGTGCAGCTAATATTCTATGTTTGATATGAGGTTTAACGTCCCCGTCAACGCTGTATAGGTCATTTTTGAGACGTTGCTTCCAATTTTGTTGGACTTTTACCCCACATTGAGATGAAATGACATCTTAAGCCCTGTCATCCAATGAAACCAATAGGGTTTATAAGCATGGACGGTCCGACTCGCACCGTTTTGCCTGGGCAGGCTTAGATCATCTAAACAGTTTATCAGTAATCGTGTGCGGTCGGTTTCAGCGCTGCGTGGAAGCATCATGCAGCCCATCTATTTCTTCAAGCCCCGATGGGCGGGGCCCTTCTATTTATTGATGTAATTATTATTGTTATCGTTTGTTTGTTTGATTTGAGGTTTAAAACGTCCCCGTCAACACTGTAAAGGTCATTTTGTAGACGTTGCTTCCAATTTTGTGGGACTTTTACCCGACATTGTATTGTTATCGTTATCGTTATTATTATTATTATTATTACAGTGAAACTTCAGTAACTGAAAAACGGACTTCTCGTTCACTATGGTTAATTCGAACTAGTTCTCGAGTCCCTACCTAGAGAATTCTTTCGACGGTAGCTCTTGATATCCATATACAGTAAAATTCCTATAATATGATCATCTTCTAGAGATATCGGCTTCATTGGGCGGCAGGGCTTGAGATGTCATTTCATCTAAATGTCGGGTAAAAGTCCCACAAAATTGGAAGCAATGTCTCCAAAATGACCCTTACAGTGTTGACGAGGACGTTAAGTATCAAATCAAACAAACAAAACAAGAGAACTTCAAATGCTCAAACACTATTGGGACCATGAAAATTTGTTCGAGACACAAGTAGTTCGGGCCACCGAGGGGAAATCCTAGCACCAGTACAAGAGGTACAATTAGAATAATATCTCTGCCTTCTATCAACATTAAGGAATGTTGTGTTAGCTGATTAGAATCGCCCCTAATGAGTACACACAATATACACTTTGAAGATAAAATAAGAAAAGCCTCCCTAAATTATAAAAAAAATATATCAATATGCATATCATAAGATTTGGGATGGGTTGGGTGCGGCAAAGGTGACGTGTATCTTACGCCACTGGGCGTCCATCGGATACTGGCTAACAGTTGGCCACAAGGGTGACGTGTCGTTAAACCGAAACAATCAATCAATTAACAGTCTATACTAGTCATAAGACGTTTTGCCGCTTAAATAAGAGATCGAAGATTACTTATATTAATTTTCTGACAAAGTATATACGTGTTTGTTTTGTTTGAGTTGAGGTTTACCGTCAATGTCAACACTGTATAGGTCAATTTGGAGACAATGCTTCCAATTTCGTGCCGGCCTTAGTGGCTCAGTCGGATGCGCGTCTGACTGGTGATCAGGAGGACGCGGGTTCGACTCCCGCCGGGGTCGGAAACATTCTTTCGTGGAGATTGATCACGAAATCTTTTCTACGGTCATTCTCTCCCTTCCGCTGATTCAAGAAGGGCAGTTGTCCGTTTCTGGCGAAAGAATGTGCACTGTACTGGTTAACCGCTTACGTATAAGCCTGCCCAGGAAAGTGTTGACAGGTAAACTGACCGGCTCAAAAATGACCTAAATAGTGTTGACTGAGCCGTAAAACTCCAAAACAAACAAACAAAGCTTCCAATTTCGTAGGACGTTTACTCGACATCGAGATGAAAGGACATCTCAAGCCCTGTCGCCCAATGAAACAAATAGGGTTTATAAGCATGAACGGTCCGTCCGACTAGCACCGTTTTCCTGGGCAGGCCAAGATCCACTAAGAGGTTTACCAGTATTCGTGTGCGATCGGTTTCAGCTCTGCGTGGAAGCATCATGCAGCCCATCTTTTTCTTCAAGTCCTGATGGGCGAGGGCCGTCCTTTGTGTGTGAATTTCAAAACTGTATGGTGCTATTATAACGTGATTTTCTACAGAATAATGTTTAATACAGTCTAGAACGGAACTAAGTGATCTACATCACGAAAACAGGCCTATATAATTTTGACCCCCTTGAACCCCACTTATACATAGTAAAACTGGGGTTTGCAGGGGTAAACCTCATTTTTCTTATTTCTGCTCTAAAATATAGATTGTGGGTACTCGTTAGAACCGCCTCGTCGAGGCGGTTCTAACGAGTACCCACAATCTATATTTTTAGCAGAAATAAGAAAAAAAGCACAAGTTTTTATCTTAAAATTTTCATTTTATCAGCGATAAAGGTTACAATGTATTTGTATAGGCGTGTTTACGTAATCTAAAGGATAAGAGCGCTGTCTCTTAATCATTAGGTATCTCGTCGATGTGGTTCGAACCTCGCTCGGTCCACATGTGAGACGCCAAGTTCTGCAGTGTTTTTAACCCAAATTCAAACAAATGGCCACGGATGGGATTTTCATTCAGTTCAAAGAGTCTATTATTAGGAATTTCCTCGAGGTTATGAATGAGCTTGTACCTTGTATTGTATTTGGCTTGAATTTGACTGAATATAGGTTTAACATCCCCGTCAACACTAATTAGGTTATTTTGGAGACGTTGATTCCAATTTTGTGAGACTTTGAGATAAATTGATATCGCTCAAGTCCTACCGCCAATACAAACCAATACGGTTTATATGCGGGGACGGTCCGACTCGCAACCCTTTGCCTGGACACGCTTGAACATCATCCCATGTTGCGGACCATCCGCAAGCGGTTTGTCAGTACTCGTATGACGGTTAGTTTTAACTCTGCGTGAATGTACCATGCAGCCCAGTCTATTTCTCCAAGCCCGGGCGGACACAGTACTCTGGAGCTTTAGGACTTTAGAGTGAGTTAGAGTTCGCGTCATCCGTGTTCGAGTCATTGAAGTTGCACTGTATGGGGCGCGCCACAAGAAACCAGGCAATTCGTGTCCTAAGATGAGCCTGCGCATCTGCGCGGTCTGACCACAGCCTTCGCTATCCGCAAGAGACTTCAATTCGCCCTATGCTTGTCATTAACAGAGTACCTAAGTCGCCATTCTTACTTTCCGGGGCCACGTTGTTTAAACCAACGCAATCTCAAATGTTTTTCAGCTCCAAACATATATATTTTGGGTGCTCGTTAGAACTGCCTCAGTGGCGCGGTTCTAGCAAGTACACACAATCTATCGTAATATATCTATGCGAGAACAAATAAACTAATCTAGACCCATGGAAGACCAACTTTTTCTCTATATTAATTGGACTCTACAAGGGTATTCATTGCACGGAGATAGCGGTTTCTAGGAGCGCGCGCGCGCGTGTGTATGTAGAATTTGTTCGAGACAGAAGTAGTTCGGGCTGAGTATACAACTCAGATTTATAGTCTTCAACTATTTTCCCCTTTTTTCTAAATTTTCAGAGGAAAACGTTCCTGGTCCAAATAGCTATCACGCCGAGGACTGTGAAAAACCTGAAAGCACAAAGGCTCCTGCATTTAGCATGGCCAAGAGACTTAAACCTCCAAACAGTTAAGTCTGAGAGTTATGTTTCATTTTTTTTTTTTTTTTTTTTTTTTTTCATTTATTATTTTTGTTGTTATTTCCCTGTTATAGAACTGTTAATAATTTAACCCTTACCCCGCTGTTCTCAACAACCCCTACTTTTGCAAACAGTGTAGATCCAAGCCATCTGATCAGGATCTACACTGTTTGTCATTTAGTTTGTGAATTTAAACGAACACATTAAATTATGTAATCTGATTGGCTGTTAGTCAGAAATGGATGTGTCTAATTGAAATATTCAGCAGGATATGGGTTAAATTTACAAGGTAGATTTATTTGCTGCCCTCGTCCATAAGCGTCAAATCATATTGAAAAGAAACAAAAGTTTGTTCCGGTTGTACAAATGACTTCCGTTCTAGGCTGAACGTTTGACAGATGGGATTGTCTGTTAATTGAGGAAGGTAACAAAAAATCTTCCTTTTGAAACGGAGGCAATGATCACTAGCATCAGTTCCATAGTTATCCAAAACTTTGAACAAAAGGTTCTGAAAGACATGCCTCACAGAAGCATTAAACGCCCGTAGGAACGCCGTGGTCTAGTACATAAGAGTGCTGACTTTCAGTCAGTAGGTTTCCCGCATACCGGCGTATGTTTAAAATAGAAGTGAAGGCAATGGTCAGGAATCGATACAATTAATGCTCAGCTCCCATCAGAGACACCATAGGGACAGAAGCACAGACATGAAACAACTAGACCCTAATATAATGGAAAACCTTGCGCCTTCCAGATGGTTCATCTATTTTTACAGCTGAAGCCAAAGCAACAAACCTAGTTTTACGGCCCCCGCCCATAGGGGCTTGAAGAAATATATGGGCTGCATGATGCTTCCACGCAGACCTGAATCCGGCCGCACACTAGTACTGGTAAACCGCTTAGAGGATCTAAGCCTGTCCAGCAACCGCGGTGCGAGTCGGACCGTCCATGCTAATAAACCCTATTGGTTACAATGGGCGACAGGGCTTGAGATGTCGTTTCATCTCAATGTCGGGTAAAAGTCCCACGAAATTGGAAGCAACGTCTCCAAAATGACCTTTACAGTGTTGACGGGGACGTTAAACCTCAAATCAAACAAACAAAACAAACAAAGACCTAGCTTTAGATTTTATCAGTTCTTCATCATTTCAAAAAGCTATTATATTTTCTAATTCACTTTCTGTGCTTAAGGCTTTACACCATTCATCATCTAAAATCCTCAAACACAAAAGTTGATTGAAAAACATCATGAAATTTGTAAAACACACCAAATCTTGTTTTGTTGGCTTCCTAGCCATATCGGCAATGAATATGCTGACAAGAAAGCAAAGGAATCGCTCAATCCTGATCCGTCTGTTTTTAAAATTCATCATCATCATCATCATAATATAATGGAAACATCAATAGCAGGAAGCCAAAAGGACAGTTACTTTCCCACAAAATGGCCAAACAAAATAATATAAGCGATACACACACTCAAAGACAACCAATAACAAAAACAAGAGCACCGCATGCGGGTGCCAACGCTCGGCTGCAGCCCCTATTTATAATGAACAACTAGTCCGAGTTTCAAGCAAATATGTTAAGTATTGACAGAGATGTTACAAAATGTCCAAGTTTTTGCACGACGACGACGCAGACGAAAATGTCCAAGTTTTTGCACGACGACGACGCCAGAGTTATGACAATACCTCGTCGTTTTCTTCGAAAGCAGCCGAGCTAATATACCGCGACAGAAGAACCACCTTGAAACGGGCAGTGAGACGAATTCCACTGGTGGGGGGGGGGGGGGGGGGTGCTGCAGTGAATCTGGTGAATCTGGTATTCTGTCTGGCTCCTGGTTCTCCAGTTTTCACCAATCTTTTAATAATGAGCTTATATATGTGACAAAAAGAGCTCTCAGACAATTAACTTTCTTCAGAGTGTGGTAGTGATCACGCACGTTACTGAATAGGCTTTGTTCCATCTTGAAAGGTTAGTATAAGTACAGTAAAATTTCTATATTAAGACCACCTTTCGGACTGTTCAAAAGTGGTCTTTAAGACCACTTTTGAACATTCCCAAAGGTGGTCCATAACCAGAGGACACTGTGTGCAGAAAAGCAGAAAGAAAAAATAAGTGAAGCCTTCAGAATAAGATTTTTAAAGCAGAATTAGTCTTAATTTTAGGTGGTCTTAATGGCGGAATTTTACTGTATGTATTCAGTTGTCTTTAGATGCCAACTACAACATCTGTCGTCTACTTTGTCATCTACCTGTTACCTGTTAAAGGCAATTGTTGGCAGCAATGTGGACCCAGACCGGATTGCTGCTCTTGGAGCGGTCTGAAGGTTCCACACTGTTTACCGCTGTGCAGACATATGTTTGAAAAAAAGATGCAAGAAGATTCAGCAGACGACATAAGATAGCACTTTTAGATGCAGTTTTTCTTGGCGTTCCAAGAGTTTAAAAGTGTCTAAGTATGTGCCTGAATATAATGGTATCAGTAGTAACAAGACTTTATCTTTGTCTACCATTTCAGGTATGAAGGACACTCCTGGCCCAGGAGAGTATTACCCGAAACAGAAATCATCAGCTCCAAAATACACCATGACGAGGAGACCACAAGGCAAAGGCAGTAAGTTTTTTTTTTCTGAGACCATGTTATGCATGCGTAGTGACATACTGCAGAACCGAGGGCGATGCTTGTAGCCACGTAAAATCATTTTACGCCCAACGCCCAGTCCCATCCCCAGTAAAACGATTTTAGCCTTACTTCTGTTGTGTTTTTATTGCCTTTGTATGTCTTCGCTTGTATATACTGTAAATATATTTTTGTTTTGTGTAGTCGTTTGGCTTTTCGATCGTGATGTTTTAATTATGGCAAAGTTGTTTTATGTTTGTGTTTCTTTCCCTTTGGTTCTTGGATGAGAGTTTTTAAGTAATTGTATTGATTCCTCAACTTTCTTTACTTCTATTTTCAAGCACACTTTAGAAAATTAACTATACACCAGATTCATCCGTGGTATGCTCACCCTGTTCCCGTTTCAGTATTTGGTGTCCACTCCAACTTTAACCACACAAAAATACATAACGTTGGTTGACGTACTGCGCAGCTTACCGTTCTCGAAGAGCCATTGGTTGCACACACAGCCCTTCAAACCATTCGTCTACAAATGCTCCAAATGGGCTCAAATTATTACTCAACGACGGCCATGGAGGAAACTGACGCACTTCTGGTGTAAGTAGTCAGCATAGCGGCAAACGGTTTTGCATTGTCTTGACGAAACAACCCTAAACCATACTGTGGGAAGAACGGAACGGGTAGCGGCTGCAAGTATTCCGTTGAATTCATAGCCCTGTGTAATAGCGTCTTGATGTTTTGATCATGATAGGTGCTGTTTCCGTTAATGGGTTAACCATGCTTAGGTTGGGCGTCATTACAGACGGACGTCCTGATCTCAGAAGATCCCCCCAAGCCCAGTCCTGCTGAAAACGTCTACAGAGACTCCGCATATACTGCCTTAAACAATGCATTGGTCTAGTAACATGACGTTTAGATGTACTTGCCTGCAAAAGCAATGTGACTCTGTTACTGTACGCAACAAAAAGGCTTCCCATTGCGTTTCCTTGAAAACTGAGGAATTTCCAAACTAACTTTATCCATTCGTCTAGAAACCCGTGTATCTTTTTGAAAATAAGGGGCGGTAAATAGATGCGCTGCTGGCGTAGTCTGCATTGCGACATGCGGCCTTGCATTTCACCATCAGCAGCTAGCATGTTTTGAAAATACTAAGAGAATTAAAAATTAAAAAGTTCAAAGTTACTTTTGGTTTTAAGCAAAGATGCAAAGAAGTATTTTACAAATATATATTGGTATTTTTTTCTATCTTTCCACATGTATATTAGTCGCAGCTTAATTGACAGGCGGGGCAGTTCAGGGTCAAATTCGCCGAGTCTATAAGAATTTTGCGCTCAGCTTTGTTGTGTTTCAATTGAATTCACATACCGGGGTCACTTGGCTTACCTTTTTGTTTATAGATTATTCCAAAAGATAAGTGCAAACGATAGTTCCGCCCTGTGACAACTATACTTAGGATAATTAAAGCCTGCTGTTTTCTTATAACAATACATTTTATCATTTCAGCCTTTGTGAATCCCGCCCCGAACCGCTACATCCTGCCAGAAGCCATAGCTTCCAAAACCAAGGGAGTGGGGCTAAAGAGCAGAGCTAGTCCATATATATATTCTGGGTACAGAACTACAAAGCTGATGGAGCCATTAACCCTTCCAGAAATCAATGTTTAAAATACGGGTTATATTAAGAGGGATGGACATACTCTATCATGGGGGCCAAAACTGTAAGAAGTATTTTTGTCTTTCTTGTAAATAGGGGCCTGCGCTTAGAGGCTAAAATTTTTTCATCAGGTGCAAACTCATTCCTCTAAGTACAGACCCTATGTGCAAGATAGCCAAAATATGCACAAATTAAACACACTGCTCAAAATATTTAAAGGAACAGAAAAAATCGGAAATAAATTAAAACAAGACTTTTATGTTGCAAAATAAAGAAAGGTTTTGAACTTGTACGTTTACTTAGATCATTTCTCTTTTCGGTCATTCCAACAAAAGGATAATTTCTGGCCTTTGTCGCTCTTCTGGATGTATTTAATGAATATGTCTGGCATTGGCAAATCCGGTTATTAAACGTTTCCATACGAAACAGTTCGTTAACAAGTTATATGGCCCATTGATCAGGGTCTACACTGTGTCCGAATATAGATTGGTGGTGATCGTAAGAACCATCTCAATCTATGTTTTTCAGCAAAATTAAGGAAAACAATGAATACCCCCATAAACCCAATTTTTCTCTATATAGAGTGGAGTCCCGGGGGTGGGACCTTCATTTCACGGACATTTTAACCTGATCCATACTCAGAGACAAACTGCCCGCCAGTGCTATCAATGCTTCGATTGCAGGCTGCCATGAGTAACGAAAGTTTCCTCCCTATGAAATAACTGGTAAATAAATAAAGGATATGTACCTTTTTGAGGTGTATTGAAAACATCGGAATTTTCACGATTACAAATTTCAAGCACGAGTGAAAATTCTGTTTTCAAAACACGATTTCAACACAGCATGTTCACGAGTGCGAAGCAAGAGTGATAATTCTAATGTTTTCAGAACATGACATGAAATATTTTTGGTATCTATCGAGAAAAAAAGTAAAATTTATTTTTTATTTTATATGTGACTTTGGGGATGTACTGTAATTGAACAGCTGTTTGCAACGTGCTTCGCACTCGTGAAAATTTGTGCCGTTTCCAACACACTCGACGAACTATGTTTCCAACAAATTCGTTGAAATATAGGTATTTATCGAAGAAAAGTAAATTTTCTTTCTATTTTATACGAAAAACAAACCAAGACCAGTCAGGGCTGCTCCTGTGAAAATACCAAGGTCATGTTATTTTTTATAGCATGGAAATATTAATATTTTCAGTGTGAAAACATCACTTTTATTTATTTCAGATATGCATTGAATTCACTGCTAAGTATAAAATAAATTATGTATAGCGATTTCCCTTATCACGAAATACGGTTTTCTTTCTCAGTTTTTATTTTAATTTAAGCTACCTATTTTTGTCATCAAAAAAGCATCTATTTCAAAATCATGATTCTTACTTTATTTTGGAGATTTTGTTTGTTTTATTTGAGATTTAACTGACCCTCAACACTATTTAGATCATTTTGGAGACGTTGCTTCCAATTTTGTGGGACTGTTATCCGACATTTAGATGAAATGACATCTCAATCCCTGCCGCCCAATGAAACAAATAGGGTTTATAAGCATGGCCGGGCCGACTCGCACCACTTTCTATATCATAGTGTAGTTTATATTTTCTTGTCCTTTCGGATCATTGATTACATTATGGAATTTTTAAAATATGTGAGGGTCACTGATGAGGCCTAATTGGCCGAAACTAGCTCGCCTGGCCCAGAAAACATGCACACTCTATATGTTTCAGTTCTGTGGAGTATTCCTTGCTTCCAAAGGATAACCCTTTTACAGAACATATTTAACGTCACTACAGCTTGTGTCTGGGAATGTGTGGCGGCCGTAAAAAGTCTCCCTGCCCTACATCTTAGTGTAGTTTATATTTTCTTGTCCTTTGGGATCATTGATTCCATTATGGAATTTTGAAAATATTTGATAGTCATTGATGTGGCCTAATTGGCCGGAACTAGCCTGTCTGGCCAAAAAAAAAACATGCACACTCTATATGTTTCAGTTCTGTGGTGTATTCCTTGCTTCCGAAGGATAACTCTTTTATGGAACATATTAGACATCCTAAGCGGTTTACCAGTACTCGTGTGGGGTTGGTTTCAGCTCTGAGAGGAAGCATCATGCAGCTCAATCTATTTCTCCTAGCCGCGATGGGCGGGGTCGGTCATTTTGGAGAAAATCTCCTGTTTGGTAGTGTGAGTGTGGGTTAGTATTGTGTGTGTGTGTGTTTGTTACATCCCATCAACAACTTAGGTCATATGGACATGGGAACTCGGCTTAAAGGCTGGTCCGAAAGTGAAGCCAAAAATCGAACACACAACCACTGGTTTCTGAGGCGAGAAACAACCAGTACACCATGGAGGCTTCTTAACTGTTTGGTATTGGTTCTTTCCGATGACATGCCTGTGTAAAACGATTCTTGACATGGAAGTTAGGTCTATTAGAAAATGAAATTTATTTAACATTCATTGAAGTATGGAAAACATTGGGTCACAAGCAGTGAAACCAAGGAGTGGTTACTTTAACTATGCTTGTGACCCGATGTTGTTCATAAATCTATGAACGGTAAATAAATTACCTTTATTACTTATATTTACTTTATTTTCCATGCATTATTTATCAAAAAGTGCTTGTTTGAGCACTGAAATTGAAACAAGAAAACAATTCATACTCGTACACGCAGTTTTCCTACTGACAGAAGAACAGTGTCGCTGGCGCTTAACGTCATTTTGGAGACATTGATTCCAATTTTGTGGGACTTTTACCTGACATTGAGATGAAATGACATCTCAAGCCCTGCCATCCAATGAAACCAATAGGGTTTATAAGCATGGACTGACGCGCATCGCTTTGCCTGCACAGGCTTAGATCCTCTAAGCGGTTTACCAGTACTCGTGTGCGGGTCAGTTTCAGCTCTGCGTGGAAGCATCATGCAGCCCATCTATTTTTTCAAGCACCGATGAGCGGGAGCCGGATGGGAGGTGTGGGTTAATTGTATTGATTCCTGATCATTGCCTAGAGCTACTACCCTTTAAAGTGCTTCATTTACTCTTGAACTGGTATACAAGGAAACAAAAGAGATATCAGAATTCAATTTTATTTACATAATAAATAACTCACATAAGATGAGAAATATGATACAGATCCAAACAAGACATGTGCCCAAACTACACAATGTCCCCACCTCATGCCTTGCCTGTTTTATGAATACCCAAAGTCTAAAATTCTTGTACCAAGACACATCTAATGCTTTGCTGGTATAATGCCCAAACACGAAAAAACTTCTACAAAGTATCAAATTCCTGAAGTTAAACATGTAGGCAGTAGAAAATTTAAAAATCCTGACTTTGTATGATTAACCAAAATTGGCAGACTATACCATAGGGGTAATGCTGACTCAGGACAAGTAAATTGCTGCTGTACTCAGGCATACAGCCTTATTTTCAAGAATCAACTTGCCATAGCAAAAAGGTACCTCACTGTGAAATGAGCCATACATTAAGAGAAAGCCTGTTTTTTTGCCATTTGCAAACACATAAGTTGCAGATCAGCCTCTGCATCTGTGCAATCTTATCAGCAACTTAGTGTTCGCTGCCTGGACAGTGCAATACCATAAAAAATCCAAAAAGTTCGGATATCCTGAGAACTTGCTGTAATTCTCCAAAAATTTTAACAAATTTGTTTCACGCTCAAGTAAGGAGTCCATAAGGTGCATATGGAATGGAAACAGTGCAGACCCTGATCAGACTGCTCCTTTAGGAGCAGTCTGATCTGGGTCTGCACTGTTTACTTATCCCTATCTGTTGCAATACTTATGACCATTATGCTACAGCTAGTTTGTGGGTTTGGGTCTGCACTGTTTGCTTATCCTTTTTTACTAGCAAAATGTTGCTGAAAAACAGCAACTTAAGCAGCAACTGGAAGTTGAAAATCTAACTCAGTATTTTGTTCCATAATTTCATTAGATAAACAGTCATGGGAATTACTGAACTTAATTACCCACTTATGAAAGAATGAATGTAGAGGGCATTTGTTAGAATCGTCTCATTCTACAACAAAAATTTTCAAGAAAGAACCAGCTCTGTGCAACCAGTATGATTCAGAAGAAGCCTGCGCTTCCACACATTCTGCTTGCTGTCCTATCAATCTTTCAAAATTAAAAAGACTATAGTAGAGTCATGTGAAAAGAAAAGACTGATCAGCTTGCCAGGATGCACAAGTCAGTGTGTTTGTGTTTTACGTCCCACCAACAGCTAAGGTCATATAGAGATGGGACCTCAGTTTAAAAGACTCATCCGAAAGTCGGAGAAGCCTGGGATTGAACCCACAACCCCTGGTTTATGAGGCAGGTAGCTTATCCACTACACCACGGAGGCTTTTTGAAGAGTGCATAGGCTTATCTTATCTATTGTAGATTTCTATTTCTCGCATCTCATAACCATTATAATAACACATCCATGCAAATTTGTAATATTTTTCTTATCTATACTCAAAACAGAGGTTGTTGGTGATAAACAGAACCGCCTTATTGAGGTGTTTCAAACAAGTACTCACAATCTATGTCTGGAGCAGAAATAAGAAAAAAATGTATACCCCAGTAAACCCCATTTTTCTTGATAAAAAGCAGTGTTAGCAGGGTTTATAGGGATATTCGTTGCACGGACTTGTCAACATGATGTCTGAATTTTACCCTTTACATGGATTCTACCTATAATCACCGTTTACATTCTTAACAACACAGATGTAACAAATGAGCCATGTCAAGCAAAACATGCCTTCTGACTTGAACAGCAAAGTCTCTGATCAGAGTCTTTGCTGTCTGCTATAGGTATGCTTCTTGACACAAAGTTGCTTCACATAGTCAAGAGTCTGGTTTGGTTTGGAGATTAATGGCCTAATCAACACTATTTAAGCCATGTCAAGCCAGTGTGTTCACCAAATCACACTTTTGTTAGGCAGGCTTATACAATAATTGCTAACCTGTTCAGAGCACTTTCTTAAGACATAAACTGACGACTGTCCTTGAACCAGCGGAAGGGAGAGAATATGTCATCAGTAATCTCCTTTAATGCTGCCCAGCCATAGAACGATGACGTTTCATCACAAACCATAAAAGAGCTCTCTCCTGGCCTAAATCCATTTTTGCTATACGAGGGTAGACTGAAAATTTCTGAGCCTGACCAAGATCCAATGGTTTGTCCATGCTATAAGTGCCTAATTTTTCAACATAGTCTCCCTTCCTGTCCACACACTTCCTCCATCGATGCTGAAGTCCTTGGATCCAAGTGGTATAGAAGGTCTCATCTTGGTCCCTGAAAAACTCCTCCACAGCAGCTATCACCTCCTCGCCTGACCGATAATGCTGCCCAGCCAAGTGCTTTTTCATGTTTGGAAACAGGAAATTATCTGATGGAGCTAGATCAGGTGAATACGGAGGGTGATCGACAAGTGTGAAGCCACAGTCATGCACATTAGCCATTGCGACAACGGATTTATGAGCAGGCGCATTGTCCTGATGGAACAAGACCCCTTTTGTCAATTTTCCGGGTCGTTTAGCCTTAATTGCTTTTCGCAATGGTTTTAGCAGATCTGCATAATACTCCCCATTAATTGTTCTGCCCTTTTGAAGGTTATCTATGAATATTATACCCTTGGCATCCTAGAACACTGATGCCATCACCTTCCCTCCAGAGGAGACGACCTTTGGAGGGGGTGAGCCAGGATGCTTCCATTGCATGGATTGCCTTTTGGTCTCTGGCTCAAAGTGATGAACCCAACACTCATCCTGAGTGACAAAACGGTCAAGAAAACCATCTTGGTCTGCTTCAAAAATAGCCAAGTTGGCTTGTGACAGGTTCAGTCTGGTCAACTTTTGGTCAGGTGTCAAAAGCCGTGGCACCCATCTGGCGGAAACCTTCAACATTCCTAATTCACTGTGTAGAATGTTCTCTACTCGTTCACGGCAGATGCCAACAGTGTTAGCTATGTGATTCACAGTTAAACGCCTGTCATCCATCAGGGCCCTGTGCACTTGGCTGATGGTTTCCTCCGTTGTTGCCGTTGTGCGTCGTCCACACTGGTGATCATCTTCAAAGTAGAAGTAAAACAAAGATCAGGAATTGATACAATTAACTTACTCCATCCATAAAAGACACCAAAGGGAAAGAAATACAAACATTAAGCGACCAGACCATAATGGAAACCTAAACAAAGGAAGGCCATATGGACAGTTACTTTCCCACAAAATGGCCATATGGCCATCCAAAATTAAAAGACACAAGTGATACACACAGTAAGTAACAAACAACAACATAAATAAAGGCTGTCCTTGCCCATCTTAAAATTTGCTGCCCACCTTTTCACGGTTGCATACGAAGGAGCATCATCCCTTAATGTAGCACCTTGCCCATCTTAAAATTTGCTGCCCACCTTTTCACGGTTGCATACGAAGGAGCATCATCCCTTAATGTAGCAACCATATCGGCATGAATGTCCTTAGAGCTAACCCCTTTTATGGAGGTACTTGATGACACCACGATGCCAGATTTTGTCGATTTTCTCAAAAACGTGCTAGTGTCAATTTCCAAAGTCTAGAATTTCTATGTTATTGCAGGTTAACTTGAACTCATTTGAGTCAAATCAAGTAATAAAGGTTTGGATTTAATGAATACAAAATTTCATGGCTGTTCAATGCCTGCTTCTTGGTCAGGCTCAGAACTTTTCAGCCTACCCTAGTAATAAGAATGCAAAGCGAGCTCGTTTAGGGTTTGTGGTGGTGTGTCAATGTCCTGTGGTCCAACACAGTGGGGATCAAACCCACGATCTGATCTGACTGAGCCACCAATCCTGTCGGGGAAGGCTGTATTCCGACTTGGCCTCCGTAGCTCGGTCAGATGCCTATCTGACTCGTGATCAAGAGGTTGTGGGTTTGATATTGCCTGGACGACAGTAGTCTTTCGTGCAGATTGATCATAAAAACTGTTCACATGTCATTCTCTCCATTCCTACGAGTCAAGCAGGACACTTGTCAATTTCTGGCTAAAGAATGTATACGGCACTGGCTAATGGCTTGGCTTAAGTATATGCCTGCCCAGAAAAAGTGTAGTTAGATAAACAGATTGGCTCAATATGAACTGAACAGTGTTGACTGTGCTGTTTAAATACAAACAAACAAACAAGTCAATGAGCAGACTGATTTATGTCATCACAGAGCACACATCAGAAGTCACATTTTCGCTTGTCATTGCTCACACAACGATAACACACCCGAACGACATTTTCACATCTGCAAAATGACTACATTTTTATGAAAATCTGTGATATTTTTCTTAATTATATTGCGGAAAATAGGTTGTGGATGCTCCTTAGAACTGCCTTATCAGTTCTAATGAGTACCAACAACTTATGTCTTGGAGCAGAAACAAGGAAAATAATGTTTATCATTGTTAGTCCCAGTTTTCTCTATATAAATTGGGTTTGTGGGGTGTTCATTTCACAGACTTGTTCACGTGATGAAATATACAACACATTTATAAGACATAATGTATTAATGTAATAAGCACCACAAAATTTAATATTTATGATATATGATAAAACATTTTGGAAGGTTTTAATCTATTTGGAATCTGTACACCAAACAATCGACCCAGCCAGCAAGGAATGAGAGGCCCATGTTAGGTCAACATTGATACAACAGTAAAATCATACTGATGTCGACCTGACATTGGTTCACTATTTTGTGCTGGCTGGGAAGGAATTCCTTTCACAAGCATGATTAATATACAGAATGAAAAAGACACAATATACATGACCACTACAGCATACTAAACCACTGAGCCCAAACAAGTGAAAATGTACTTTTGGAAAAACTGCACCTAGTGAAAACTCATATCAGACTGCACATCCTTGCAATCTGATCTGAGCATTACGATAACACATCCCTCTGACATGGTAGGTTCTTTCAAATCTCAAATAACGTTATTTTACCAATGAAAATTTGCGAAATTGTTCCTATTTACACTCCAAACATTAGTTGTTGATGCTTGTTAGAACTGCCTAAACCTACGTCTTGCAGGAGAAATAAGAAAATTAATCTTTTCCCCTGTAAACCCCAGTTTTCTCTTTATAAAGCGGGGTTTACAGGAATGTTCATTACACAGACTTGTGATTTTGAAAGTGTTTGACGGTCACTGATGAGGCCTAATTGGCCGAAATTAGCTAGTCTAGCCCAGAAAAACATTGTACACTCCAGTTATCAGTTCTGTCTTGTAGTCCTTGCTTCCAAAGAATATAAGATTCTTGCACACCAGACAAGGAAATCCGTGATTTTACCCTGGGATAGAAATTAATGTTCTGACCCTGGTGTTCTGACCCCAAATCAAATATAATTGCGTGTTTGACAAACGCACTGCTTGATTACACCCTCATGCCCGGTGTCGTCATGCGTTGCGTCACTAAACATTCCTGTTGTGTCATCACAAAATGGCGGACGTCGGTAACCGAAGTGACAGCAGCATTAAAAATTCGCAATAGAAATGGAAGGTATGCAAGAAAAAGAATCCAATATGGGTGTGAGGGGTGGATAGAAAAATCTGTCCCTCGGGATCACTGTCCGGCATCACTCGGCAAGCCTCGTGATGCCGGACAGTGTCCCTCTGGACGGATTTTTCAATCCACCCCTCACACCCATTTAAGATTCTTATAATCTTATATGGGTGTAAGGGGTGGATAGAAAAATCACTCCCCAGGGGGTCACTGTCGGGCATCACGAGGCTTGCCGAGTGATGTCGGACAGAGATCCCGAGGGACGGATAATTTCTATCTACCCCTCACACCCATGTAGGATTCTTTTTCTTGCATACCTTCCATTTGTGAGCGTGGATTTTTAACACTACAGTCACTTCGGTTGCCGAAGTCCGCCATATTAATACGATTAGTGACATCAGGTACTGCGACGTCAACCTTAACTACGAAGCATATGAGGTCGTATTCAACCAGTGCATTTATGAAACATGCGAAAATATTTGATTTTGGGTAAGAACACCAGGATTAGAACAGAATTTCTATCCCAAGCTAAAACTATGGATTTCCTTATCTGGTGTGCAAGAATTACCTTTCTATACATGCTGCTCTCCATTATGCAGGACTGGATGGATATCTTTTGTATGCAGCGGGGAATGTATTTTCAGTGAGTGGCTATTGAGGCCATCAAGGCTTTTTCAGTGAGTGGCCATTGAGGCCATCAAGGCTGAGTGGAGTCTTTGCTGTGCGCATATTTCCAAAGACACATTTTTGTTTGTAGCAAATCATCTACTATACACACTGTCATATATAAGGCAGACATTGAAGAAAAAGAAAATACAGTAAAACCTGTCTTAGTGGCCACCTGTATTAAGCAAGCAACCTGTCTTGAGCAAGCAAGCATTTGGTTCCAAAATTAGGCAAATGCATTAAATGTGACCTGTATTAAGCAAGTACCTGTCTTAAACAAGCACATTTTAGTTATCCCTTAGGTGCTTGCTTAATACATTAGTTGAGTAAATGTTGAAAGGAGGGTCTGTCTACTCTTAAAAGAAAGAATTTGCTCAGTAATATCTTTTTCTTGGAACACCTGGACCATGATCTCCATTGGTGAAATACACATTTTAAATGTCCATATTTGCACAGACAATCACAACAAGAGCCCTGAACAGAAATTGTAAGTGCTATGTCATGCATAAACATTTTCAATTCTTATGGGAATTGGATCAGCCAGCTCATCTTGAGGTCAATATTTAGCTTCCACTTTAGTAAGAAGACCAAGCTCACGAGAAAAAGATATATCGCTTAGGTGTCAGACCAGCAAGGCTCTGGCGAGACTGCACACAGTAAAAAAACATGCCTATTAGATTATATAGAAAATTTTACCACCAAAAAATGAAAATTTTCAGATCAATTTTTTTTTTTTCATATTTCTGCTCAAAACATAGATTTGTGGGTACACAATAGAACTGCCTCAGAGAGGCAGTTCTAACAAGTACCCACAATCTCTGTTTTGAGGCAGTTCTAATCAGTAACCACAATTTATGTTTTGGAACAGAAGAAAAATAATGTATACCCCTGTAAACCCCAGCTTTTACCATGTAAAAAGTGGGGTTTAACGGGGGGTCAAAATTATATAGGTGTGTTTTTGATGCAAGTGCAATCTTGCCAGAGCCTTTACTTCCCGCAGACATGTAAAGGAGACCTTGAGACAGCGTCATGTTAAATCCCATGCAAAAAGCGCTATCAATTGGCTGCACACGCATCTGAAGGACATTAATCAAAGAAAGCTAAGGGACCATTTCTCATGGTTTTGCTCATTTTTTTTTCATGACTAGAGATGACATGACTGAAAAGTTGAAACACTACAAACAGCATAAACACAGCAGAAAGTCTGTGATAAGAGAAGGCAAGGAATCAAAGTAGAGGAAAAGACACTTTATTTACAGATAAAGCAAGGAATCAAAGCTAAGGAAAAGATACATACTTTACATTACGAAAACACGCCTGTATAAATTTGACCCCCCTTGAACCCCACTTTTATATAGTAAAACTGGGGTTTACAGGGGTAAACCTTATTTTACTTATTTCTGCTCTAAAATATAGATCGTGGGTACTCGTTCGAACCGCCTCATCTAGGCGGTTCTAAAGAGTACCAACAATTTATATTTCGAGCAAAAATAAGAAAAATATCACAAGTTTTCATCTTAAAATTTTCATTTTAAAGATGATAAAGGATACATTGTATTTGTATAGGCGTGTTTGCGTAATGATTTACTCTTAAGTAATTTGAGACCTTAAGTCCTTACCATACTTGTTTTAAAAAAAAAGATCAAGTAAAATTTACCACAAGATGTTGTCAGAGTCTAAAAGTAGCTGTATGAGTAGTAAATAATGCAGACCCTGATTAGGTGTCTCATCAGTGTCTACTTTGGTTACTTAGGCCTGTCTATCCGAATACATGCAGTAAATTTCAGTAATCCAATCTGCACAACCATTTATTTTCATCTTTGCTATAAAACATGTCGAGAGGATGAATAACATTAATTTTGATTACAATACAAAGTTCCAAATAACCGTAAAAATCCTAAAGGTTCGAACAGCTTGATGACTTGCTGTAATTCTTCTAAAATTTTAACAATTTTTTCCAGGATCCAGCAAGGAGTCCACAAGGTGTAGACAGAATGGCAAATGGTGTAGACCCTGATCAGACTGCTCCTTCAGGAGCAGTCTGATCTGGGTCTGCACTGTTTGCTTAGGCCCTCTGTCCCAATACTTAGGATCATTATGGTATCAACTGGCAAGATATGTGTCCGACCCAAAGTACAACAATTAACATAACAATAAACCCCAGATCAGCCAGGGGTTCAAATCTGTTTACATAAACAATTCTAGACATATGTTTAATCTGATCACAGCCCCTTTTCTTAAACAATATCTGCATAATGAACTTGTTTGTTGTAACACTGTTAACTGTTCTAGCAAGTACCATATCCAATAGTCATTATTTAGCTGAAAAAATGTGAGTAGCTTTTGCAATATGCAAAAGCTACTCACATTTTTTCAGCAAAAACACTGGTGTACTGACCATATCAAATGATTAAAAAATTAACAACACATTAACTAATGCCTTCGTGAGTAGAACAACCGGGCTTACATTAATACTTTTGTTATGAGCGATGTGTCATTTAAAAACACTGGTAACACTTGTACATGTTTAAACGAGGAATGGATATGCCAGACATAGGAGTAGACCCCTACTGAAAAAGACAACATATTTTTTTACATGCATCCATTCAACATAATTTAAGCCGTTTGAGATAAAGGCTAAGGTCCTTTTTTGCAACTGTCAATAATGTTTAGATACATTTTTTAAATTGTTTCTTTTGGAGTTACATCCCTGTCAAGACTATAAAGGTCATATCAAGTTAGTCTATTAACCCTTATCCTGCTGTTCATGACAAACCCTACCTTTGCAAACAGTGAAGGTCCAGATCAGATGGCTTCTTCAAAACAGTGCAGATCCAGATCAGATGGCTTCTAAAGAAGCCATCTGATCAGGATCTACAGACATTCAGTTTTTGAATTTGTAGCAATAAATTACACCAAGTGATTTGATTGGGGCAAAGTCATAAATTGGTGTGGCTAAATTAAATATTCAGCGGGATAAGGGGTAATATTACAACTCTTTCCCTGGGCAGGCCTAGACATTCTATCTGGTTACAGGGCACATTCTTTTGCCAGTAACTGTTTTTGAATCAGTCAAGGGGTGATTGACCATGGTTGACCATGTGGGGGGGGGGGGGGGGGGGGGTGAGGGGAATGACGGTAGAAATATTTAAACCGAAATCTCCATGGAAGAATGCAGTTAGACCCAGTGCTGATCGAACCTACCAACTCAGTGTATGTCTACTAGTCAGATGGGCATCAAACTGAGCCGACACATTTTAGAAATTCTCAGTCTACACTTAGCACAGACCCCGCCCATCGGGGCTTGAAGAAATAGACAGGCTGCATGATGCTTCCACGTAGAGCTGAAACTAACCCCACACGAGTACTGGTAAACTGCTTAGAGGCTCTAAGCCTGCCCAGGCAAAGCAGTGCGAGTCGAACTGCCTATGCTTATAAACCGCATTTGTTTCATTGGGCGACAGGGCTTGAGATGTCATTTCATCTCAATGATACTCAATCTCTGGTAAAAGTCCTTAGACCCAAAATTGTCCCACAAAATCGGAAGCAACGTCTCCAAAATGACCTATACAGTGTTGACGGGGACATTAAACCTCAAATCAAACAAACAAATCTACACTCAGCAAGATTGCCCTTATTTACGCTGGATGCCCTATACCTGGTTAGGCAGCCCTTACTCACACAGGAGGCTGAATATTTCTTACAATCTACTCTTGCAAAGTCTACAAATGAGATACAACAAAATTCTGACACATGAGCAAGAAGATGATCTATTCTCTAAAAATCTTTACTAAATTCCTCTTGAATATTTCATATTAAATTTTATCATATTTTTATCGTTGCTGTTTAGTGGGTGACATCATGTCATATAACTGATAAGACCACATGTAATAACACATGGTTACTCGCATGTAATATCATAATGCTGTCCTTGACAACCCTATGTTTTCTATTGAAGTTCTTTAGCACTTCTTCCACAATAAAATAAAATTTAAGGGGAATAATTACACCTTCAGGGGAGGCAACTCCTGCAAAAGTATTTTTTGTCTCCCATGTCAATAGGGGTCAACCCTTAAAGAAGAGAATTTGCTCCGGAGGAGCAAATTCTTTCCTTTAAGAGTAGACCCCTTTTTCAGTTGGACGGGGCTTATAGAAAAGCAACCAAAGTCCAGAAAATTGTCTCTCTTTGAAAAATGGCGGAAAAATCTACCAGGTGTTCCCATCCACTTTAAAACGGTTACATGATAAACAGAATCCTACACTCAAGGTCATTTCATATGGAATTAATGATTTGAATTATTTTTTGGGTCTAAGGAAACATCAACTCTTGGAAGTCATTTTTGTCGTCCAGAGAAATGGAAAAAGAAATAGAGAAGATAGTAGCGATGTAGTAACGAATAGGGAAAAAGGAGGAAAATGAAAGGTGAAGAAACAGAAGAAATAACAATGGAATTTATGAAACTCGCCAGAGGCTAGTTTCAAAAAGTTCGTATAAATGACCACTAATGTAAGATCCTCTTTATCTCTGCCGTCAGAAAATGTGCTTTACAAGGTAGGCAGTCAGATCAGACTATGCAATCGTACAGTCTGATCATAGTCATTGCTGTCTACATAAAGGTTCGACATACCCCATTCACTCTCCGTCTGACTCTACAGGCTCACTGGCTGATCTGCTTTATCACTGCTCAGATGACCCCAAAAACCTTCCTGTGATGTGGCTCATTTATACAGAGAACCATCGTTATAACAACAGAATCTTTTCCCTTTCATTTTAATGTTATTAAGAATTTGCCACTTTAAAGAAACCCAATAAGGAAAAGTATAATAGGTAAAAAACAGCCTTTCCCCCTAATTTAAAAAAATAATATTGTGGACATTTGTTAGATTTGGTGATCACAACAAATATCCACATCTTTTTCTTAGAGTAATAAAAACAGTGCTCTTATCCATTAGGCCATGGGTTTGATTTAACTAAATTTAAAGTTATTCTTCTCACACCTCCTTATCTGAAGCTCTCTACTATTATGACTGGATACAGCCCAATTGTTCAAAGCCCAGTTAGTTCAATCCTCTGCATGCTGGGTGTTTTTTTCTTTTGCAGCAGACATTTTGAAATATTTTCCTAATTTTCCCAGAAAACAGGATTTGACATCTCATGCAAATTGTCTCCTATGGAGACACAGGATTTGACATCTCATGCAAATTGTCTCCTATGGAGACACAGGATTTGACATCTCTTGCAAATTGTCTCCTAAGAAGACAATTTGCAGGAGATGTCAAGTCCTGTTTTCTGGGAAAAATAAGAAAAATCTCAACCCTTTCTCGTCTGCTGAATTAGCCTAGAAAGTGTTAAAGGTCAACAAACTTGTTCCTACTCAAAACGTTCTTGTAAGTAAAATATCTTTTATGATAATGTTTTTGCTGCAAGGAAATAATGTTTCTTCAATGGGTGACTGAAGTCTTAACACAGTATTAACAAATCCATCAGCTTTAAGGGGAATGGATACACCGTCAGGGGAAGCAACTCCTATAAAAGTATTTTTGTCTCCCATGTCAATAGGGGTCAACTCTTAAAGGTAAGAATTTAGGAGCAAATTCTTTCCTTTAAGAGAAAACCCATCTTTCAGTGGGACAGGGCTTATAGAAACGTGAACAGGAAGTCCCGAAAATTGTCTCCCTTTGAAAAATGGCAGACAAATCTGCCAGGTTAATACATTCCCCATAAACAACTGGGCCCTGAAACTCTATACTATTATGACTGGAAACAATGGGCATTTGATGTGTTGAGGTATTCTGGATACTGTTCTTTTTCTCATCCTGTACATATGTATATCGTGATAGTCTAGCTGTGTAGAGTATATTCATGATCTTCTATCAATGCACCAGTAATTTTATCAGCTCTAAATACTGTAAATCGGAGGTCAAAAGTCTAGGAAATCTTTCAATAGAGTCAGTCTTCTCTTCTCAGCAATGTCCATCTGGTTCTCCAAGTCCTGAAGTTAAGACATAATACAACTCAGCCTACAGAGGACCCTCTCTATAACGACAGTATTTGTTCCCTACTATTGTGCCTTTACAAAGTATTCAACATAATAAAGAATCTCACTTAGGAGTATGATAGGTAATAAAAGGCCTTTTCCCCATCATTACTCCAAGAAACAAAGGTTATAGACATTTGTTAGAATCGCCTTGGTGAGGCGATTCTAACAAATATCTGTAACATTTGTTTCTTGGAGTATTAGATTACAAGAATCTTTCATGACTATGGATTCGATTTAGGTGTTTCCAACCCGAGGGAAGCCCACGCCGCCTGGAACCAAGGCTAAGCCTAGGTCTTCGAGTTAAGAATTCATTTCATTGAAATTGTTGATATAACGAGCTTTGCCGTAATAACGAATGTCGGTATAAAGAGGGTTGACTGTATTTATATTTTTCTGTTCAATTTAACACAGTTTTGGATACATCACATTAACAAGTCCGTGCACGGACCACCCCTCTAAGCCTCATTTTATATAGACAGGTCTGGCATTTCCAGGGGTATACATTATTTTTTGTATTTCTGCTCAAAGAAATGGGTTGTGGGTACTCTTAAAGAGCAACCCCAATCTTAACGAGCACCCACAACCTATGTTTGGAGTAAAAATCATAGAGATATCAGAAATATTCGTAACAAAATAAACAGTTTTAAAGATATGACTGAGGGCACTATGTCACATGGACGTGTGATTATAAGATGATTTAAAATGGATAAAAAATATATAAATTATGTAGAAAATGACCTTAAATGTCATTTTCTTTAAAATTCAAAATGTTTAAATTATGTAGAAGAGCGGGCATAAAACCATAGATTTCCCCCAAAACATGTATCTCCAATTTCCATGGATGATTGCCTAATCGCACATTAATGTGCTCGCCTAACAACAAAACTGGCATATTTGCTTTTCTATATAACCATGAAAAATGATTTATCATATGACGTCGCGTCTGAGAGTATAATAACGTCATGTAATATTTTCGATAATCCACTAGTGGATTAAATATGCAAATTAGCTAGATACATCCCGTAACGTCACATGTACGACGTCCTCAACGACCTTGCGTTTACTAATGGCGGAATATTGACATTTTTGTAAACAATCGTGAATAAAATATGTTTTAAATGTCATGATAAATAGAATCTTGCATTTGTGCTCTTGTATTATTGAATTTATTAAACTCGTTGAGGAAAAAGGGATAAAGCCTCGCATTTTATCCCTTTTCTTCAACTCGTTTAATAAATTCAATAATACATGAACATTCAGTACACAACCTCTTTATAACACTGTTGTTGGTGTCCAGAGCAGAAATCCTGTCATAGGGGATCTTACATGCGTGTTCATGTATTACTGAATTTATGAAACGAGTTGAAGAAAAGGGATAAAATGCAAGGCAATGCCGAGCATTTTATCCCTTTTCTTCAACGAGTTTAATAAATTAAACGAGTCAAGGAAAAGGGATAAAATGTGACGCTTTGACAAGCATTTTATCCCTTTTCTTCAACCAGTTTAACGTAAAAATTCGGCTGTAAGACGAGGATTTTTCCCCCCCAAAATGAGCCAACAAAAATGACCCCGTCTTATAGTCGAGGTCATGGACTGCAGGCTTTTTTCCGGCAATGTCCAGCGAAGACCAGACATGCGGAAAAAGCCGATCTGTGATTTTTGAATTGATATATATTGCCGCCCACAAACCTCCGCTATCATTTTTCTGCACGCGATCGGTAAATGACGTCATCCGACGCCAGCACCCCCACACGTGTTTAATGCAATTGTGTGTATCTCTTTCATAAAAAAAATGTTTGGAACCGGTAAAAAATCTTTTCTCGATAGCTAAATGGTTGTGAATAGAGGTGGATAGAAAACCAGCCCTTTGCACAGCTCCCGAATTATCCCCAGAAGCTCAGAACAACAGCGTTCAACTTTTCCAAGCCAGCGTCTGCTATTTGGCGCCAAAACATAACCATTCATGAGATCGTAGAAAAGATTTTATTATGCAAACATCTACCGTTAGATGTAGCTAATTGTCTGAGGAGCGATTAAATCATTTTCACATTGATTGTGGATTAAATTTTGTGATTGGAGGATAAACGCCAATTAGAGACATAACTTGACCATATTTTCTCACCTTATCGACACACACCGCAGGGTGGCAATTATATGACAGAGATTAACAATAGTGTCATACTTGAACCATAATTAATACACAGATGGTTTGTCTCTGAATTCACAGTGCAGTATAACTAGAGCTGTCAGTGAAACTGACTAGGGCCCTGGCAGCGCTATCAGAGGAGTAGGAAAATTTGTGGACGGACAGATGGACAGACAGACAGACGGACGGACAGAGTGATTACTATAGGGCACCCACACTTTCAGTGCGGGGCCCTAATAATAACAAAGTTATTAATTGGACACAGGAAAGACCCTTTTTTGACCTTTAACCTCTAAGTATGACCTTGACCTTTGAGGTACGGACCTGAGTCTTGCGCGCAACACTCCATCACATTATGGTTAACATTTCTGCCAAGTAATATTTAAATCCATCCAGGAATAAGAAAGTTATGGAGGATAAAAAAATTTGTGGACGGACAGACGGACGGACAGAGTGATTACTATAGGGCACCCACACTTTCAGTGCGGGGCCACATTATGGTTAACATTTCTGCCAAGTAATATTTAAATCCATCCAGGAATAATAACAAAGTTATTAATTGGACACAGGAAAGACCCTTTTTTGACCTTTAACCTCTAAGTATGACCTTGACCTTTGAGGTACGGACCTGAGTCTTGCGCGCAACACTCCATCACATTATGGTTAACACTTCTGCCATCCAGGAATAATAATAACAAAGTTATTAATTGGACACAGGAAAGACCCTTTTTTGACCTTTAACCTCTAAGTATGACCTTGACCTTTGAGGTACGGACCTGAGTCTTGCGCGCAACACTCCATCACATTATGGTTAACATTTCTGCCAAGTAATATTTAAATCCATCCAGGAATAAGAAAGTTATGGAGGATAAAAAAATTTGTGGACGGACAGACGGACAGACAGACCTTTAACCTCTAAGTATGACCTTGACCTTTGAGGTACGGACCTGAGTCTTGCGCGCAACACTCCATCACATTATGGTTAACATTTCTGACAAGTAATATTTAAATCCATCCAGGAATAAGAAAGTTATGGAGGATAAAAAAAATTGTGGACGGACAGACGGACAGACGGACAGACGGACAGACAGACAGACAGACAGACAGACGGACGGACGGACAGAGTGATTACTATAGGGCACCCACACTTTCAGTGCGGGGCCGTAATTTTTTACCGCATTTAAGGACTCACAAAGACTGACAGTTGTAGACGATTTTTTTGCACTTGCCCGACTGGGCGTCATATGGTCAAAGTGCACCTGCGCGGCGCAATTTCGGTCTTGTCCCGGGCGGCCGGGAAATGGATTTGTCAGCCCCTGTCGTCTATTAGATAGAAGTCTGGGTAGCTGTCTAGCCTTAGCCAGCAAAGCATGTACCAGGCCAACTTCGGGCCGACAGCGATACGACGTATCGGCCCGACGTTTGCCCGCTATTTTGTGCTAGCTGGGGCACTGGTTCTGAATCTGTATAGCTAGGTGTTGTGTTTCCAGATAAAAAAAAAGTTGTTACTTATAGAAAAGCTGCAACAAATATTTCTAAATTTTTTGGGTGGAAATAAATTTTCCCCTTTTTCCAACACTTAATAGACCTACCTATTTAGGTTCAATAAGAGTTGTCTCTCTTTGTAACTCTCACAAACGAAGACACAGGATGTCAACAGACATAAACAAGCCATGTGCAGGGTAAGTAGAGGGGTTTTCTGACGAAAAAAGGCCAATTTCTCACATCTAAACGGCATCTGGCGGTAGCAGCTAGGCCCCGACAGATATGGCAAAAATTTGACCCGTCTTATAAAAGAGTATAAGCAAAATCCCACCTTAGAAAAACTGAAAAGGGGTCCCGTTTTATAGCCGAATCGCCTTATAGCCGAATCATTACGGTAATAAATTCAATAACACATGAGCACGAATGCAAGATTCTATTTTTCATATGACATTTAAAATGCATTTTATTCATGATTGTTTAACAAAAATGTCAATATTCCAACATTAGTAAAGGCAATGTAGTTGAGGACGTCGTACATGTAACAATATAGGGCATATCTAACTAATTTGCATATTTAATCCACTTGTGGGTTATAGAATTTATTACATGGCGTTATTACATTCTCAGATGCGACGTCATATGATAAAGTTAAATAAACAACCATCATGTTATATCTGTGCAAAAGAGAATTGATGATTATATATATATATACATATTTATATAGTAGATAAAACTTTAAATTTTGGGGGTTCATCTTTAATCTGTGTTAAATTTAAAACAGTGTCATTAAGGTTGATACGGGCCTCCGTGGCCTAGTGGGTAGGAGCACTGACTCTTAAACATTAGGTCTCTCACCGCTGTGGTTTGAGCCTGGCTTGGGTCACATGTGAGACGCCAAGTTCTGCAATGGAAGGCCAGGTGTTTTTTCTCTGGGTACTCCGGCTTTCGTCCACCTCTGATTAACAATTGGCTCGATATGAGTGAAATAATCTTGAAAGGGCCATAAAACCAAAATAAAAAAAAAAAAAAAAAAAAAAATCAAGAGGTTGATGCGTAATTGGAATCATTCAGTATGGGGTAGTGAATTATTTGCTAGGAATTTGCTAGTAATTTTAGACCAATTCAAAAGACGCATTCAGAATAACTGTCGTAAAACTCTTACCCCTCTGTCTGTGATTTCTGCTCTCTCAACTTTCCAGGAGAGATTTTCTACCTCTGCCTCCAGCTGGGCTTGCTGATACTCAAACTGAAATAAACAACAACTTCTGGATTCAGGGCCAGTTGTTCAAAGCATCGTTAGCTTAACAAGCTCATTAGTGTTCATATTGTTAACTGTTCTAGCAAGTTTAATATTTATATTTTTGGTATTTTTGCTGATAAAATGTAAGATGCTTTTGCTCACATTTTTTCAGCATAAATATTAGCATATTTGGCACAATAAATTATAAGCTCGTTAGTGGTCAAATTATTAACGGTTCTAGCAAGTACGATATCTAAAATTTTGGATTTTTTGTTGAAAAAAATATGTGACCAGCTTTTGTCTGCAAAACCTGCTCACATTTTTTCAGCAAAAATATTAGTATATTTGCCATATTAAATGATCAAAGTTTTAATGATTCGTTAACTAACAATGTCATTACTTTTGAACTGGCACCAGTTTTTCCAAATTAACGATTTTGTTAGTTTACATAGCATTGTTAGCACTTAGATCATTTAATATGGCATATATACTTTACATATTTTTGATGAAAACATGTATGTGAGTAGGTTTTGCATTTGCTTCTTAGGGTAAATATGTTAGATTATTTTCTCTTACCAGCTGTTTTCTGGCTCCTTTCTCTGTGTAGTAAGCATATGGATAGGTGTACTGTAGAGTGTAACGACACTGAAATAGGAAGAAATAATACTGTGATCCACTGACAATCAATAAATGCTTCCTTATCCTTCTTAACCAATTGTATGCTAGTGGACTCTTCCATTGCTATATGTTGGAGAAGTCCATTTGTCATATAAGGGGAGTCAGGCCTATTTTTTTGTTTTTATTCTATTTTTGATGGAAAATTCTATCAGCAAATAGTGCAGGCCCTGATCAGACCCCGCATTCTGCGGCATCTGATCTGGGCCTGCACTGTTTGCCAAGGTACCCCTTTAGGGGTTTCCCGCACACAATGGGTCAAACATGTTTTTTAAGGTTTAAAAAAAAAAAAAGCTGTTGCATCAGAAACTATCAAAACTAAATTGTGCAACAGTATCTTTCTGCCAAATCTTGCAACATTATAAATACCCTTTTGCAAAATTTCAAATCTGACAGCAGTGTATTTAACAATCTCTGCAATATATGAAAGTACAGATGAACTTCAATTGTTGGAACACCTCTAGAGCCATGAAAATGTATTCAAGATAAGGGCAGTTCTGATGTTAATCATAGCATAAGGTCACAAGATTTAAGGGGGAATCTTGCACACCAGATAAGGAAATCCTGGACTTTAGGGGAATGGGACCACCTGGTAGATTTTTCTGCCATTTTTCAAAGGGAGAAAACTTTCGAGACTTCCTGTTCTCTTTTCAATAAGCGCTTTCCCACTGAAAAAGGGGTCAACTCTTAAAGGAAAGAATTTGCTCCTAGGGAGCAAATTCTTTCCTTTAAGAGTTGACCCCTATTGATATAGAAGACAAAATACTTTTGCACGAGTTGCCTCCACATTCCCCTTAAACATTGGATAGAAATTCTTATCGTACCAAGGGACAGGATAAAACATCACCAGTTTTCTCGTATTGGATGTGCACTGGTTATATATATGCTGTCATTAAGTTTGACATCACTGCACATACAGTGACATAAAAAATGTCACTTTATTGTCATCAAAATATGGTGGACATCGACAATAAAAGTGACTGAAGTATAGAAAAATCCCCTCTCAGAAATGAAAGGTATGCAGGAAAAAGAATCTTAGATAGAAAAATCTGTCACCCAGGATCACTGTCTGGCATCACTCGGCAAGCATTTTGAAGCCCGACAGTGATCCTCTGGACAGATTTTCTATCTACCCCTAACATCCATGTAAGATCCTAATATTATTACTGGTTTCTTTTCGATCTTCTTTAAATTAAAGGTATGTGGAGTGTAGTCATTAGAATCTCCTGATCCAGGCAACAAGTACACACAACATATATTTTCAAGATCTCAGAAAAATCTCCATAAATTATCTGTAATCAAAAACGAGTTTAATACAGCTATGGTAAACATACCATCCAAGTTTAAGTCAATGAAGTTTCATTGCAGATGCAAGATTTAAGGTTTAGTTTATACTAATTTATTTTAGTTTGATTGTGATGAAAGCTTCAAGCTTATTGAATCGCTCTTGAACACTCATTCCGGTGTTCACGCATGCTCGAGATAGATGCAGTGACTTTTACACCATTGCTACCCATTTACTCCTGGGTGGAGTGGGTCAGTGTCATTACGTGTCTTGCCCAAGGACACACCTCGATACCGCTGGCCGGATTCGAACACACAACCTCTGGATCATAAGTCGAACATGTTAACCACTGCGCTATCAAGGTTGGGAACACCTTCAGGGGAGGCAACTCCTGCAAAAGTATTTTTGTCTCTCACATCAATAGGGGTCAACTCTTTAAAGGAAAGAATTTGCTCCTTTTAAGAGTTGACCCCTTTTTCAGTGGGAACAGAGTTTATGGAGAAGTCCCGAAAGTTATCTCCCTTTGAAAAATGGCGGAAAAATGTGCTAGGTGTTCCTATTCCCCTTAAACACAGAGGTCTATGCTTGTGTTGATACAAATTCTGGACAGTGTAATAAATGCATAAACAGAATGATGTATCGATGGAAAACTTGAACCTTATATCCTGCACTACACCTTTCCTGGGCATGCTTAAACAGTTTACCAGTACATGGCACATTCTTTGCTAGAAACTGGCAACTGTCCTTCTTGAAGCTGCAGAAGCGAGAAATGACCGAAGAAAACATTTCATGATCGATGAAATAATGTTGCCAGACCCGGCAAGGTCCAAACGTGCAACTTCCTGATCACTAGCCACCAAGGCCAGTTTTCCAAATAGTGGTTGAAGTTCATCATTAAATACACCCATGGACACAAATCTGTTCAAACGCACATGAATTACCTTTCAATTAACCTCTTTGCATCAAGTTAGTTTGACAAGCAAATGCCATTCATCAAAGAAGTCTAAAACTGGATCAAGCAATATACATTGATTGGACTCATTTTTCACAAGCACTTTTTCCATTTTTAGGTCTGATTGACATTTGAAATTCATTTTGATTGGACAGTGCTGGAGTCTGCAATGAAATGTACACCACTATGTTTTTGATTTTTTTTCCTGGCTGGCAGTCGAATGATATGATATTAAGATATTTCGAATGGTGTTTCAAATCAAGATGAAATGAGGCTCATCAAAGTTTTAACAGATTTGTGTCCACAGGTGTGATGCTTAAACCGACAAAAACAAGGTTTTACTAGGAGTTTGTTTTTATGCACAACAAACAGGATGATAAGAAAATAGCCAATAATACTACCTTTTTAAGTAGATGTGCAGCATCTAGCAGGTACTGCCAATCTATCCAGGTTCCAGTACTATTCATAACTTTTTCTTGTATCCGAGATGTTATCTTTGATAATGTCTGTTCTTCTAACTTCAAACTCTTAGCATGGTTTTCCCACTATAAATATAATGAATGATGTCCTTACAACAGACAAATGAAACTAGAGCTGTCAGAGGATCTGACTATAGCCCCGCTATAGCGCTATCAGAGGAGTAAGACACATTGACTCTAAAAGCTTTTAACCTATCAGGGGAGCTTTCTTAGTTCCAGAAAAAAACTTTAATATTTTTTTTTTTCTTTGCTGGGGAGATAACCCCAAGAGTAATGTTGTTGGCCATTATTTACTTACATCCACCTAATGTTCATGTTTATACAAAGTTTCAGCTTTCTAGCTTTCTTAGTACCTGATGGGCCTTTGGCCATTATTTTGGTAAGGGCCATACATCCACCCACTTTTCATGTTCATACAAAGTTTCAGTATTCTAGCTTTCTTAGTTCCTGAGAAAACTGTCACCAAACCTTTTCATTTATTAAAAAAAACTATACTATCAGGGGAGATAACTCCAAAAGTAATGGGCCCTCGGCCATTATTTTGGTTAGCTCCCTATATCCACCCATTGTCCACATTTATGCAAAGTTTGAGGTTTCTAGCTTCTTTAGTTCCTGAGAAAACTGTGACCAAACATTTTCATTTAAAAAAAACCTATATTTTCATTTATTTAAAAAACCTATCAGGAGAGATAACTCCAACAGTTATGGGCCCTTGGCCATTATTTTGGTAAGCTCCCTATATCCACCCATTGTCCACATTTATGCAAAGTTTGAGCTTTCTAGCTTCTTTCGTTCCTGAGAAAACTGTGACCAAACATTTTCATTTAAAAAAACCTATCAGGGGAGATAACTCCAAGAGTTATGGGCCCTTGGTCATAATTTCGGTAAGGTCCGTGGAGGCACCCATTGTCCACGTGTATACAAAGTTTTAGTTTTCTAGCTCTCTTAGTTTCGGGGAAAACTGTGACGAAAAAATAACGGAATAACGGAATTACGGAATTACAGAATTACAGAATTACGGAATTACAGAATTACGGAATGACAGGGCAAATCCAATATAGCCCCACTTTTCAAGCGGGGCTATAATTAATACCCAGCCTTTTATTAAGGAAATACCAACAGGTCTCAAAATTTCTTTTTAAAGACTCACATTATTCACAGGTAAGGGAGCTGATTAACTCTTATTCTGATGAACATGACAACCCTACCTTTACAGTGTAGATCCAAATCGGATGGCTTCCTCGAAGCCATCAGAATCTACACTGTTTGCCAAGCAGTTTGTGAATTGAACAAATATATTATTTCAAATAATTTCCTTGGCGGATAGTCAGAATGGGTGTGGCGAAATTAATTTATTCAGCAGGATAATGGTTAAGTCAACTGATATTTGAGTTTTTCATGTATACATTTGTACTCAATCACTTTCTTTGTGTGAAAAAGATCTAATGTGAATTGGAATGTCTGAGTCAGACTGGTTCTGGCTGAAAACAAGAATTCCGCCTAAGGCTATATCACGCCTGTATGGATTTTGGGTTGAAGCTAGGGTAAATGCAAATGTTAGACTGATTGACGAACAGACAAACTGATGGAGAACTAGACGCCTATATAATGGCTAAATTGCACCATGCCTAACCCATTTAGTACCAGAAACCCCAAAACGGGTAATTGGAAAACAGTGCAGGCCCAGATCAGACACCACAAAACGCATTCTGCTGCATCTGATCAGAGCCTACACTCTTAGCAAAAAGTTCAGCCATTTTCCAAATAAAGTTTGAACAAAACACAATCTGACACCCCTAAATATTGAAATGGACTCCTTCTATATATGAGGAAGATTCCATTAGGTCCAAAAAGGGTTAAAGCAGTTGCAACCAAAATGAACAAGTGTATGATAAAACCTACAATAAGAAGTGAGCTACATACAAAGATCAGCCAAAGATCATACTAAGTGCGTATGGCACAGATTTGCAGGCTGATCTAAGTAATCACTGGTCACAAGTCTTATTGTTTTGTTTTTGTTTGATTTGAGGTTTAACATCCCCATCAACACTGTAAAGATCATTTTGGAGACGTTGCTTCCAATTTTGTGGGACTTTTACCCGACATTGAGATGAAATGACATCTCAAGCCCTTTCACCCAATGAAACCAATAGGGTTTATTAGCATGGACGGTCTGCCTCGCACCGTGGTTCCTGGACAGGCTTAGATCCTCTAAGCGGTTTACTAGTACTAGTGTGCGGGCTGGATTCAGCTCTGCGTGGAAGCATCATGCAGCCCATATATTTCTTCAAGCCCCTATGGGCGGGGGCCGCTTATTGTATGTAGGTCTTGTTTTGTATTGGCTAAAATATCTATTGCTTCGAAATGAAGACAAAACATGATTTATGAGGAGAAATAATGCTTTTAGAAAATTTTTAATGAAACAAAAAATTGTACTTACTCTTTCAAAATAAAAGAGGTATTTTTTTAGGGCCTCTCTGGCCTGAGCATGGACTGACTCGTTGGCAATGTTTGGGTTCTCTTTGTAGCGACTGCACTCATAATACTCACTGCCATGTGTCTTCCAGTCACCAAGACACATCCAGCAGAAGTCATATTTACATTTGGAACATTGCTGAAATAAAGATAATTTTACCTATCAATTGGTGAAAATATCTGTTTATATCATGCCACTTTTCTGTCATATATTTAACTCTTAAAGTGCCAATCATGACTAATGCAGATGGCAGTTTCATTGTTTTTTGTTCTTATTTTTCAGATAAAATCCATCTGAAATATTAAAAGCTGTGTTGGCTCGAGGCAGTAGGTTGAGGGCCAATACAGCTGGGCAAGGAGTTGTAACTGTGCCAATACGAAACCATTGGGTCAATGACAATTTTATTGATTAACATTCAGATTGTAACTGGGCCAATACGAAACAATTGGGTCAATGACAATTTTATTGAGTAACAGTCAGATTGTAACTGGGCCAATACAAAACCATTGGGTCAATGACAATTTTATTGATTAACATTCAGGTTGTAACTGTGCCAATACCAAACCACTGGGTCAATGACAATTTTATTGATTAACATTCAGGTTGTAACTGGGCCAATACGAAACCATTGGGTCTGACAATTTTATTGATTAACATTCAGATTGTAACTGGGCCAATACGAAACCATTGGGTCAATGACAATTTTATTGATTAACATTCAGATTGTAACTGGGCCAATACGAAACCATTGGGTCAATGACAATTTCATTGATTAACATTCAGATTGTAACTGGGCCAATACGAAACCATTGGGTCAATGACAATTTTATTGATTAACATTCAGATTGTAACTGGGCCAATACCAAACCACTGGGTCAATGACAATTTCATTGATTAACATTCAGATTGTAACTGGGTCAATACGAAACCATTGGGTCAATGACAATTTTATTGATTAACATTCAGATTATAACTGGGCCAATAGGAAACCATTAGATCAATGACAATTTTATTGATTAACTTGTATTCAAAGATTCAATCATATTGATCGGTCAAGTTTGTATTAAAAGATTTCATCATATTGATCGCAGGTCAAACTTGTATTCAAAGATTCAATCATATTGATCGCAGGTCAAACTTGTGTTCAAAGATTAAATAATATTGATCGCAGGTCAAACTTGTATTCAAAGATTGAAATTAGGAGATTTCATCTGTCCCAAATATAATTTCCTGTTGACTCCCTAATTGGGACTTCAAATAGGACAGGGTTTCATGAGAACTTACATATTAAACTGAAGCTAGGTATCTCTTGTTAATACTGTAATTAATGTGTTTGTGATCAGTGATAATCAATATATAAAATTCAAGCTGAAGCAATGGAAAAATGTTCAGGACATTTAAGGGGAATGGGAATACCTGGCAGATTTATCTGCCATTTTTCCAAGTGAGATAACTTTCGGGACTTCCTAATCACTTTTCTATAAGCCCTGGCCCACTGAAAAAGGGGTCTACTCTTAAAGGAAAGAATTTGCTCCTCCGGAGCAAATTCTTTCCTATAAGAGTTGAACCCTATTGATATGGGAGTCAAAAATACTTTTGCAGGAGTTGTCCCCCTGAATGTGTTCCTATTCCCCTTAATACCGATTCTTAACAAATGAGATGTTTTACTTTTGCCCACTTGTATATTGCTATTCATGTACAGATAAGTGACTCTTTTTCTTACCATGTGATTGCATCCTCCATTTTTCTCTATACAAACATGGCATTTTGGACACTGAAAAACAAAACCAAGAAATAAAAAATAAATAAATAATTTCCAACTCTCACACAAAGTACTGTATTTATGCTAAGCATTCGGACACCTCAACTCCTTACCAAACTTGTTCTAAAATTTGAACAAGTACAATTTCCTACCTGGGGCCAGTTGTTCAAAACTAATGACCTCGTTAGTTAACAAATCGTTAAAACTTTCATCATTAAATATGGCAAATATACAAGTATTTTTGCTAGAAAAATATACTCACATTTTTTCGGCAAAAATACCAAAATTATTGATATGGTACTTGATAGAACAGTTAACAATATGACCACTAATGAGCTTTGTACCCAGATGTGTCAAAAAGTAGCTGAATGTGTAGAAAACAGTGTATACCCTGTCAGATGAGACACCACTGCAGAATGTGGTGTCTCATCTGTGTCTACACTGTTTGCTCAGACGGGACTGTCCGAACACAAATGGTAAATACGGTGATTCCATAGCCCCAGATAAGAGGGAGTATCCTCATATTATTTTCCTTACTTCTGCAAGAAAACATATGTTATGGGCACTCATTAGAAGTGCCTCATTGAGGTGCTTCTAATGAGTACCCACAACCTATGTTTTCGGACCGAAAATATCAGTACTTTTCGGATGAAAAAAGTGCCTTATTTGGAGCTACTGATTCTAATCAGTACTGACAGTGACTAATGAATAAGAGGAAATGGATACACCTGGTATCTTCTGCCGTTTCAACAAGGGAGACAACCTCCAGTTTGCTTTCCAACTTACTGAGGTCTTCTGGAGAAGTGTCTTCTCTTAAAGAGTAGACTCCTTTTGATATGGGAGACAAGACCACTTTTTCCGAGTTGTTCAATTTACATGACAGGGAACAGGAAGTCCCATTTACTATCTCCCTTTTACAAATGGTTAGAAAATACGTAATGTGTATCCATTTCCTTTACAAACTTCTCATTCCAGCAATTCTATTTTGTAATAAGGACTCACAATCTGTGTGTTATGGAAGAGATGTGGGAGATAATGTATACACTTGTAAATCCAACTTTTTTATATAAGGCAGGATTTACAAGTGCACTCATGAAAGGGACTTAACATGATGTGTTTATGTGTGTTAGTTTTATGTCGCACCAACAGGTAAGGTCATATGGAGATGGGACCTCAGTTTAAAGAGTCATCCTAAAGTCTGGAGAAGCCCGGAATCAAACCTACGACCCCCGGTTTATGAGGCGAGTAGCAGAACTACTACACCACGGAGGCTTCTAATTTTCACATGATGTTTTATAGTGGATAAATAAGGAAAGGAGCAGTCTCTATAAGGCTATTTTATGGCCACAACCAATTTCCTTTAAACTTTGTAGCTTCATGTTGGTACATATTGACTGTCTAATAGTGAATTTTTAGACTCTTTGGTCCACTGGTTTTTGCTGTATACACTATTAAATTGGGTGGGGTAATGTGACCCCATCAAGGGTATACCAACAAAAATGCTATTATTTTTGTTCAGAGTGCAAGACTGGAGGCGATGTTTGCCGTATGCTTACTACCCTTTTAGGCATCACAGGCGGTGATAACAGTCTCATAAATATCAAACAAGAGAAGAGTTTATACGCGCTTGTAAGTTGTACCCAAATATTAGTAATTTTTATTCCCCAACTTTACGAAAAACCACAACACCTTTACAGTTTTCTACTTATTTCAGAGATCTTTCATAAATATAATGTTGATGCAATAGTCATTCTAGGTATATGTCAGAATTATTGTTAGTTCATAAAACTTTGAGTTACCTGCCCCTGAAATTGGATTTTACCCATTTTTTTTTAAATCGGAGTGCATTTATCCGTTTGTAGTACTCACAACTTCATTTGGAAGTGAATAAACCGATTCCATGCAAATATAATTAAATAGATGTGGACAAAGAAGTCATTTGATTTAATAGTGCATGCTAGCAAGCACATGAGCACAACATCCCACGGTACGAGCACCACTTCTTCACCAACAGTACCATCCAGTGATTGGGCTCAGTCCTTGTGGTCTAAACACATTGCAAAACAAGCAAACAATTCTTACATAGTCGCCAACATATGGTATTTTATTATTGGATATTTTGTTGCTAAGGCCTTCCACTTTGTAATTCTCCCATTAGCTGATTCGACAACCTATCTCACTTTGTACCTAACCTTGAATCATTCGCCTCTTCAGTTGTATATTGCTTCTGAGATTTGGTTAGGAAGTAATGCATATGAGAATTGATTTCATAAGCAGTTAGTATTTCTCTAACATCCCTGAATCATACATCAACTTTTGCAAATGTCCTATTTGGGGATTCAAATTCTGATGTTGCAATCGCAGTGGCTGATGGAAGGTACATATATATTGAGAAGAGTGGAAACTACTCATTTCAGAGAAGATCTTATTCTGTACATAAAGGACAGCCTTTGCTGAAACCTATGATGCTTGTGGCCACTGATGGTTACATTTTGACTGTGATGGGGCCATATCTTGCAGATGGGAAAACACAGATGCTAGGATTACCGAACACATGTTAAAGACTAATGCAGAAAATATTACTGACTGGTTTGAAGAAGATGATGTTCTCGTTGTAGACCGCGACTTCAGGGATGCTATAGATATACTAAAGGATTTTGGAATCAATTCTCATATGCCTCACTTCCTAAACAAATCTCAAAAGCAACATACGACTGAAGAGGTGAATGAGTTAAGGCTAGTTACAAAGGTGAGATGGGTTATCGAATCAGCTAATGGGAGAATTAAAAAGTGGAAAGCCCTTAGCAACACAATGCCCAATAGTCAAATACCATATGTTGGCGACTATGTAAGGATTGTTTGCTCATTGTGCAATGCATTTAGACTAATTTTGGTAACAAGCAAAGATTCAGGCAAAGTAATTGCTAGAAGAATGATGGCCCTAGCAAAAACTCCAAATAAGCTGCAGGATAAGGTTGTAACAAGAATTCCGCCGAAGGCTATGTCGCGCCTGTTGGGGCGCAAAGTCATCGAAACATGATATGTAGGTCAAGGTCAAACATAGATGCTTGCTCAAAAGATCACATTCTCAAATGCAAGCTTGTACTAAGAATCATAAATGAAGCTCTAATAATTCTTGAGAAATGAACTTAACCATTAGGGTGAACGCTAGGGTGGCCATAATATTTTACAAAGTCAGTGAACCATGAAATTCAGGTTAAGGTCAAATATGGATGCTTGCATTTAAGTTGCCATCCCCAGTTTCAAGTTTGCACCAAATATCATTAATGAAGCTCTTATAAATTTTGAGAAATAAACTTGACCATTAGGGTGAACGCTAGGGTGGTCGCAATATTTTACAAAGTCAGTGAACCATGAAATATAGGTCAAGGTTAAATATGGATGCTTGCATTTAAGTTACCATCCCAAGATACAAGTTTATACCAAGTATCATTAATAAAGCTCTTATAGTTCTTGAGAAATAAACTTGACCATTAGGGTGAACGCTAGGGTGGTTACAATATTTTACAAAGTCAGTGAACCATGAAATGTAGGTCAAGGTCAAATATGGATGCTTGCCATCCACAGATACACGTTTGTACCACATATCATTAATGAAGCTCTTATAGTTCTTGAGAAATAAATTTGACCATTAGGGTGAACGCTAGGGTGGTCGCAATATTTTACAAAGTCAGTGAACCATGAAATGTAGGTCAAGGTCAAATATGGATGCTTGCATGTAAGTTGATATCCTCAGATACAAGTTTGTACCAAGTATCATTAATGAAGCTCTTATAGTTCTTGAGAAATAAACTTGACCATTAGGGTGAACGCTAGGGTGGCCGCAAATGATGACACCTTGACGAACGGACGAACGAACGGACGGAAAACTGGGCGCCTATATCGCGCCATGCTAATAGCAGGCGCGACAAAAAATGGCTGGGATAAAAAACGGGTTATTTGGAAAAAGATCGATGTTGAGAAACTTGAGAATTTCCCAGAGGATGAACTCAAGGATTTGAAACTGGGTATTTACCAGCTGAAACAAGCCAAATCCTACACAGATGAACATTTTGACGACAATGGATCATATCAGATAATGACACACATAGAAGAAGATGGAGTTCTCAAAGCACAGATACGTTCTCGCCACACGTCTAATAAAACATATAACATGTGGGTTGAATATACACAAGGACTGAACCCAATCACTGGATGGTATTGTGGGTGCAGAAGTGGAGCTCGTACCGTGGGATGTTGCGCACATATGGCTTCTGTTCTCTGGTATTTGGGATATTACCGGAACAAAACAGAAAATAGTGAAGCAAAACCAAGCCGGGAACATATTGATTTTGTTTATGATGCTGCTGTTGACACATGGAGTACATCTAGCAATTCAGAGGAAGATCAGTAAATTAACAAATTCTTAAACATGTCGTGATACCATACAGGCTTATATTTAAGCACAGTATCAGTCTAAAATGAGGTTCCACAACATGAGCAAAGCCTGCTTTGGTGGTCAAAAATGTTTGACAGTTGACAAATGTTCCATTTGCACCTGGAAATTAAGAGTTCATAAATAACCAAAAAAAAAAAAAGGAAATACTAGCATGCACTATTACATCAAATGACTTCCTTGTCCTCATCTATTTAATAATATTTGCATGGAATCGGTTTATTCACTTTCAAATGAAGTTGTCAGTACTACAAACGGATAAAGGTACTCCGATTTAAAAAATTGGGTAAATCCAATTTCAGGGGCAGGTAACTCTTGAAGTTTTATGAACTAACAATAATTCTGACATATACCTTGAATGACTATTACATCAACATTATATTTATGGAAGATCTTTGAAATAAGTTGAAAACTGTAAAGGTGTTGTGGTTTTTCGTAAAGTTGGGGAATAAAAATTACTGATATTTGGGTACAACTTACAAGCGCGTATAAACTCTTCTCTTGTTTGATATTTATAAGACTATTATCACCGGCTGTTATGCCTAAAAGGGTAGTAAGCATAAGGCAAACATCGCCTCCAGTCATGCACTTTGAACAAAAATAATAGCATTTTTGTTGGTATACCCTTGATGGGGTGACATTACCCCACCCACTTTAATAGTGTCTTCAGTAAAAACCAGTGGACAAAAGAGTCTAAAAAATCACCATTAGACAGTCAATATGTACCAATTTGAAGCTACAAAGTTTAAAGGAAATCGGTTGTGGCCATGAAAACAGCCTTATAGAGACTGCTCCTTTATGATGTAAAACAACCTGTGCTGTATCTGACTTACATCTTTAGTGTTGGCACTGATATAGTTGGCTGTCTCTGAGTCATCCGCACACTTTGTCAGCCATTTCTTGATTACATCACAGTCTGTGGGGGCATGGTACTCAATACCACAGCGGAAACTGAAAATACATTAAGTAATTTTACCTCCCAACTTTAAACATAGCTGATTTTTGAAACGGTTTAAAATATTTTTAAGTAAAGACAGGAGAAAAGTATGCACCTACAGTAAAAAATCAGTACTGAGATATTCAAAACTTAATAAAGTCATTAGTTAATTTAACCCTTTTAATACCAAATGTAATCTTCCTCTTTATATATAGCAGGAGTCTATTTCAAAATTTAGGGGTGTCAGGCTGTGTTTTCATCAAAATTTATTTGGAAAATGACTGAACTTTTAGCAAATAGTGGAGGCCCTAATCAGACGCCGCATTGTGCGGCGTCTGATCTGGGCCTGCACTGTTTGCCAGGGTACCCGTTTTGGGGTATCTGGTACTAAATGGTTTAAGAACAAAACATCAACTATTCAGTGCAGCTATGTGTGCTGAAAAAAATGTGAGTTAGTTTTGCAATGCATAAGCTACTCTCATTTTTTTTCAGCAAAATTCCACTTTTTTAGATATTGTATATGCTACAACACTTAACATTTTGCCCACATATGAGTTTGTTATGCTAACAAAAATTTGGACAACAGGATCCAGAAAGTATGTTATATTTTGTCAGATTGACCCAGAACAAAGTCAGGTGAAGGTGACATTAAGTTTTAAGGCTGAACCTGAACCACAGTGATTTGTTTGTTTGTTTGAGTAGGGGTTAAAGTCCCTGTCAACACTATTTATGTCATTTTGGAGACGTTGCTTCCAATTTTGTGGGACTTTTACCTGACACTGAGATGAAATGACATCTCAGGCCCTACCGCGCATAGAAACCGCTAGGGTTTAAGGAGCGGTCCGACTAGCATCACTTTTCCTGGGCATGCTTAGACCTAAGCAGTTAACCAGTATTCAAGTTTGGTCGGTTTCAGCTCTGCCTTGAAGCATCGTGCAGCCCAATTATTTCTCCAAGCGCCAATGGGCGGGGGCGATGAACCGCAGTGAAGCTTCAATAATCAACACAGAAAGCCCATTTACCTGGGCTAATTCCAACTCACTCATGAGTCCCTAGAAAACTCATCCAATAACTCCAGATATCCATATATTTGGATACCCTGATTTTATCTCGAAAATGTATGTTCTGTGTACTCATTAGAATCGCCTCAATGAGGCGATTCTAATGAGTACACAGAACATACCTTTATTTTATAATAGATCGTAAAGATATTCTTGAATGATCCCCATTATGCCTCATGAACTGACGCTATTATTAACCCATTACATGCCAATCACAACATTTGTCGTCTGCTTTGATGTTTACCGTTACTTTATGAAGTCATTTTTGCAAACAGTGCGGACCCAGATCAGACTGCCCCTCAAGGACTAGTCTGATCTGGGTCCAAACTGTTCGCCTGTATGCGGAAATATTTTTCAAAAGTTTGCCAGAAATAACAGACGACATAAACAGACGACATTTTCAGACGCAATTTTTTCTCGGCATCTCAATGGTTAAACCTCAGTAGCTCAGACTATCCTTATCTAGAACACATTTTCATGGGTCCAAAGGTGTTCAAGTTATTGAATTTCAACTATAGTATAATACACATGTAGCTTAATGCTCTGCATGCTGCGTATTTTTTTTTTTTTTTTTTTTTTTTTTTTTGCATATGCCATTTTGAATACAGTGAAATTCCACTATTAAGACCAAAAAAATGAGAATAATTATGCTTTAAAAAGCTTAGTTTAGAAGGTAGCAGTTATTCTTTCTTTGTGCTTTCTGCACACAATGTCCTCTGGTCAGGGAGCACATTTGGGACTGTTCAAAAGTGGACTTTAAGACCACTTTTGAGCAGTCCCAAAGGTGGTCCTAATATAGGAACTTTACTGCATTTTTCTTATTTTCTCAGAAAACAGGATTAGAAATTTCATGCAAATCGCCCATACAAGACAATTTGTATGAAATGTCAGATCTTGTTTTCTGGAAAAAGAAGAAAAAGCAAACAATTTGTTGACTGCTGAATCAGCCCTGAGAGTATGGTAACGGTTAAAATCACTTACCAGAAACATGTCTTACAGGTGGGACAAAAAACTTTCTTGGCTTTTGATTCTTTAGCTTTCACAATAACTGAACAATTAGGACCTGGACAGAACTTCAATGATGGATGACTCTGAAATATCCAAAAATAATGTTTATATACATGAGCTGCTTTATATATCACAAAACCAATATGGCATTTATTATCTCAGAAACAAACTGATGATTCAAATGAATATCCCCTAAACAGTTATTTCTTAAAACTGTATTATTATTATATCCTGGTCACTACACTAAAAACAAGTTTTGTATGTATCAAGAACTATCAATGAAACAATCGTTTTAGTTACGCTACACACAATTTTTTTTTCAGCAAAAAAAAAAAAATACCATTGCATATTGTTCTTGCTAGGACAGATAACAGACTGATCACTAATGAGTGTATTAAGTTCATGACACTTTGAACAAATTGGTCCTGACCAATAATTTTAGGGCTGTTTTCAATAATTATCAATCGGGTGGTTGGGTTAGGCGAAGGTATCATGTATCTTGCATCCTTGTGCTTCCAACTGAAATTAGCTTACACTTGGGCAAGGTCTATTGTCCTTGCAGCAGGTTTGGGTAGAGGACGAATGTTGTTATTACTTCTACACTTCCATTTATTCACCCCCACCCCCACTTTCATCTTTTCTACTATCCTTTTCAGACTCGATTCTCCCTTTTCTCTGGGTGATGACACAAAATGACTCACAAGGGTTGATGTTCCATTAACTACCAAAACAATCAATCAATCAAATTCTCAACAAAGAGTATGCCTTGCTTGGGCAATTCTAACAACCACCCACAGTGTAAGTGAGATCCAACTTTTTGTCAGACTGCTTATTTGTTTTGTTCACAATATATGGTATTAATGTAAACATTCTTTACCTATGTCCATGAGGAGATGCGAACAAATGCTCCTAATATAAGCTTTTGTCCATCAAAGATGAAACAAGAATAACATGAATTTTGATCAAAACTCCAGATAAGGACTATAAAGGATAAGCAGAGGATAACTTGCCTTTTTCTTGCACACCAGACAAAGAAATCCGTGATTTTACCCTGGGATAGAAATCTATGTTCTGACCCTGGTGTTCCGACCCAGGCAACTAACATAAATGAGCTTCAATTCTATTCAACTGCCGGAACTACTTCCGCACTACTTTTATTTTGTAAACAATATACATGGGCGAGCTGTCAAAACTAACCGGAGGTGTTGTGCAAGAAAAAGAATCCAATATGGGGTTCTGTTGTAGATGGGCATTTCCAACCCTCGGGATGACCATGCAAAGCACGGTCATCCCTCGGGTTGGAAAAGCTCATCTACATCAGAACCCCATATCAGATTCTTATAATCTTGCCCCAAGACATGCTGTGGGAACTTGTTATCCCTACGCTTTTAAAAAAAGCATTCAGGGATATTGTGAACGCCTCCGTCCGTCTGTCCGTCCAATATCTCCTCCTTAACCACTGGTCGGAATGTAACCAAATTCGGTACACAGCTTCCTTACATGATGAGAGCGTGCAACGTCACATTTATTTTTGGCCCCGCCCCCAGGGCCTTGGGGAGGGGTCAAAAGGTCAAATATCAATTAAATTAAATTTCAAAGTCAATTTTATAGATTTTGAAACCAAACTTTGCATAAGTAATGATTAATGATATATGCAACACATAATGAACGTGATTTTGGCTGCGACCCCTGGGTTATGCCCAAGGGGCCGGACTTTGGGGGGGGGGGGGGGGGTTTGGGGATCAAAATTCAAATTTTATCGAATATAGTCATAATTGAAGAGGGTGATTAGTAGAATACAGTCCAACCTGTCTTAAGCAAGCTGCTTTGGGAAATAGCAAAATCGCTTGCTTAAAAGGGTAACTGGTCAACTCGTACCTAAGTCAACTCGTACCTGAGTCAACTCGTACTTGTTTTTGGTCAACTCGTACCCGTTCTTTGGTCAACTCGTACCCCCTAGTCAACTCGTACCTATTTTGGTCAACTCGTACCCCAGGGGTAGGTGGGGTACTCTATTTTTTTGCCGAACAATAGTTGAAATGGGTTATAACTTGCCCGAGACATGTCTTGAGTTCACCGGAGGCCAGAAAGAAGTACTTTGGGTCCTTTTATTGTAACATGGTTTTCACAGCGCGGGGATTTGCGATCGCGCGCCATCAACCTGCTCTAGTTATTATTATTTTTATTCTCATTATTATTATTATTATTTTATTAGTATTATTCACTTTAAACCCATTCCGTCCCTGAAACCGACAAAGGGGTACCTTGTCAAACACTGCAGGCCCAGATCCAACGCCGCAGAACGCGGGGATATGCGATGGCGCGCCATCAACCTGCTCTAGTTATTATTATTTTTATTATTGTCATTATTATTATCATTATTATTATTATTATTTTATTATTATTCACTTTTAACCCATTCAGTATCAGAAACCCACAAAGGGATGCCTTGTCGAATACTGCAGGCCCAGATCAGACGCTGCAGAACGCGGCGTCGTATGATCAGGGCCTACGCTGTTTGAAAAAGTTTAGCCACTTCCCGAATAAATTTTGAAGATAACACAACCTGACACCCCTAAATTTCGAAATATATAAGGTGGCAAATTCCATTTGGGTAGTCAAACACTGAATGCCCAGATCAGACGCCGCAGAACGCGGCGTCGTCTGATCAAGACGGACGCTGTTTGAGAAAGTATAGCCACTTCCCGAATAAATTTTGAAGAAAACACAACCTGACACCACTAAATTTCGAAATATATAAGATGAGATGGAAGATTCATTTTGGGTTAATTTAATAAACACCTTAAGTTAATCGTGCACCGATTAATGTGGGTGTAAAAAAACGATTATCAGTACTAGTTTAATCTAATCATCCTTCATTAAACTGTTTTTAATTGCTTTAATTTTGCCGGTGAGCGGCTGTTTTTGTTCTGACAAAACTTAAAACTAAATCCCAAATTTACTATTTATATATAAAAGTGGGGTTTAAGAGGGACAAATTCATATAGGCTTGCATTCTGATGATTGTTTTTATTTAAGAGTTGTTAGTTAAACGGTATAACAAATGTTTATAATTTAAGCAATAAAATTATATAAATAACTGAATTTATTTTTATTGTGCTACCTGTACATCCCGCTGTGTTTATACTCGCCGACATGTAACCGGTTTCGTCCGTGCAATGGGCACACCCCTAAACCTCACTTTATATAGAAAAACTCGGGTTTACGGGGGTATACATTATCTTTCTTTATTTATGCTCCAATACGTATACATAGGTTGAGGGTACTTGTTAGAGTCTTTCCAACTTAAGATCACAGCCTATGTTTGAAGTATAAATAAGGAAAAAAAAAAAAAAAAAAAAACACGGATTTTCGTACGAAAAATTGCCATTTTGGAGATGTGAAAAACGCACTATATTGCACGGGTGTGTTATCGTAAAGTAACAGTAATAAGGAATATGCAACATTTATGTTAGCCAACATTTATGTTTTGAGCATATATGAGAACAAATTATAATTGTATAACTACATTTTATTTGCAACTGAGCATGAAATGTAAGTTCTACAATTATATTTTTCTCGTTATTTTCATTTACATATTTACATATTAAGTTCGTCTTATGTTGAGCATGGTGTTATGCACCAATCACATCCCTCTGGAGCATAGATTGTTGGCACTCATTAGAGCTGCCCCACAGGGATAGTTCTAACGAGCACCCATAAATTATGTCAGGCTAAAGGGATATGGGGGTCATACACATGAAAGGCGTCATTTTGGCGCACGTGCGTAATGGCGTCATGCACACACTATGCATCGTCTTCACCGTCTGGAAAAGGATCAGGAGTCTGCATAGACCATAAAGTTGACCTGTATATATGTGTACTTAAGCCAAACTTACCCCAAAACAAATTTTATTTTTACTAAGGTACGAGTTGACTTAGGTACGAGTTGACTATGGTACGAGTTGACCAAATTCGGGTACGAGTTGACTAAGGTACGAGTTGACTTAGGTACGAGTTGACCAGAAACCCTTAAAAGAGGGTCCAGTGAGACCCGAGAAAAACTGTTTCGTATCGACCAAGGGTACTCATCAGGTGGCAGGTATGGCTACCAAAGCAGTTTGTTTTTCTCTTTTTTATTCACACTTTTTTTTTTTTTCATTTCATTTATTTTGTTTTGAACTCTTTCCTCTAGAGTCTATACTTTTCTCTTTTTACCAGTACTAGTCATTATTGCAAATTTAGTGCAACCAATTCAATATAGCAGGCAAGTGTCAATTAAGAGATAGAACAAAAGGATCAATTGTTTCTTTTAATAAAGCTTTTGCTTGTCTGATGAACAGGACAATGCCCCTTCTTCCCCTACTATCCACTTTGTGAAAGTCTGCAAAATTTGAGGACAGCTCAAGAAACAAAAGATGTTCAATAATGAGGGTTAACATACCTGGTCATCAAAACATACAAACTGCCTTTGATTATTAAAGCAAGTCATTAATTTTTCGCACCTTTGCTCCATTTTCTTACATAATGGATCAGCATGACTCGTCAAGGTGACAACCCATTGTGTTATTTATCTCTTCATTGTGATAAGAAACACAACTTTCTCACCTCTGCTAATTGGCAAACAAACAGCTATTATCCATTATTTTAATGCACCTGTCAAATTATATTTTCATTCAGCTCAAAACAATCATTTTATTTCAATCGGCAGCAATGGGCTAACTTGACTTAGTAAACAAAAAATAAATGCATGTTTGTTTAGCGCTACGATCAATTTGGTCGAACTAAATACAAAATAGTCGTAAAAAACGCCCCACGCTTTTACAACGCTGTGAAGCAGTACCAAACTATCGATTCGGCCAAAAACTATTGGCTGCTTAAACAAGGGTTATATTAAATTTCGGATATATTTTACTGGCCGATGGCCGCGTTAGACAGGTGCTTGCTTAATAGAGGTTTATTTACATGGGAAATCGTTTGGGGGGACCCAAAAGTGGTCGTTGAAGACAGGTGGCCGCAAGTACAGGCTGGACTGTAGAATACAAGTAAAATTTTGACCCTGGGGTCGGATTGGAGCCCTGGGGGAGGGGTCAAAGGGTCAAAATTTAAGTTTTTTGGAACATAGTCATGTGGCATATCAAATTGAAGGGCATGATTAGTAGAAAATAATACAGGTAATATTTTGAGCCTGGGGTCAAATTAGGGCCCAGGGTGAGGGGTTTTCGTACTTGGCCCCTCTGTGGAAAGCGTGGGGATTTGCGATGGCACAGTATTCTAGTTAGAATTGCCTTGATGAGGCAATTCCAACAAGTACCTGAAACATAAAGGACAGCAGGCCTTGCCCAACTGTAAGCCAATATCATTTGGATGCCCAAGTGACGCAAGATACACAACAATTTTGCCTCACACAACCATCCCCTATGTTTTAATGGAGGATTGAAAAATATCCCTTAAGGGAAATGGGTACAGCTTTTAGGGGAGGCAACTCCTGCAAAAGTATTTTTGTCTCCCATGTCAATAGGGGTCAACTCTTAAAGTAAAAGAATTTGCTCCTCAGGAGCTACAAAATATCCCTTTATCTGCTTCTTCAACAAACATACCTTTACATAGTCATTAAATGATAACTGAGAGTATCTATCTCGAAGTTCTGGTTTACTGAGTACACTACACATGAAATCTTCTGGTACCAAAATATCACAGTCTTTGCCCATACACTCTATGCCTGAAATATAAGTATACAGGGAGCCATCAACATCTGGCTAGGTATTTTTGTGACATATATATGATGGAATTCATTCACCACCGCCTCATAAATTTATAACACTGTACTAGTGGCATAGCCAGAGCAAAACTAAAATAACGGGTTTACATGAATACAAAGTCTAAATGTTATTTATTTTAGAACATGAGGAAAACATAGAGAAAATTAAAATCTACTCTTATTAGGTAAGCTAGAAAATTGTTGTTCAACTATCTTTAGTTTTAAGTTACTAAACATAGTAGCTTTAGGTTCTTTATGCAGAAGTTTGTTTGATTTGAGGTTTAACGTCCCGCTCAACACTATTTAGGTCATTTTGGAGATGTTGCTTCTAATTTTGTGGGACTTTTACCCGACATTGAGATGAAATGGCATCTCAATCCCTGTCGCCCAATGAAACCAATAGGGTTTATAAGCATGGACGGGCCAACTCACAGAAATTTTCCTGGGCAGGCTTACACGTTCTAAGCGGATTACCAGTACTCATGTGCGGTCAGTATCAGCTCTGCATGGAAGCATCGTGCAGCCCAATCTATTTCTCCAAGCCCCGATGGGCGGCTGTGTAAAAGAAAGCTTATTGTAAAACATTGTCTCAGCTCATGTGCTGGGACAGGTTTGATTTGCAGTTAAACTTCCCCCGTCAACACAGTATAGGTCATTTTGGAGACGTTGATTCCAATTTTGAGGAACTTTTACCCCATATTGAGGTGAAATAACATCTCAAGCCCTGGTGCCAAATGAAACTAATAGTGTTCCTAAGCATGGACAGCCTGACTCGCACCCCTTTGCCTGGACAGGCTTAGATCCTCTTAGTGGTTTACCAATCCTCATGTGCGGTCGGTTTCAGCACTGCTTGGAAGCATCATGCAGTCCATCTATTTCGTCAAGCCCCAATGGGTGGGGCCTTGCTGGGGCATTGTCAAAAAGTACACCATAGAACGCAGTATCTGACTAGGTCTAAATTGTTTGCTTAAAAGTACAAGAATTAAATTGCCAAAGTTCCCTTTCTGGACCATTTTCCAAGCCTACACTCGGAGACAATCGACCCACCAGTACTGTCCGTGCTTTGATTTATGTGGCATCATATGAAAATGTGTTTTGTTCAAACAGTTACCAAAGGCTCAGATTAGCCTGTGCATCCATAAGATTACAACACAACCCCAATATAAAGCAATACATTATAACATTTTGGATACTACACGGTTTCCAGGATCTCAAAAATGTGTAGATTCTATAGAACAAGAGGGCCCAGAGGGCCCTGGTTCGCTCACCTGATCCCAAGCATAACAAGTGGGCCCCGGGCAGGGTCAATTTTGGCCCCAGGGCTAAAATTTGAACAATCTTGGTAGAGGTCCACAAGATGAAGCTTCATATCGAATATGAAAGACCTGGGCTTTCTGGTTTCAGAGAAGAAGATTTTAAAGGTTTACCCTGCATATAGAAGTCTATGTAAAACAAGATTTTCTCTATATAAGTCTATGTTAAACCAAAGGGCCCCGGAGCGGGGGCATTTTTGGCCCCAGGGCTATAATTTGAACAATCTTGGTAGAGGTCCACTAGCTGAAGCTTCATAACAAATACCAAAGACCTAAGCCCTGTGTTTCAGAGAAGATGATTTTTAAAGATTTTCCCTATAGATATAAGTCTATGTAAAACCAAAGGGCCACATGGCGGGGGCATTTTTGGTCTCAGTGCTATAATTTGAACAATCTTTATAGAGGTCCACTAGCTGAAGCTTCATAACAAATATCAAAGACCTAAGCCTTGAAGTTTCAGAGAAGAAGATTTTTCTAGATTTTCCCTATATAAGTCTATGTAAAACCAAAGGGCCCCGGAGCAGGGGCATTTTTGGCCCCAAGGCTATAATTTGAACAATCTTGGTAGAGGTCCACAAGATGAAGCTTCATACCGAATATCAAAGACCTGGGCCTTGAAGTTTCAGAGAAGAAGATTTTTCAAGATTTTCCCTATATAAGCCTATGTAAAACAAAAGGGCCCTGGTGCGGGGGGATTTTTGGCCCCAGCACTATAATTTGAACAATCTTGGTAGGGGTCCACTAGATGAAGCTTCATACCAAATATCAATGACCTGGGCCTTCCGGTTTCAGAGAAGAAGATTTTTCAAGATTTTCCCTATATAAGCCCATGTAAAACCAAAGGGCCCCCGTGCCGGGGCATTTTTAGCTTCAGCACTATAATTTGAACAATCTTGGTAGGGGTCCACTAGATAAAGCTTCATACCAAATATCAAAGACCTGGGCCTTGTGGTTTCAGAGAAGAAGATTTTCCCTATATAAGCCCATGTAAAACCAAAGGGCCCCCGTGCGGGGGCATTTTTGGCCCCACCACTATAATTTGAACAATCTTGGTAGGGGTCCACTAGATGAAGCTTCATACCAAATATCAAAGACCTGTTTCTGAGAAGAAGATTTTTCAAGATTTTCCCTATATAAGCCCATGTAACCAAATATCAAAGACCTGGGCCTTGCGGTTTCAGAGAAGAAGATTTTTTAAGTTTTCGGTGAAAAATATCTATTTTTGGCTACTGTGACCTATATGTGCAACGGACCGGAACCATTTGAACAACTTTGAAAGGGGACCACCTAAGGATCATTCCTTTGAAGTTTGGTCAAAATCCGATCAGTGGTTTAGGAGGAGATGTCGTTTGAAGAAAAGATTACGGACGCACGCACGGACGCATGCAAGCACGGACGCACGACGGACAAAAAGTGATCCCAAAAGCTCACCTTGTCACTACGTGACAGGTGAGCTAAAAATGGCCATAAATGGTCATTTTTCTATATAATCTATACATTTTGGTTGGATATATGGGGGATATTTACTTTTTTGAGGTGGATACCAAAAATATTTCATTGAGTGTGTTGAAGCAGGAGTGAAAATCCGGGTGTTTTCAACACACGAGAATAAATACGAAATACTTTTGATATCTGCTGAAAATAAAAGCACCGCAGACACTGCATAATACCCCGCCACTGCTAAGCAATGTAACTTATTTGAAAATATATCAAGGCTAAACAAGAGTAATGTTGTTGGCCATTATTTACTTACATCCACCTAATGTTCATGTTTATACAAAGTTTCAGCTTTCTAGCTTTCTTAGTACCTGAGAAAACTGTATCGAAAATATTTTTCATGGTTTGATGGTTAGAAAAGTGAAATGATTTTTTTACTTGCAGAAAATATCCTATCAGGGGAGATAACTCCAAGAGTTATGGGCCTTTGGCCATTATTTTGGTAAGGGCCATACATCCACCCACTTTTCATGTTCATACAAAGTTTCAGTATTCTAGCTTTCTTAGTTCCTGAGAAAACTGTCACCAAACCTTTTCATTTATTAAAAAAAACTATACTATCAGGGGAGATAACTCCAAAAGTAATGGGCCCTCGGCCATTATTTTGGTTAGCTCCCTATATCCACCCATTGTCCACATTTATGCAAAGTTTGAGGTTTCTAGCTTCTTTAGTTCCTGAGAAAACTGTGACCAAACATTTTCATTTAAAAAAAACCTATATTTTCATTTATTTAAAAAACCTATCAGGAGAGATAACTCCAACAGTTATGGGCCCTTGGCCATTATTTTGGTAAGCTCCCTATATCCACCCATTGTCCACATTTATGCAAAGTTTGAGCTTTCTAGCTTCTTTCGTTCCTGAGAAAACTGTGACCAAACATTTTCATTTAAAAAAACCTATCAGGGGAGATAACTCCAAGAGTTATGGGCCCTTGGTCATAATTTCGGTAAGGTCCGTGGAGGCACCCATTGTCCACGTGTATACAAAGTTTTAGTTTTCTAGCTCTCTTAGTTTCGGGGAAAACTGTGACGAAAAAATAACGGAATAACGGAATTACGGAATTACAGAATTACAGAATTACGGAATTACAGAATTACGGAATGACAGGGCAAATCCAATATAGCCCCACTTTTCAAGCGGGTTATGGGCCCTTGGTCATAATTTCGGTAAGGTCCGTGGAGGCACCCATTGTCCACGTGTATACAAAGTTTTAGTTTTCTAGCTCTCTTAGTTTCGGGGAAAACTGTGACGAAAAAATAACGGAATAACGGAATTACGGAATTACAGAATTACAGAATTACGGAATTACAGAATTACGGAATGACAGGGCAAATCCAATATAGCCCCACTTTTCAAGCGGGGCTATAATAAAAAGGGGATAGCAGAGATATGATCCGCAAGTGTAATGTTTAAATGTGAGTGGATGAAGTTGTTAGAAGATGTAGGAAGCATATGTAAAAATCCATTTTTCAGACATTTGATGGGAAGGCAACTCAATAAGTTGACATTATTAGAAAATTATGGAGGCAAGTACTTACCTTAAATGGCTGTGGAACATGTATCTATATGTGGTACATGTAAGAATTTCATGTTTTTCAATGTACTGCCTGTCTGACTATATTCTTTCGTGAAGACTGATCATGAAGTAATTTCTACGGTCATTGTGCTCCTTCCGCTGATTCAAGAAGGGCAAGCATGAAGTATGTGCACTAAGTACTGGTTAACCACTTAGAAGGGCCTTTATTTTAGGCATCTATTTGGTTAGGCTTTTACTGCACATTCCAAGGGTGAGGTTGATTAGGCTTCAATCAAAAGGATTAAGCATAAATGACAACCAATCATAAATTAAGATGTTTGTGGGTGATCTTTTGGCATTCTCACAGGGACAAAATCCACAAATTAATTCTAGCATGGGTAAATGTACTATCTCACCTTTTTCACTATTAGATAGCAGCCCAGATAATCATGTGATCAGGGTAGTAAACTGACAAGGTCCCAACTTGCACAGGTATGTCCTCTGGGATATTGGTGAAAATCTGATCAATGACTGAGCCTGTGTCACACGTTGGTGAAGTAATCAACTGTTTCAGCAAGATATTGTAAATATTAAAGGAACTACAGTCTAAAATGCATTTTAAATACTTCAAGGGCAGATAACTCAAGAACTGGTATAGTCAGAGTAGCGGTCCTTGGCCACGATATGAACCATTAAGTCCTCTATATATCTGTGAAGTTTCATCGAGATATTCCATATAGTAAGGGAACTAGAGGCCAAAAACCATTTTTCAGATATTTCAAAGGCAGATAACTCAATCGCTGGGAAAGCCAGAGTCATGTTCCTTTGCCACAGTATATAACAATTCATCTACTACATATCTATGAAGTTTCAGCAAGATATTGTAAATGATAAACGAACTACAGTCTAAAATGCATTTTTTAAATACGTCAAGGGCAGATAACTCAAGAACTGGAACAGCCAGAGTAGCAGTCCTTGACCACAATATGAACCTTTTAGTCCTCTATATAGCTGTGTAGTTTCATCCAGATATTCCATATAGTAAGGGAATTAGAGGCCAATAACCATTTTTCAGATACTGAAAAGGGCAATAACTCTGCTAAAAATTAACGGATTTTGCCCATTAACAATCCCAAACCACTCATCCCCGATACCAATATGTATGCAAAATTTGAACAAAATCCGTGAAAAAATACTCAAGTTATCGATCGGAAACGAAATGCGGACAGACGGACGGACAGACATATGGACGGACACCGGAGGGTATAACATAATACCCCGCCACTATCGTGTGGCGGGGTATAAAAAGTAAACTTTCTTTTTATTTTATAATTTATAAGACCACTTACGGTAATTGATCAATAGTATTTTGGTTATTTATCATATATTTTCACAGAGTGCAAACATCATTTTTTATTTTTTTTCAGATATGCATTGACTTCACTGCAAAGTATAAAATAAAACCCGATTGTTTAACTAACACGGTTTCTGCTTTGGATCCCATTAATAGTTTTATATAGAGGTTGTGGTGTATAACTCTAGTGTAAGCAGGGCCTAAACACAAATTAGAATATTGCCAAATAATCAGCTGTGTCAGAATACTGTAACCTTACCTGTAGTAACACCTTGCTGTATTTGCACCTGGCAGTAATGATCCCAGCATTCTGCACAGAACATGTGACCACAGGAAATGCCATGTAACTGATCAACTGTCACTCGACTCAGACACACAGAACAGGTATGTGTATTACCCAACAACCTCTCCTGCAAGAAAGACAGGGAACAAGTCATGTCAAGATGAAAAGTTTATGGTGGAACAACTACATCTCAGGCCTCTTCACAACACAGACTCACGTCCGCCCCCGCCCATCGGGGCTTTGAGAAACAGATTCGGCTGCACGATGCTTCCATGCAGAGCTGATACCGACTGCACATGAGTACTGGTAATCAGCTTAGAACGTCAAAGCCTGCCCAGGAAAATTGCTACGAGTCGGCCCGTCCATGCTATTGGTTTCATTGGGCGGCAGGGATTGAGATGTCATTTCATCACAATGTCGGATAAAAGTCCCACAAAATTGGAAGCAATGTCTCCAAAATGACCTAAATAGTGTTGATAGGGATGTTAAACCTCAAATCAAACAAAAAAACACAGACTCACTTACCCTATCTACCCTTAATAATATTCTTGCACACCAGATAAGGAAATCCATAGTTTTAGCTTGGGCTAGAAATTCTGTTCTAACCCTGGTGTTCTTACCCAAAATCGAATATTCTGGCGTGTTTGATAAATGCACTGGTTGAATACGATCTCATATGCGCCGCCGTTATGGTTGATGTCACGGCACGTTAAGTGACATCACTAAACATTCCTGTAGTATCATCACAATATGGTGGACGTCTGTAACCGAAGTGACTGCGGCATTAAAAATCCGCACTTAGAAATGGAAGGTATACAATAAAAAGAATCCTATATGGGTGGCAGGGGTGGATAGAAAAATCCATCCCTCGGGATCACTGTCCGGCATCACTCGGCAGTCAAGACAGGGGTAATTTGAGCAATCAATTCCTGATCATTGCCTTCACTTCTATTTAGAAAGCCTTAACTGCAAATTGCTAATGCCATCTCAGACACTGGCACAGACACAGACATGGACAGAGACAGACAGGTTTAACACCACATGCCCTTTCCACGGTTCTTCCAATGGGGGGTGGGGTTGGCATAAAGAGCCATTTTATCTATAGATATAATTTATACATTTTGAAGGCTATAATGGCAGCTTATGCAGTGACCGAGAATTTCCATGGTTCTTTACCATAGTATATTAAGAACTTGTTAAATAATAGAGTCAAAAGTTTGGTCTATTCTGAAAAACCATGGTCATTTCGGTACTGCCTTAACCCTCATCATGCTGAATAAATTAATTTCGCCATACCCATTGCTGACTATCAACCAATCAAATTACTTGATATAATGTATTTCTTCAATTCACAAACTGCATGATGAATAGTGTAGATCCTGATAAAGTACAGTAAAATTCCGCTATTAAGACCACCTAAAATTAAGACTAAATCTGCTTTTAAAAGTTTATTGAGAAGGTTTCAGTTATTCTTTCTTTGTCTGCTCTACACCTAGTGTCTCCAAACAATAGACCACCTTTGGGACTGTCCAAAAGTGGTCTTAAGACCACTTTTGAACAGTCCCAAAGGTGGTCTTTAAATAGGAATTTTACTGTAATTGTCAAGGTAATTGATTCATCAGCAAATCACTAATGGTACATGTATGCTACTAACCTTGTGTAAAACCTTTGGCATGATTCGGGAGTCTTCAAGTAACTTGTCTGCATCTTTGGAATGGCTATAAAAATTAAACAGAACCAATATAATCTATGTACCTTAATTACTGAATGTATTTGAACAGACTGGCCTGAGCAAACAGTGTAGACCCAGGTGAGATACTACAGAATGCAGCATCTCATCAGGGTCTACACTGTTTACCATTCATTCAGCTTTTTGTTGTCACAATATTGGGTAGTAAATTGGACAAGTATGGTATGGAGTTGATGTGTCCTAATAGTAGGCAAATATGGTACATGTAAAACAAGAATTTCATACAGGAACAAAGTTTTGTTTGTTTGTATTGGAGTTTTACGGCCCAGTCAACACTATTTAGGTCATTTTTGAGCCGGTCAGTTTACCTATCAACACTTTCCTGGGCAGGCTTGTAAGTAAGTGGTTAACCAGTACAGTGCACATTCTTTCGCCAGAATCTGACAACTGCCCTTCTTGAATCAGCGGAAGGGAGAGAATGACCGTAGAAAAGATTTCATGATCAATCTCCACAAAAGAATGTTGCCGACCCCGGCGGGACAGGAACAAAGGGATTAGTAAATGTTGATCACATCTATATTCTATTACGTGTGATGTCATCATCATCATCAACGGATTTTTGATTAACGTGCAGATACAGGGGCAATGTCCACATAAGTGGGCCCCCTTCCAGGTAGCTGGCTTGCTGCACGCATGGCAGATCTTACACCAGATCTCCAGGCCTGTCTATCATGAGGATCGATAGCAGAGAGCTTCCATTCTCTGCAATCTCTTTCTGTCAGCTGCTTCCAGGTCATCTTGGGCCTTCCAGGCCCCGTTTTCCACCTACCTGTATGCCACTGGCAGTCTTGACTGCACCGTTGGACCATTCCACATGTCCATACCAGTGGAGCCTTCTCTCCTTCAGGATGAGGTCCAGGTCCTCAATGCCAAGACGCTCAAGTAACTCACTGTATCTGATGGTGACAGTGTCCTGTGGCTTGGCATTGCAAATCTGTCTGATCATTGCCCTGTCATTCCGCTGAAGACGTTGGAGGTGTGGCTTTGTCAATGGCCATGTCCCACTGGCATGGAGCATTGCGCTCCGCACACAAGAGCTGTACACACAGCCATGTGTCTTGAACGAGAGGTGGCGAGAAGAGAGAACTGGTAGCAACTCCTTGAATTTCTTCCAGGCTGTTTCCACACGTGATGTGGTTGAAAGGTCGCAACCACCAGCTGCTGAGAGCATATCACTTAGGTAGCAAAAGGAAGCTAAAACCTCCAGCTTGTCAGATCCAACTTGGGCTTCCCTCTGTGGTCTGCCATCTAAGGGTCGTGCAGTTCCTTGGCACTGTGTACACCTGTAAACAGGGTCCTCTATCAAGAGCTTGAGCACACTGCATTTCTTGTGCACCCAGAACTTGCAGCCAATACAAAAGATACTGTTGCAGCCCACTCCAGTGTGACATACAGTGCATGGGAACTGGCCTGTACTCTGCAGGAGGTCCAGACTTGAACCATAAATCATAATCTTTGTCTTTCCTGCATTCACTCTCAGCCCTTTTGCCTCCATTGCGTCTTTCCAAGTTAAGAGCCTCCTGACACATTCCTCAAGGGATGTCATCAGCATACATCAGCATACATGTCATCAATGTCATCAGCATACAGGTCCTCCCAGGGGACTCCAGAGCGGAACTTGCATGCCTTATTTGTGAAAATACATTTAAACCTCACCCCTGCCCATCGGGGCTTGGAGAAATAGATTGGGCTGCATGATGCTTCCATGCAGAGCTGAATCTGACCACACACACGCTTAGACGGACTTAGCCTGCCTAGGCAAAGCGGTACGAGTCAGATCGCCCAATACATATAAGCCTTCTGGTTTCATTAGGCGGCAGGGCTTCAGATGTCATTTCACCTCAATGTTGGGTAAAAGTCCCATAAAATTGGAAACAACGTCTCCATAATGACCTAAATAGTGTTGACGGGGATGTTAAACCCAAATTCAAGCAAACAAAACATTTAAACTTCTTTATAACACTGTTCATTATAACACAATTTGGGATATAACATGGTTAAAAGATGGATCCAAAATCTGCAGACAATATTTATCCATATAACCTATACATTTTTGTTTCGATATAACATGTTTGTTTAATTAATACGGCTTCTGCTTTGGACTCCAAGAATTGTTCAAAGTATTTTCTGCAAATAGTTTGAAAATATGTGAGGGTAACTGACATGGACTAATTGACCAAAATCACAAGTATCTGGTCTGGCTAAGAAAAGCTTGATCACTCTGCAATTTTTAGTTCTGTTGTGTATGCCATGCTTCCAAAAAATTACCTTTTTAGAAATGTGGTGTTATACATGTATATTGTTAGAAACAAAACAGGTAAAGAAATGCATTAGGATTCCCCTACCACAGTAGGCAACATCAAAGAACAAGCCAGCTTCTACTTCAGGTTGAATTTTCATTTGAAAAGAAATTGCATTGAAACCAAAGTGAACCACAAAAACTGTTCTCTACATAATATCTGTTGAAACCAAAAGATACTGTAAATAGTAAAACTGAGCAATCTATACAAAATACCTGAATTGGCTCCTCTGCAACAACCAAGTGAAACTACAAAATTTGAAACACAGATGACTTGTTTTCCAGGCCTCCTGGCCTGTTGCAGCAGAGATGAATTTCATTTTTGTTGATTTTATTGATGTGTAAACTCAAGTGAATCATTTACCAACTTAGCATGAAGCTATTAAATCCACAAATATGATCATTTATTCCCGACAATTCCAAATATGTCATAAAAATCTTAAAAATGCCACCAAGGAATTCTTTAGAAAGCAACTTACAAACTGCCACGGCAGAATGACTATTCAATTAGAAGCTGACATCTTTGAAAGAAACCCAAGCGAATAAAATGTTAAGTCTTAAAATTCTGTTTAGTAATCATCTAATGGGTGGGTTTTAAATGTCACGTTATATAACTAAACACGTTACAAGATTCTTGCTCGTGGAATTTATAAAACTTTAAGTTCTACCAATCAAATCAATTGAAATGGACATAATGATGAAGAAATCAAATTATTCAGACAGAAACCCTCAGTGACTCAAACTACTCAAACATGGTCACAAAATGTTCATGAAATTAAAGTTACCTTTCTATTATGAACTCTTTCTTCCAGTCATGAGCCTGTAATAACATCTTGGCCAGTGATGGCGGAACCTGAAAAATATCAGAGGATGTTTGTTTGATGTTTAACGTCCTCATAAACAATATATCATAGCCCTAGCTAAGATAGGCTATCCACATATTATTTTTCTTATTTCTGCACAAAAACATATGTTGTGGGTACTCATTTGAAGTGCCCCGCTGAGGCGCTTCTAATGAGTACCTACAACATATGTTTCATGCAGAAATAAAAAAAGGACTTTTCGGATGACAAAAATGCCTAATCTGGAGCTATGCTACATAGGTCATTTTGAAGATGTTGCCTCCAGTTTTGTGGGACTTTTGTCTGACTCCGAGAAGAAAAGACATCTCAAACCCTGTTGCTCAATGAAACCAATGGGGTTTATATGCAGGGATGGTCCAACTCGCACCACTTTGCCTCGACAGGCTTAGACCCTCTAAGCGGTTTACCAGTGCTTCTGTGTGGTCGGTTTCAGCTCTGCGTGGAAGCATCAAGCAGCACAATCTATTTCTCCAAGTCCAGATGGCAGGGGCAAGTACATCCAGTGTATTTTCTGTGACTTTTTACAACTTCCAGTTTATTTTCCTGTACTTCTAGCCCATCAGGAAAAGGGGTCAACACTTAAAAGAAAGAAATTTCTTGGAGCAAATTCTTTCCTTCAACAGTATAAATCGGAGAAAAACACCTTTTGACTAGTTTTCGTATATTAGGCAAGTCAGACACCAGTAGCTGGACAAACATATAAGAATCATGTAAGTTGGTACATAAAACATACTGGCAGACAGTTTGTGTCCAGGCCTTAATGTGGTATCGAACATTAATACATGAAGTCTGTGGCTTCAATGGATATAATTATGTCATAATTACCGTAATGTTCCTAAGCATTGGGACAGACAGGCCTAAGCAAACAGTACTGACCCAGATCAGACTGCTGTTTGACACTCCAACAGCACCATTTGGACTCCTAATTAAAATTTTAGGAGAATTAGTCCTCAAGGTGTCTGAATTTTTAGGATTTTTATGGTAAAAACATAGGGTAATAAGATGGCCAGCTCAGACAAGGGTACTTAGCGCATATGTAACCGGCAAAGTCTCCTGCAAGCCATGCAGTCTCCCCAGACAGATCTTTTGCTTCTAGCAGACACACAGTGGAGACCTTGAGGCAAGACTCATGCAAGAATTCAAATCATGTGTCATGGTGTAACCAAAGTTTGTTTTGTTTGTTTGTTTCGAGATTTTACGCCCCCATCAACACTGTTATGGTCATTTTGAAGCATTGCAGCTGAGCAGATGGGCAGGGGCGTCTAACCCTAATACTTGGTGGCACAGGCTCCCCTGAGCTTTCCTTCCTGGTCACCTGTCATAAGCATCATCTTTTGAGTTGGCACATACATAAATATATACATAGTTTGAAAAAAAAATAAAACAAGAGGACCAAGCTAGCTGGGTCCTGTATCGCTCACCTGAGCTAACAGATTCAAAGTTTAAGGAAGTGCCAACCTTTACTGAAGGCTTTATGGGAGGACATGGTGATGACAGGGTAAGCATTTTCTGAAAATCAAGTAGAATTTAACTCTATGATAAACAGGCTGACCTCACCGGTTTTCAAACTCATTCAAGCTTTTATTCCTGACTTGCTAAGAAGATCCGATCTAAACTGAAGTGGCTATGGTGATGACAAGTTCAAAAACAAGAGTTTTCAAACTCCTCCAAGCTTTCTGCCTGACTTCCTTGTTTGTAAGTTTCATGAAGATCCGTTCAAAACTAAAGGGGCAGCAGTGATAACAATGTCGAAAATAGGCATTTTCAGCAATCAAAGGCACGTCACTCTGATAAATGTGCCGACTTGGTCGGTATTCGAACTCACCTGAGGTTTTATTCCCAGCCACCTTACATGTAAGTTTCAGAAAGATCCGATCAGACTTGGTCAGTATTCAAACTCATCCAAGATTTTATTCCCAGCCACCTCACATATAAGTTTCAGAAAGATCCGATCAAAACTGAAGGGGCTACGGTGATGACAAGGTCAAAATTTGGCATTTTTAGCAATCAAAGGGATGTTACTCTAAAATAAATGAGCCGACTTGGCCAGTTTTCGAACTCATCCGAGGTTTCATCCCCAGCCACCTTACATATAAGTTTCAGAAAAATCTGATCGAAACTGAAGGGGCTACGGTAATGACAAGGTCAAAAATCAACATTTTCAGCCATCAAAGGGACAGAACTCTACGATAAATGGGCTGACTTGGCCTGTTTTCGAACTCATCCAAGATTTTATCCCCAAGATCCGATCAAAACTGAAGGGGCTATGGTGATGACAAGGTAAAAAATCGGCATTTTCAGCAATCAAAGGGACGTAAATCAATGATAAATGGGCCAACTTGGCCGGTATTCAAACTCATCCTAGGTTTTATCTCCAGTCACCTTACATATAGGTTTCAGAAAGATTCGATCAAAACTGAAGGGGCTACGGTGATGACAAGGTAAAAAATCAACATTTTCAGCCATCAAAGGGACATAACTATATAGTTATTGGGGCAACTTGGCCGGTTTTTCGAACTCATCTGAGGTTTTATCCCCAGCCACCATACATATAAGTTTCAGAAAGATCCGATCAAAACTGAAGGGGCTACAGTGTTGACAAGGTCAAAAATCAACATTTTCAGCAATCAAAGGGACCTAACTCTATGATAAATAGGCCACCTTTGCCGGTATGCGAACTCATCCGAGGCTTTATCCCCAGCCACCTTGCATATAAGTTTCAGAAAGATCCGATCAAAACTCAAAGGGCTACGGTGATGACAAGATCAAAAATCGGCATTTTCAGCAATCAAAGGGACGTTACTCTGTGATAAATGGACCAACTTGGCTGGTTTTCGAACTCATCTGAGATTTTATCCCCAGCCACTTTACATATAAGTTTCAGAAAGATTCGATCAAAACTGAAAGGGCTACAGTGATGACAAGGTCAAAAATCAGCATTTTCAGCAATCAAAGGGATGTTACTCTACGATAAAAGGGCATACTTGGTCGGTTTTCGAACTCATCCGAGATTTTAACCACAGCCACCTTACATATAAGTTTCAGAAAGATCCGATCAAAACTGAAGGGGCTACGGTGATGACAAGGTCAAAAATCGGCATTTTCAGCAATCAAAGGGACGTAACTCTATGATAAACCAGCGGACTAGGTCGGTTTTCGAACTCATCCGAGGTTTTATCCCCAGCCACATTACATATAAGTTTCAGAAAGATCCGATCAAAACTGAAGGGGCTACGGTGATGACAAGGTCGAAAATGGGCATTTTCAGCAATCAAAGGGACGTAACTCTATGATAAATGGGCCGACATGGCCGGTTTTCGAACTCATCAGAGTTTTTATCCCCAGTCACCTTACATATAAGTTTCAGAAAGATCCGATCAAAACTGAAGGGGCTACGGTGATGACAAGCATTTTCCCATAGTAAGTCTATGGGACCTTGTGGTTGCCATAGGAACCAAAGTTTTAGAGCGATTTCAAAAAAAAGTTTATGTCATCAATGCCCCACCAGAGGCATACTACAGGTGAGAAATGATTGAGATCAGCCTGCAGGATACAGAGATATAGCTGCTCAAAAGTGTGGACGGACGGACGACGGACGGACGACGGACGACGGAGGACCCACTATACTATAAGCTCCCCTGGAGCCTTCGGCCCAGGTGAGCTAAAAAAGATTCTTGTAAAGGCTTGAGCACAATCTAAACTTCTGCAAGACGAACAAGGCTGGTGAAAATGTAGTTTCTCTTATTTCTTGCCAGAAAGATAGGTTGTGGGCACTGCTAGAATTGCCTCATGGAGATGATTCTATCAAGCACCCAGGCCACAATATACACTTTAATCCTTTTAGTACTCTACTCGTTATAACACGGTTATGGCTATAACACTGCCAGGTCTTGCCTCCCAAATTGTCATTTTACTATAATTTTTATATAAAAATATCCCTTTATAACATGGTTCACTTATAACACAGTCCTGTTCTATGCATCCCAAACATAGCATAAAAAGGGACTGCCCTGTATGCTTTAACCCAATGAGTACCAGAAACCCCAAAATGAGTAATTGGCAAACAGTGCAGGCCCAGATCAGATGCCACAGAATGCGGCATCTGATCAGGGCCTACACTCTTTGTGAAATTTTCAGCCAATTTCCACATATTAAAATTTTGAAGAAAACACAACCTGTTACCACTGAATTTCAAAACGGGCTCCTGCCATTTATAAGGAGGAAGATTCCATTTGGTACAAAAAGGGTTCATGGAGAAAAGTAACAGAATATTATTGTCTTCATTACTCCATATCTTCAGCTCTATTGGAGAAGTTTGTTTGTTTAATCTGAGGTTTAAGGTCCCCGTCAACACTGTAAAGGTCATTTTGGAGATGTTGCTTCCAATTTTGTTGGAGATTTACTCGACATTAAGATGAAATGACATCTCAAGCCCTGTTGCCCAATGAAACCAATAGGGTTTATAAGCATGGACACGCCGACTCGCACCGCTCTGCCTGGGCAGGCTTAGATCCTCTATGCGGTTTACCAGTACTTGTGTGCGGGTCGGTTTCAGCTCTGTGTGGAAGCATCATGCAGCCCATATATTTCTTCAAGCCCCGATGGGGCCGATATTTGAGTAGTACATGTACATGTAAACATCGAGGATGATTTTCTCTCATCCTTACCTTTCTTGAGCTACATAGCACCTCCACTTCTTCATTCAGGAACCTCTCTACATCCTCGATCTGAAGAAGTTCATAGTCAAAATACTCTGGATCATCACTCTTCTTAGGTTTATCAATGTCAAGGTCATCTGTGTCATTGTCATAGTAACCACAATAATCATCATCATCTTCCATATGATCTGAGTTATCAGAATCCGACTCATGATCTGACATGATTCTTGACAGTAATTTTACAACACTGAAATGAAGATAATAAACACACATTAAGACTGGACTTTTTGTCCCAGACTTTGTTTTTATGAACTCTGTGCCACAACTGTTTGAGTAAATACATGTACATAAATATTCAAACCTCTACATATTTAACCATTCATTGCAATACGGTTTGGGTTATAACACAATTTAATACGCCCTTGCCCATTGGGGATTGAAGAAATAGATTGGGCTGCATGATGCTTCCACGCAGAGCTGAAACTGACCGCACACAAGTACTAGTAAACCATTTAGAGGGTCTAAGCCTGCCCAGGCAAAATGGTGCCAGTCCATGCTTAAAAACCTTACTGGTTTCATTGGGGGGCATGGCTTGAGATGTCATTTAAACAGAAGTTATGCCTGTTTAAATAAGAACTACTTTAGACACTTTTAGCAATAAACTGTTGGCTATTTGACAGTCCCCACTTATGGTTGACTGCTAGTCCCTCTCTTTATTGTGCTTAACTCACTTTTGGAAAGAAGAAGAAAAACAAAGATCAGGAATCGATACAATTAACTTACTCCATCCATCAAAGACACCAAAGGGAAAGAAACACAAACATGAAGCGACCAGACCATAATGGAAACCTAAACAAAGGAAGGCCATAAGGACAGTTACTTTCCCACAAAATGACCATATGGCCATCCAAAATAAAAAGACACAAGTGATACACACAGTAAGTAACAAACAACACCATAAATAAACCGCCATAGAAGAACCGCCTTGGAACGGTCAGTGGAATGATTTCCACTGGGGGGCTTAAATCGATTTTACGTGGCAACAATCCTCGCCCTTACTTCCGTCGTGATTTAGACAAATAATTTGTTCAGTGAGTCCGCATGAAGGCCTCCTAACTCATCAGTGCAACATCTACGTGAACACAAAAAATCATAGAACCACAGAGGTGAGACAACGGTGAGGACTCGACAGCAAGAAACCACTGAAATGCTGGAGCAAAAGAAAACCAACAGTTAGACTCCGATGGGCCCGACCAGAGACAGAGCATCAGGCACCAACCAACATTACCTTGAATTAGCTCTCTCTAATTCTCAATAAGCCTTTATGTTGGAGCCGTCATAGAATCTGAGGCCTGACCCACCAGCGTGCAATTAAAGAGGGAAGCAAAGTTGCCAACCGTGATTGGGTTTATGCAGTTTACCATGCATGCAGTCTGTCGTATAACATCCATGTTGTACCCAATCTTTTTATATCAAAGAATGATTTTACGAAGGAGCATCAGGCACCAACCAACATTATCTCTCTAATTTTCAATAAGCCTTTACGTTGGAGTCGTCATAGAATCTGAGGCCTGACCCACCGGCGTGCAATTAAAGAGGGGAACAAAGTTGCCAACCGTGATTGGGTTAACTACCATGCATGCAGTCTGTCGTATAATATCCATGTTGTACCCAATCTTTTTATATCGAAGAATGATTTTACGAAATTGGGTGCTGAAGTCATTGCGGTTATATATTTTTCTGAATTTATATACTAAGTCACCACAAAACTCGGGTTCCGATAGACCCTGCTTCAGAAGGGACCTAAGTCCAACATTGAATTTTGAAATTAAATCAGAATGGCGTCTATAAAATTTCGAAAAGGCTTTGCGTAGTTTATGGTACCGATAACCCTGATTAAGGAGTTTAGCCGTTAATAATTTATTACGAGTGTTGAAGTCAGTTACATGACTACACACTCTAGCAAATCGAATTAATTGCGAAACACAAACGCCACAGGATGGCGCACGAGGAACATCACCATCAAAAAAAGGAAAATTTACAATCTCAAAATCAAAGTCATCGCGTTTATCATAAATTTTGCACGAAACAAATCCATCTACAATAGACAGATGTAAATCCAAAAACGGGGCCTCGGTATCAGAAGAATTTGCTTTATTCAACCGAAGCCCTAGGGGGTAAATCCGACTGACCAAACCATCAAAACAGGTACTACCAATATTTAATAAATCATCTAAATATCTAGAAGTAGAGCTAAAAGCTTCAATAATTTCAGATTGGTTATCAATGGAAAGCGACAAAATGAAGTCTCTTTCATAACAATACAACAACAGATCAGCCACAAGAGGTGCGCAATTAGTACCCATCGGAATACCCACAATTTGTCTAAATAACTTAGTACCGAATCTAATATAAATATTGTCAAGTAGAAAGGTGAGGGCATCACACACTTTCTGACATGACCAAAGTGTATAATTCTTATGCTCTTTAGAAGTGAAAAATGCATTTCTGACATTACATGCAAGATAGAGAGAATCTTCTCTGTGAAAAGCCCATTCAATTAAATCATTAAGCTTTTCTTTTATAAGATTATGAGGAAGTGTAGTGTAAAGAGTGGAAAAAGCGTAAGTAGACAGACTTGAAGCACGAAAATGTCTGGATTTCAATTTATTTAAAACCTCATTCGAATTTTTTATAGACCAAAACAGATTTCTTCCTGATCTTTCAAAGACTTTATCACAATATTTAATCACATGCGTTTTAATAGCAGTAAGACAGGAGGTTAATAATTTAGAAAGTTCAGTGGTAGTGCAAGAGCTAGAATTTGCAATAAACCGTGCTTTGTAAGGTCCTTTATGAAGTTTTGGTAACCAGTATAGCGTAGGAAGCTTGTCTTGGTCTTCGTTAACACACACAGCAAACTTGGTGGCTGAATGACAAACATGTTTATCTACTATAGCTCTCTCTTCAGCTAAAGGCTGAAGTTCATAGGCCTTAGTACCACCAAGCTCCTGCTTAAGCGTGTTCACATAGTGGAGCCGTCACACAATGGTCATAACTGTGTTTTGATAACAAGTGTAAGTGACACCAATTAAACAATTGTGAAAGTGTACCTGACCAGTGTGATGTGTGAGTGTTTGTGTGTATTAGAGGATGGGAGCTGTGGACCAAACATGTACCAAATTTATCTTGTTTGTATCAGTAATCAGCATGCTTACATGTATGTAACTTTTAGACACCAGTGGTGAAAGTGACAGGCAGTATAATTTTGCATTGAAGACAAAGAATAACAGAAGGATCTTTTTATTTCAAGTTGACAGATGTGCTTTTTAGCAAGGCTATGCATGTGAATGTGCCCTTTTTACATGGCTGTGCGTATTTAAAGTGCCTTTTTGAAAGTTGATTTTTAAAATCAAGTTTCTATGTCATTACATTTCTACTTCCGGTACTGGCCCTCGTTACTCCACTTCCGCTGTTTGTTCGCTGCATAAAATAGTCCAAATGAACTCTTGAAAATTAATTTTGCAGGCATGGAATGTCTTTCAAAATATTTCAGTTTTCGGGACTTTATACTGATTGAATATAAATTGGCACAGAAAGACAAATTCTGAAAAGAAAACAGTACTCTGGGACTATTTTCCTTCGCGCTTTCCAATGATATTTATGTTTTACTCTTTCATCCCCGAGTTTCTAAACGGGACTCTTCTCGCTTTAAATATATTCTTATAGAAAGGGATTAGTTCACTGACATGATGACAAACAGTGTACATGTAGATTCTGGCGAGACATTCTAGCTACGTGCCGTCTTATCAGGATCTACAAGGTTTGCATAGATACAGTGTATTTCTACCTCAGCGTCTGCACAGGTCTACAGGGTTAAAAGGGTTAGCTTATCAGTGACCAACTAAATAACCCTTTACTGACCTACAATTTGCCTGCTTTCGAGAGCTCTAATTGTAAGCTGTGTTCCGTACTTTAGCAAATAGTGAAGACACCGATCAGACGCAACATTCTGTGGCCTCTAATCTATCTTAACTGTTTCAGAATGTCCCAGTATTGAAACAACAATTAATTGACATTTATGGGTTAATGTTTTAGGACCCTGTACAGGTTGGCATAAACGTATTTTAATTTGCCTTTGGTAAACGCGGCGTCTGATCAGGTTTATAATGTCTAAATCAAATGGTTTAAAAATGATCTTTTTTTGTCAACTTATTCTCCTTTTTATGTCCCGACGCCCGAAGAAACATAGTTTCAAGCGGCTGCAAAACGTATGTGCATCGTCGTATCAATGTGACGTCGATGCGACATTGCTAAGACATCATGTGCCCGCTAGGAGAACTTCTCTGTAAGATTATTAGCAGATATGTACTGAGCTAATTTAGAAATTTATGGTTTGACCATGAAGACATTGGCAGACACGTTTATCTTTCTTTCTTCCGTTTTTTCTTCATGGGGGGGGTGGTAGTTGAGTGAGGCAATGGCGATGTATATCTTGTGTCACTGGGGAGCCCAGCTGATACTGACTTACAGTTGGGCAACACCTGCTGTCCTTGCAGCAGGTAACGGTAGAGTGGGGGAGTGTTGTTATTTCTTCTGTTCCTACACTTCCATTCAATCAAACAAACAAACCTATATCAACATACATATAAAGGCACCATAACTAGTAGTAATATCCTATGTCCTTTATTTATCACCAAAAATGTGTTGCAATGCTGTCATTTTTGCACTATGAACCAATTGTAAGTAAAGTATAGAGACTATTAGGTGTTTTTAGGTGACTACCAAGGGCTAGTTGTTCAGAACTAAAACATTGTTAGATGATGATCATTAACCCATTGTATACTAGAGGACCATTCTATTGCTATATGTTGGACAAGTCCATTCATCATATAAGTGGTGTCAGACCTACTTCTACATTTTTATTCTATTTTTGACGGAAAATTCTATTAGCAAATAGTACAGGCCCAGATCAGATGCTGCTTCCTGCGGCATCTGATCTGGGCCTACACTGTTTGCCAAGGTTTCCCTTTAGGGGTTTCCCACATGCAATGGGTTAATGACGATTTAGGAGAAAAGTGGGTTTTATAGGGATATCAATCATATGTGATATTTTGATGACGACCATGAGTGAAACTTGTCTTTTAAGATGAAGATTTGTTTGTTTGACCTTTGTTTGATTTGAGGTTTAACGTCCCCGTCAACACTGTAAAGGTCATTTTGGAGATGTTGCTTCCAATTTTGTGGGACTTTTACCCAACATTGAGATGAAATGACATCTCAAGCCCTGTCGCCCAATGAAACCAGTAGGGTTTATAAGCATGGACACGCCGACTCGCACCCCTTTGCCAGGGCAGGCTTAGTTCCTCTAAGCGGTTTACCAGTACTTGTGTGTGGGTCGGTTTCAGCTCTGCGTGGAAGCATCATGCAGCCCATATATTTCTTCAAGCCCCTATGGGTGGGGATGATCTAAAAATGTTGTTTTGGAGATGCTGCTTCCTTTTTCGTGTGACTTTTACCTACATTTAGATGAAATGACATCCCAAGTCCTGCAGCCCAAGATGAAGAAGCTTGGGGTCTACATAAAGAAGAATTTTTGGTGACTTACGAAAGTCGTCGTCTCTAACATTTTGAAAAATAAACTAGGGCTATAATTTGAACAATCTTGGTAGAGGTCCACTAGGTGAAGCTTCACACCAAATATCAAAGACCTGGGCCTTGTGGTTTCAGAGAAGAAGATTTTCCCTATATAAGCCTATGTAAATCCAAAGGCCCCCGGGGCGGGGGCATTTCTGGCCCAAGGGTCATAATTTGAACAATCTTGGTAAAGGTCCACTAGATGAAGCTTCATACCAAATATCAAAGACCTGGGCCTTGCGGTTTCAGAGAAGAAGATTTTTAAAGTTTTCATTTTAAAAATCTATTTTTAGCTCCTGTGACCTAGATGTGCAATGGACCGGAACCATTTGAACAACTTTGAAAGGGGACCACCTAAGGATCATTCCTGTGAAGTTTGGTTAAAATCCAATCAGTGGTTTAGGAGGAGATGTCATTTGAAGAAAAAGTTTACGCACGCACACACGACGGACGACGGACAAAAAGTGATCCCAAAAGCTCACCTCGTCACTACGTGACAGGTGAGCTAAAAATCAAAGCACTGAATTGAATCTAGGCTGATAACTTTATTTTACTCCCCATCCTTTTTGTATCACTATTGTTGCAGCCCAACAAACATTAATACCACGATAATGTGCATGTCAGCTAATGGAGTTCCTAGTACCGTTTCTCAAGCCTTTGGAGCGGCGCGACTGGGGATCTTTATTTCTTTCTACTTATACTGCGATCAGTCACATTTGACCATCACCCACATGTGTACATTACATACACTCCAGACGGCAGGATTGACAGCCTACACAATAAGCATGCAATTACAGTAGGGGTCCTTAACCTGCACAGGAGATGACTGTTCCTGCACAGGGGGCCTCCAATTAACGTCCCAATCCGAAGGACAGTGCACTTTTTGGCATCCATCCATGCAAATGATGCCAATGGAGCGTGTTTGGACACCGAAATAATCACCACCTCAGGGGATCGAACCGGGGACCTCTAGCACTTGTCTCTGATGCTAGAGGTCCCCGGTTCGATCCCATGAGGCGGTGATTATTTCGGTGAACGAACATTTATAAAGAATCGTTCTTCCCCCGAACCATTAGAGATTGGAATGCCCTTCCAGATTCGATTATTTCGACGGCTGAAGGTGCTGAGGATTGTGTAGCAAAGTTTACCTCTTTGGTTAGAGCTAGGGACTAACTTCCCATATCACAGGTTCTGGTGTATGAGTGTCATTTGAGGTGTCACCAGTAACAATTCTGATTCTAAATTCATACTGGGGTCCGCCTTGACCCGGCCGAGTTGACTCAGGCCACCTTGACCCGGATCCCCCTACCACATTCCGCCAATCCCAATGCAGGGTACTGGTAATTACCAAAACGAAACCAAAATACCGGAACGGAGTATTAAAAATATAGGGAATGAGCCCAATTTTATATTTTTGGCAATAATTTTCAGCTTTGTTTAGGTATTTTAGTAAAGGAAGTGGCTATTGACAGCCGGCTGTCGATAGCGAATTCGCTATTGACAGCCGGCTGTCGATAGCGAAATAGCTATTGACAGCCGGCTACGATATTGGATATATATACTTATATAAATGAATATAATCTGATAAAAAAACATGAATGCATAAATAAAAATGAAATAATTATAGAGACGGGCCTCCGTGGCCTAGTGGATAAGAGCGCTGACTCTTAGTCATTAGGTCTCTCACCGCCGTAGGTTCGAGCCTCGCTCGGGCCACGTGTGAGACGCCAAGCTCTGCAACGGAAGGTCAGGTGGTTTTTCTCCGGGAACTCCGGTTTTCGCCCACCTCTGATTAACGATCGGCTCGATATGAGTGAAATAATCTTGAAAGGGCCGTAAAACCCAAACCAAAAAAAAAAAAAAAAAAAAAAAAAAATAATTATAGAATATTAAAGTGAACTATTAAGCTTTTTTCATACAAATGAAAATTTTATATCAGACTTTGTTTGTTTGATTTAAAGTTTAACGTCCCTGCCAACACTGTAAAGGTCATTTTGGAGACATTGCTTCCAATTTTGTGGGACTTTTACCCAACATTGAGATGACATGACATCTCAAGCCCTGCCGCCCAATGAAACCAATAGGGTTTATGAGTATGGAAGGGCCGACTCGCACCGGATTGCCTGGGCAGGCTAAGGCATAATGGTTGGAACTCTACAAGATGTACAGTAACTCCATGCTGTGGCTAAAATAAATAAATAAAAAAATATTTTGTTTTATAGATTATTAAGACTCTCAATAAATAAATAAAGGAGTCTAAATAATGTATAATATGTAATTACTTTTAGCTTGCATGTTCAAAGTACATGGCAAGCTATTGTTGTCACCTCGATCGTCTGCGTGCACGTTTGCGTTCCCGTCACACTGTGTTTTTCAAATGCTTATATCTCAAGAGTCACTCATCACAGAGTTCTCATATTTGGAACTTAAGTACCTGGGAGGTTCTTCTGATGATGTCAAAATATATCTAGGCCACTGTGACCTATATTTCATTGTTCAGTGATTTTGCCTATTATCTCGAATACTATTTGATGGAGAAATGTCATACCTGGATTATTAGTTCCATGTGACCCGATAATTGACCATAAAATATATCTAGGTCTGTGTGACCTATATTTCATGGTTCAGTGATTTTGCCTATTATCTTCTATCTTGAATACTTTTTGATGGAGAAGTGTCATACCTGGATTATTAGTTCCATGTGACCCCATGACTGACCTCAAAATATATCTAGGTCACTGTGACCTAGATTTCATGGTTCAGTGATTTTGCCTACTATCTTGAATGCTATTTGATGTAGAAATGTCTCACCTGGATTATTACTTTCATGTGATCTGATAATTGACCTCAAAATATATCCAGGTCATTGTTACCTATATTTCATGGTTCAGTGATTTTGCCTATTATCTCGAATACAATTTGATGAAGAAACGTCATACCTGGATTATTTATTCCATGTGACCCCATGATTGACGTTGAATTAAATCTAGGTCACTGTGACCTATATTTCATGGTTCAGTGATTGATTTGGCCTGTTATCTTGAATACTATTTGATGGAGAAATGTCTCACCTGGATTATGAGTTCTGTGTGATCCAATGATTTACCTCCAAGTATATCTAGGTCATTGTGACCTATATTTCATGGTTCAGTGATTTTGCTTATTATCTTGAATACTTTTTTGATGGAGAAATGTTAAACCTGGGATATTACTTCAATGTAACCAGATGACTGACCACAAAATATATACAGGTCAATGTGACCTATATTTCATGATTCAATGAGTCTGCCAAATATTTTGAATACTATCTTTTGGAGAAACTTCAATCCTGAATTATAAGTTTCATGTGACCAGAATTATTCTGGCCACATGAAACGGCCCAGATGATTGACATAGAAATATATCTAGGTCAGTGTGACCTATTTTCATTGTTCAATGATTTTGCCTTATATTTCAGACACAATTTGATTCTGGGAGTGGGAATTTTTTGGTGCCAGGGCTATAATTTGGACAATCTCAGTAGAAGTCCACTAGATGAAAGCTCCGGCCAAACATCAAAGACTTTGGCCTTCTGGTTTCAGTCAAGAAGATTTTTAAAAGTTATTTTTTTCCTTTATAATCCTGTGTAAAATTAGTGGGTCCTGGCGCAGGGAAATTTTTGGCTCCAACGCTACTATTTGAACAATCTTGATAGAGGTCCATTAGATGAAGGTTCATACCAAATATCAAAGACATGGACCTTCTGGTTTCAGACAAGAAGATTTTAAAGGTTATCCCTGTATACGCCTATGTGAAATCAGTAGTGATGTGCGATATTATCGGTATATCGGTATATCGTGATACAGTTCAGAAAAAAATCATATCACAATACGGTCCACCAATACCGATATTTTCTTTTTTAATCCATTTTTCATATTTTCTTTCATAACTGATCGGTAAATACAGCTCAGTCTGTCAGTCTTTGTGAGTCCTTAAATACGGTAAAACTAGACCAGTAAGTAAATCGCAATAATTGCTGCACTGTCAATTCAGAGACAAACCATCTGTGTATTTATTACGGTTCAAGTATGACACTATTGTTAATCCCTGTCATAAAATTGCCACCCTGCGGTGCGTGTCGATAAGGTGTGAAAATATGGTCGTTATGATTCTAATTGGCGTTTATCCTTCAATCACAAAATTTAATCCACAATCAATGTGAAAATGATTTAATCGCTCCTCAGACAATTAGCTATATCTAACGGTAGATATTTGCATAATAAAAACGGACTTTTCTATGATCTCATGAATAGTTATGTTTTGGCGCCAAATAGCAGACGCTGGACGGGAAAAGTCGAACGCTGTTGTTTATTGACACGGAGCCTTTGGCGATAATTCGGGAGCTGTGCAAAGCGCTGGTTTTCTATCCACCTCTATTCACAACCGTTTAGCTATCGAGAAAAGGTTTTTTACCTGTTCCAAACATTTTTTTATGAAAGACATTAAACACTTATGGGGGTGCTAGCGTCGGACAACGAAATTTACCGATCGCATGCAGAAAAATGGTAGCGGTGGTTTGTGGGCGGCGATTTATATCAATTCAAAAATCACTGATAGGCTTTTTCTGTATGTCTGTTCTTCGCCGGACATTGCCTGAAAAAAGCCTGCAGTCCATGACCTCGGCTATAAGACGGGGTCATTTTGGAGGGAAAAATCCTCGTCTTATAGCCGAATTTTTACGGTAGGCCGAGCTAGGATTTCGGTGAATCAAGCGGCTGTTGTTGTTGTATACGTCACTTTAGTGTAAGCTGCCCAGCATTTACAAGATTGTGTAATAGAGTGAAAACCAAAACAAACTTTACCATGGCCAACTACCGATATCTAGCAACATTTCAGGTTGCAAAAGATGACAGTCACAAATAAAGTGACTGAGGCCATCAATCTAATACAACATTTAATAGCACTTTCAGATAGTATCTTTATTTCCCCTCATAACATTGGAACAATTCTTTTAAGTATCTTTGTTTTGTAAGTAGGTTAAATGATATTTACCCATGAAAACTCCCTTCTCTTTTCCATATATATTGTGGTTTTCCAATTACCAGTGTGTTTCAGATTGCTACATGATATATCGTGATACGTATCGTGATACGCAGTAACCGTATCGCGATATATCGTGATACGAAAATTCTGACAATACCCATCCCTAGAAATCAGTGGGCCCCGGCGCGGGGGCATTTTTGGCCCCAGAACTATATTTTGAACAATCTTGGTAGAGGTCCACTAGATGAAGCTTCATGCCAAATATCAAAGACCTGGGCCTTCTTGTTTCAGACAAAAAGATTTTTAAAGGTTTTCCCTATATACGCCTATGTGAAACCAGTGGGCCCCCGCGCTTGGGCATTTTTGGCCCCAGGACTATATTTTGAACAATCTTGGTATAGGTCCACTAGATGAAGCTTCATATTAAATATCAAAGACCTGGGCCTTCTTGTATCAGACAAGAAGATTTTTGAAGGTTTTCCCTATATACGCCAATGTGAAACCAGTGGGCCCTTGAACGGGGACATTTTTGGCCCCAGGACTATATTTTGAACAATCTTGGTAGAGGTCCACTAGATGAAGTTTCATACCAAATATCAAAGACCTGGGATTTCTGGTTTCAGACAAGATGATTTTTACAGGTTTTCCCTATATAAATAAGTCTATGTAAAACTGGTGGGCCCCAGTGCCGGGGCATTTATGGCCCTTGGGCTATAATTTGAACAATCTTAGTAGAGGTCCACTAGCTGAAGCTTCATTCCAAATATCAAAGACCTAACGGGCCTCCATGGCCTAGTGGTTAAGAGCGCTGACTCTTGATCATTAGGTCTCTCACCCCTGTGGTTCGAGCCTCGCTTGGGTTACATGTGAGACGCCAAGTTCTGCAACGGAAGGTCAGGTGTTTTCTCCAGGTACTCCAGTTTTTGCCCACCTCTAATTAACGTTTGGCTCGATATGAGTGAAATAATCTTGAAAGGGCCGTAATATAAAAACAAGAGGGCCCAGAGGGCCCTGGTTCGCTCACCTGATCCAATGTATAACAAGTGGGACCCGGGCAGGGTCAATTTTGGCCCAAGGGCTATAATTTGAACAATCTTGGTAGAGGTCCACAAGATGAAGCTTCATATCGAATATGAAAGACCTGGGCTTTCTGGTTTCAGAGAAGAAGATTTTAAAGGTTTAGCCTGCATATAGACTATGTAAAACAAGATTTTCCCTATATAAGATTATCTAAAACCAAAGGGCCCCGGAGCGGGCGCATTTTTGGCCCCAGGGCTATAATTTGAACAATCTTGGTAGAGGTCCACAAGATGAAGCTTCATACCAAATATCAAAGACCTGGGCCTTGCAGTTTCAGAGAAGAAGATTTTTCAAGATTTTCCCTATATAAGCCTATGAAAAACAAAAGGGCCCTGATGCGGGGGCATTTTTGGCCCCAGCACTATAATTTGAACAATCTTGGTTCATACCAAATATCAAAGACCTGGGCCTTGCGGTTTCAGAGAAGAAGATTTTTAAAGATTTTCCCTATATAAGCCCATGTAAAACAAAAGGGCCCTGGTGCGGGGGCATTTTTGGCCCCAGCACTATAATTTGAACAATCTTGGTAGGGGTCCACTAGATGAAGCTTCATACCAAATATCAAAGACCTGGGCCTTGCGGTTTCAGAGAAGAAGATTTTTCAAGATTTTCCCTATATAAGCCCATGTAAAACCAAAGGGCCCCCGTGCGGGGGCATTTTTAGCTCCAGCACTATAATTTGAACAATCTTGGTAGGGGTCCACTAGATAAAGCTTCATACCAAATATCAAAGACCTGGGCCTTGCGGTTTCAGAGAAGAAGATTTTTCAAGATTTTCCCTATATAAGCACATGTAAAACCAAAGGGCCCCCGTGCAGGGGCATTTTGAGCTCCAGCACTATAATTTGAACAATCTTGGTAGGGGTCCACTAGATGAAGCTTCATACCAAATATCAAAGACCTGGGCCTTGCGGTTTCAGAGTAGAAGATTTTTCAAGATTTTCCCTATATAAGCCCATGTAAAACCAAAGGGCCCCCGTGCGGGGGGCATTTTTAGCTCCAGCACTATAATTTGAACAATCTTGGTAGGGGTCCACTAGATGAAGCTTCATACCAAATATCAAAGACCTGGGCCTTGTGGTTTTAGAGAAGAAGATTTTTCAAGATTTTCCCTATATAAGCCAAAGTAAAACCAAAGGGCCCCCGCATTTTTAGCTCCAGCACTATAATTTGAACAGTCTTGGTAGGGGTCCACTAGATAAAGCTTCATACCAAATATCAAAGACCTGGGCCTTGCGGTTTCAGAGACGAAGATTTTTAAAGATTTTCCCTATATAAGCCCATGTAAAACCAAAGGGCCCCCGTGCGGGGGCATTTTTGGCCCCAGCACTATAATTTGAACAATCTTGGTAGGGGTCCACTAGATGAAGCTTCATACCAAATATCAAAGACCTGGGCCTTGCGGTTTCAGAGAAGAAGATTTTTTAAAGATTTTCCCTATATAAGCCCATGTAAAACCAAAGGGCCCCCATGCGGGGCATTTGGAGCTCCAGCACTATAATTTGAACAATCTTGGTAGGGGTCCACTAGATAAAGCTTCATACCAAATATCAAAGACCTGGGCCTTGCGGTTTCAGAGAAGAAGATTTTTAAAGATTTTCCCTATATAAGCCCATGTCAAACCAAAGGGCCCCCGTGCGGGGGCATTTTTGGCCCCAGCACTATAATTTGAACAATCTTGGTAGGGGTCCACTAGATGAAGCTTCATACCAAATATCAAAGACCTGGGCCTTGCGGTTTCAGAGAAGAAGATTTTTTAAGTTTTCGGTGAAAAAAATCTATTTTTGGCTACTGTGACCAATATGTGCAATGGACCGGAACCATTTGAACAACTTTGAAAGGGGACCACCTAAGGATCATTCCTGTGAAGTTTGGTCAAAATCCGTTCAGTGGTTTAGGAGGAGATGTTGTTTGAAGAAAAAGTTTACGGACGCACTCACGCACGCACGCACGCATGACGGACAAAAAGTGATCCCAAAAGCTCACCTTGTCACTACGTGACAGGTGAGCTAAAAAAACGAAAACCAATATCAGAGACCTGGGCCTTCTTGTTTCAGACAAGAAGATTTTTAAAGGTTTTCCCTATTTGGCCCCAGGACTATATTTTGAACAATCTTGGTAGAGGTTCACTTGAAGAAGCTTCATACCAAATATCAACGACCTGGGCCTACAAGAAGATTTTTAAAGGTTTTCCCTATATAAGTCTATGTAAAACTGGTGGGCCCCAAAGCGGGGGCATTTTTGGCCTCAGGGCTATAATTATGTGAACAATCTTGATAGAGGTCCACTAGGTGAAGCTTCATACCAAATATCAAAGACCTAGACCATGCGGTTTCAGAGAAGATTTTCAAAGTTTTCAGTAAAAAATTCTATTTTTAGCTTCTGTGACCTAGATGTGCAACAGACCAGAATGATTTGAACAACTTTGAAAGGGGACCACCTAAGGATCATTCCTGTGAAGTTTGGTCAAAATATGATCAGTGGTTTAGGAGATGTTGTTTGAAGAAATTGTTTAGGGATGGACGGATGGATGCAGGCACTCACGGATGCACGACAGACAATAAGTGATCCTAAAAGCTCACCTCGTCACTACGTGACAGGTGAGCTAAAAATACACGGTTTTGACTTTTTCCCCATACAAAAGTCTATGCGACCAAATTTGACCTTGGCCTAAAATAGGTCAAGGTCATTCAGGAGTCATCATCTGAACAAATTTTGATGGGCCCCTAGCCCCCAATGCCACATACCAAGTTACATGTACATGATAATCGGCCCACTGGTTCCAGAGAAGAAGATTTCTGAAGGGTTTTTACCTTATATGGGCATGACGGCCATATTGGTCATGTGACCAAATTCATATTGATTAATTGTCATTTCCTTGTTCTAAAAACTTACATATGAAATTTCGTTACAAATGGCTTTGTGGTTTCTGAGAAAAATAAGCTTTAATTCTCATATCTGAATGACCTTGTAAAAAGGTCAAAGAATGACCTTGACCTTGAAAACTCATGTAGTTTCATCCACCCATTCAGCTTACTGCATCTACTAATTTTCAGATCACGGGCTGCAATAGTTTCCAAAAAATACACGGTTTTGATATTTCCCCATACAAGAGTCTATGTGACCAAATTTGACTGTAGCCTAAAATTGGTCAAGGTCATCCAACGGTCATCATTTGAACAAAATATCATGGACCTGAGTCCCTAATGCTACATACCAAGTTTCAGGCCAATTGGCCCACTGGCTCCGGAGAAGATGATTTTTGAAGAATTTTTAACTTACATTGTATATGGGCATGGCGGCCATCTTGGTCAAGTGACCTGGACTTTGAACAAATTTTTGTTCCCCATCCCATGGATGCTCCACATGAAATATGACTCCAATCGGCCTTGGGGTTTCAGAGGAGAAGATGTTTGAAAATGTTGACAGACAACAGACGGACAACGGAACCTTACCAAAGTATAAGCTGAGCTAAAAACTAGGAATTTCCGCCAACAATGGCCTCGGTCACAGGCAAAACAGTAAATATTTGTTTGCATTAAGAAGATTAATAAGGCTTCACAATATTCTTAGTCATAGAAATGATATGTATCAGAAGATAGACAGTCACCAACTCATTAGAACAGCTGGTAATATCACTACTTTAGCAGGTTCCATGGTAAAGACCAACTGATGGGATAATCACAGTACCTGAAGCCATTATATAATAAAATATATTAAATAACATGTCCATAAATGTTTATAAAGTAAAACATACAATAAATTTGCAATAACCCATTCTCATCAATTTAGTTTGCTGGCTGTCAATAGCGAATTCGCTATCGACAGCCGGCTGTCAATAGCGATCGCCTTTAGTAAATGAAATGCGCATAGGCATACTATATATCTAAAGACACAACTGACCTAATTTTGATGAAGTGGTCAAAGCTGAAAATTACGTTAACAAGCAAAATCACAATAAGCATATGGGGTGCCTATGTATTTATGTAAAACATTCATACAGGGAATCGAAACATAAAAGAAAAACTTTGGAATTAGATAATATTTTTATTTTATTTCATAACAAATTGTTTGTTTGTTTGATTTGAGGTTTAACGTCCCGCCAACACTGTATAGGCCATTTTGGGGACAAATAGTGAACTCAACAAAGCTACAATTTTTAACAAACATATCACATAAATGATTTGACATTACAAAAACATGCCTATACAAAATATATTGAAAAATTATGCCCCACCCCAAAAAATGAAAGAAATTTTGCTAAAAAAAAATCTTCAATCTGATGCGGTCCTTTAAAATTTTGATCAAACAGCTTCTCTAAGGCACAGAATGTGGTATTAATGACTGTACCTTACCTGTCATCATATCAATAATCAGTTAATTGGATTAAAATTAAGTAGCAATCAAGGACCTGTTAGTGTTGAAACTGCTTTTAACCTTTTTGTGAGACATTTATTTATTTGAGCCTGCATATGACAAAACATACTTAGTGTTTCCCCCAGCCCTATTTAGCATGGTGCGGCGCCATGCCCCTTTTCTCTAGCGCCATGCCCTGTTTTCCAGCGCCATGCCCTTTTTCAGATAGAGTAAATATTGTCCTACATTTTGGTCCAAAAATCACGGAAATTGACCAAAAAATAACAAAGTTATGCCTGTTTAAATAAGGACTATATTAGATACCTTTTAGCAATAAATTGTTGCCTTTTGGACAGTCCACCTTTATGGTTGACTGATAATCCCCCTGTTTATTGAACTTAATTATATCACTTTAAGAAGTCATAACTGTGTTTTGATAACAAGTGTGAGTGGCACCAATTATGGTTGACTAATAATCCCCCTGTTTATTGAACTTAATTATATCACTTTAAGAAGTCATAACTGTGTTTGACAACAAGTGTGAGTGGCACCAATTATGGTTAACTGATAATCCCCCTGTTTATTGAACTTAATTATATCACATTAAGAAGTCATAACTGTGTTTTGATAACAAGTATGAGTGGCACCAATTAAACAAATGAAGTGTGAAAGTTGTGCCATGTCATGTATTAGAGAATGGGAACTGTGGGCCAAACTTATCTTGCCTTTTTTGTAGCAGTGATCAGCTTGCTTGCAAAACTTAAACTTCTTGCCACCAATGGTTAATATGACATATCTCTTCACTAAGCATAAAAAGACAGGCAGTATAATTTAGCACTGAAGACAAAGAGTAAGAGAAGGATCTTTTTATTTCAAATTGAGAGATGTGCCCTTTTAGCAAGGTGCTGCAAATGAATGTGCCATTTTTACACGGCTGTTCATATTTAAAGTGCCCTTTTTACATATTTTTGCATGCTGAAAGTGCCCTTTTCCCTAACCAGCACCATGCCCTTTTTAAGAGCTGGGGGAAACACTAATACTATAAGATTAGCGCAACCAGCGAATACTCAGATCAACCTGTGCATACAGTCAGTCTGACCAGTCTTCGCTTGCTGCTCTCTGTGTAACCTGGAGGCCTAGAAGGCTCATGCGAACAGAAACAGACTCTGATCAGACTGCCCAGATGGTGGTCGGCTGGTCAAACAGGTCGCAAGTTTTGCCACGCACAGGTTCATTTCTTTATTCTACACAATCATTTGCGACTAAATGTGGTTAATTCTTGCACAATTTTGACTCTGTCGTTTCCTTTCATATGAGATTTAACACATTAAATTGATACTTTTACAGTATCTTTTATTTTATTTAAGTTAACATTGCATTTATAACTTTATGCATGCGTCCAAATCGTGAATTTTAAGGGTTTTGAAGAACACAATTATCTATCTATCTTCTGATACTGCGTCGGTCACATTTGACCATTACCGCAGGTGTATATTACATACACTCCAGGTTTTGCAGGATGAGAGCCTACACAGTAATCATGTAATTACGGTAGGGATCTTTAACCTGCACAGGGGGCCCCCAGTTAAAGTCCCAATCCGAAGGATGTTGCACTTTATGACATTCATCCCTGCAAATGATGCGAATGGAGCATGTTCGGACACCGAAATTTTATTGCCGCTGCCGAGGATCGAACCCGGGACCTCTAGTATCAGAGGCAAGTGCACTAACCACTGAGCTATCACCCTCCGTCGTTATTAAATTCCTTCTCGGTGCCAATTTAATACAATATATATGATATAATATACTTATGCATGAACATTAATTAAATCATTAAATTCAATGCATTACGTTTCACCACAAACATTTCCTCTTTATTTTTAATAGTCTGTTCTGGTATTTCGGCTTTGTTCCTGTATTTCGGTTTTGTTTTGGTAATTACCAGTACCTCCCAATGTAGACGATTGCGTAGCTAAGTTTACCTCTTTGGTGAGAGCTATGGACTAATTTTTGATCACAAGTCCAGGTGTATGAATGTCATTTGTCGTGTCACCAGTAACAATTCTGATTCTGATCCACCACCGAGCTTTCAGTCATAATTATTCATTTAATTGGGGCTGGAAAAGAAAAACCTTAATAGTGAGCCACTGCCTTGCTCAAAAGGTAACCCAATGAAAAAAGATGAAAAGTCTGTGAATTGGCATACACCTACTGTAACATCAGTAAAATATAGAACTACATATGATTACAGCACTCAGTCTGACAAAACAATGTGACAAAATTGACAGCTGAATAATTACGCACCAATCAACGTCGTGTTTCTGTCCGATATCTGGCGTTTTCCGCTTCGTTTCGGCGCAGTCGACTACAGCAGTAATCAGTCTTTATGTCATTATTTTTTATTTGTGAGTGTTCAGGAGGATTTCACGATTTAAATTCAACAAAGGGTTTGTTTGTTGTTTTCTTCTAACAAAGGTAGGGGTCAATATACCGGAAATGACGTCAGTGCATCGGATCATCTAAAAAGCGAAAGAAAAAGATGGGTAACTAAAGGTAACTGTTCAACTCGTACCCAAGTCAACTCGTACCTAAGTCAACTAGTACGGTGTAGTCCGGTAACATTGCGCACATAAAGTTTTGATAGCTACTTGTGACTTTGTTGACTCAAATTTCACAGTCAACAACATTGCAACATTTCCCTATCGACCAGCTGCAATGAAAATTGGCCTCTGAAGTTATTGATATACAGGACAAAGAATACTATGAAAAGGGTTACCCCCTTGAAATTGAACTACCAATTTTGTCGCCCAACATTGCGCACGATATGTTTTCTGAACAGTTTGAACCCGAGGGTTGACTAAGATAAGTTGTTGATTCGTTCTTCTGCAATGTTGTCAGAAGCAGTAAGTTAAGATACAAGACAATAGCGCCTTTGGCTAGTTTTAAACTCAGTCTTTACTTTTCAAATTTCGGATTTTTCATATTTTGAGAAAATTGAAAAATTCCGCGAAACTAGCTCATCTGCACGTGCAGGCCCATCTTTTTCGGAGCTAAGTTAACTTAATGCCGATGCACTGATAATAGTGGAACTGATAATTAGGGATACAGTTTGTGAAAATGTGAATGCAGGGTGCGCAAAATAAACGGCCGCGCAAAGTTACCGGACTCGACTGTACCTGTTTTTGGTCAACTCGTACCCGTTCTTTGGTCAACTCGTACCCGTTCTTTGGTCAACTCGTACCCGTTCTTTGGTCAACTCGTACCCGTTCTTTGGTCAACTCGTACCCCCTAGTCAACTCGTACCTATTTTGGTTAACTCGTACCCCCATCCCCCCCGGGGGGGGGGGGGTTACTATATATATATATTGGCGGGATTGGGGTCGAACACTAGTAGACTTGGGTCATAACTAGCCCTATGAATTCGGACAAGAGGAGCCACAGGGATTTTTTATTTGACCCCCCCCCCCCCCGCCTACCCCTCCCAGGTGCGTGTTAGGTCTGGGGGCGGTAGGTATAAAATACGAATTCAACTTGATTTCGCGAAATCAGCCGGATTTAGCGAAATCAAGTTATAAAATACACATTTTTAAAAACTGGGACAATTTTTTCTTGCATATTATCTAGAATGTTATTATACATTTATGAGCCAAGTTTCATGGCAAAATTTTAATATTTAGTATGTTTTTGATAGAAAAATCTATTCTGCCACTTGATTTCGCTGACAGTCGCATGTGCGAAATCAACTCATTTTAGCAAAATCTATGTATAAAATAACTTTTTCCCAAAACTGAATAAACATATGTGTGCATGCCAAGTTTCATGACAAAATTTGAATATAATTTAGTATGCATTTGAGAGGAGAATCTATTCTGCCACATGATTTCGCATGCAGTCACATGTGCGAAATCAACTCCTTTTAGCGAAATCAATGTATAAAATAACTTCTTTCCCGAAAACCGACTAAATCGTTTTATACATGTGTATTAAGACGGGTTCGATCCCGGGCCGCGACATATACCAAAGTCGTTAAAAATGGTACTAGCTGCTTCTCGTTTGGCACTCAGATTTACGGGGTAGAGCTAGGACTGGTCGATCCAGTGTCAGGATAATGTGACTGGGTGTGGTATCATGTAATGTGTCTGGGACATGATACTTCAGTGAGGCAGCACTATAAACGTGAGCATTGAGCTCCCTGTCGCAACCAGACACCGTCGTGATATGACTGAAAAATTGTTGAAAGCGACGTTAAACCCGAATTCACACACACACACACATGTGTATTAAGAATGTTGTTGTACATTTATGAGCCACGTTCTATGAGAAAACATTGATGTCTAGCTTGTGTTTCTGGGGAAAATATATTCCGCGACTTGCAATTGATTTCGCTGAAGCAGAACTTCACACCCATTTTAGCGAAATCAACATTATAAAATAAATATTTTTCAAAACTAATATTATAAAACATAATCTTACCTATTAATAAGAATGCTGTTATATATTTATGAGCCAAGTTTCATGAGAAAATACTGACATTAATATTGTTAATGAGGAGTTCAACTTTTGACTGGATAATATGCTATCCGCGAAATCAAGTCATTGTGTATCCCTGAAACTGGTAAGAATCGATGAATATTCCCCCAAAACCTCGGACCAAATATATATGTCTATCGGGCCCGAGCCAAAACATAGATTTTAGGAACCCACATGGCGGTTATAACGAGTACCCACTATCTATGTAAGAAGCAGAGTTTGGCCCCCGACCATCGGGGCTTGAAGAAGCAGATTGGACTGCATAATGCTTCCACGCAGAGCTGAAACCAGCCGTACATAAGTACTGGTAACCCCTTAGAGGGTTTAAGCCTGAAAAAAGTGCAACTTGGACGGTCCATGCATATAAACCCTATTGGATTCATTGGGCGGCCCGGCTTGAGGTGTCAGTTCATCTCAATGTCGGGTAAAAGTCTCACAGTATCATTCATCTTTGAAATATCTTAACGAGAATCAAAGCTTAAAACTTTCATCAAAATATCTAATTTCTGCATTGCATGTGGTAATATTGTTGGTGGACGTCAGCATGCTTAAAGTTGCGATGTTTGTGACCGTTGGCAGCATCGTCCTTGTGGGACAGGTAATACAAATTTTATTTATGCTACCTGTACATCCCGCTGTCTTTATATTCGCCGACATGTACCTTGTTTTGTCCCTTAACATGTCTATGAACTAGCTATTCCTGTAGTGGCGATAGTAAACACTGCTTTGATCTCATCATCAAAACATTCCTATACTCTTCGGTTCGAGCCCCGGTCGATTTGCTACATTTTCCCCCAACAGTTCCAAAACATAGATTGTGGATACTCGTTGGAACCGAATTGTTACGGCACGTTAATAAGTCCGTGTAATGAGGACACCCCTAAACCTCTCTTTATATAGAGAAAACTCGGGTTTACGGGTGTATACATTATGGGATCTTTCTTATTTATGCTCCAATTCATAGGTTGTGGGTACTTGTTAGAACAGCCTCAACGAAGTCGTTCCAACTAAAAATAACAACCTATATTTGCAGTATTATATAAATAAGAACAAAATCAAAGAATTTCGTAAGAAAAGTTGAAATTTTGGAGATGTGAAAAATGCACTGTATTGCACGGGTGTGTTATTGTAAGGAAAATAAAAAAAAATATGTTAGCCAATTTTTATGCTTTGAGCATATATGAGAACGAAATATAATTGTTTTACTACATCTTATTTGCAAATGAGCATGATATGAAAGTTATACAATATATTTTGCTCGTTATTTTCATTTACATATGTAGCTCGTCTTATGTTGATCATGGTGTTATGTACCAATCACTCCCCCCCCCATTGGAGCACATATTGTTGGCACTTGTTAGAGCTGCCCCACAGGGATAGTTCTAACGAGCACCCATAAATTATGCCTGTATACTAGTCAGATAATAAAATCATCTGGCTAAAGGGATATTGGGGTCATACACATGTAAGGGGCCATTTTTGGCGCACGGGTGTAATGGCGTATAATGCGCACACTGTGTATCGTCTTCGTCGTCCGGAAAAGGGGCAGGAGTATGCATAGACCATAAAGTTGACCTGTATATATGTGTACTTAAGTTAAACTTACCCCCAGACAGACTTATTTTACAAAGGTACGAGTTGACTGAGGTACGAGTTGACTAAGGTACGAGTTGACCAAACTCTGGTACGAGTTGACTAAGGTACGAGTTGACTTAGGTACGAGTTGACCAGAAACCTAACTAAATACCGGAAAGAAGCGAGGGTTCCGGGTCATTTCGGCCCATAACAAAATCGGCCCATGTCATAATTGGCCCATGACAAAATCGGCCCATAGCAATTTCGACGCATAAATGATTCCAAGGCTGTTACTGGGGACAATAATCAGACAAAATAAATAAAAAAAAATGAAAAATATAGGTAATTTATGATCAAATACATGTATATACAATAATTTATTTTTACCCCTTTTCACCGCTCGGCATCTGTATCATAATTTTCAATAATTGCCTCCCTCAGATGTGAGTCTTCTCGCCATGCAAACTTAGTAATGGAGGGTAAGAAATAAAAATAATATAAAAGAGGCTGTGTTTATTTTGAAAAAAAAGTATATTTATGAACTTTGAAATTGTATGTCTGGGGTCATTACTTATTTGTTTATATTGTTGGCACATGTCGGTATGTAAAATTATCAATAATCACTTTACGTTGTTGCTTTTACCGACACGTGCCTTAAAGTAACAGATAGGACGATTATCATATTACTCAAACCTCAGTCATTATTCGGACACGTACCAATCAGCCGTATGTCTACGTCTCCTATTAAATGCATGTCTTTAATTCTTTCTTTGTTTCTTCCTTTCTGTTTCGTTTTATGAAATTAAATTTGGAGGGGTTTGTGTAAGAAGGGGCCTTAGTCACATTTTTTTTATAATTTCGAGAAAAACGCGAAAAACAAAATATTTTGCAAAATTTTTATATTTTTCATACTTGAATTTAAATAAATTCTTCTGATGTGTTATCGTGTCTGTATCTGTATCTTTACGTTACAGGGCTTTACAGCATATGTGCAACGGGGAGAGAGCTAGGAAGAATAAATAGTCCCAATGTGAAACGGCCTTCTTGAAGCCGTTAACTGTCTCTGCGAGCACTACGCTGTCATCTAAGTGGTTCCAGTCTATCACAGTTCTTGGAAAGAATGAATTCCGGAAGAGTTCTGTATTGCACTGCACTGGTTTAAAACATTTTGAGTTGTTTGTATATTGTCTTTCAATAATATTGGATGTAACAAAGTCACTGTACAGTCTGGTTTTTATTTGACGTTTGCCACGGAATGGGGTTAGTATGTCACGACATTGCAGAACCCGCACCAGCCCCTCAACCACCTTGTAGAAGAAGATGAGTCTGTTAGTCTTCCTTCTGTCCTGGAGAGATGGGAGGTCCAGATCTTGCAGCATTCGAGTAACACAGCCATGGTCTCTCGAGCTCTAGTCCCCCGTGATGAATCTAGCTGCTTGCCGCTGGACTTTTTCTAGTTTGTTGATGTCTTTTAGTAAATGTGGGTCCAATACGATCTGAAAAGTCATCTGAAATGGTGCAGAAATCGCATAAATAGTTTTTAGTATATCGCAGATACTCATTTGTTACAATAATGGTTTAGTGCAAGAAGGGGCCTAAGTCCAGGATTTATTGGACTTAGACACCTTCTTGCACTAAACAAATACAACAAAGTTTTCTCTATGTCATTTAGTTGAACATGTATATTTTATCTTATCACGACTCTTTATTAGTTTATTATAACAAAAATCTGAAACAAATGAACAATACATACAATGGAAACTCAATGTTTTATGTGGTTAAACGGACTTAGACCCCTTCTTGCACCAAAGATACGACATTGGACTTAGGATCCTACCAAAAATTTTATTAACCGCCATTTTTAATGCCAGTAAAGAAACAAGGTATAACAAACTATATATTAGATTGTAGGTCTTGATATGCTGTATCTGAAAATGATAATATCCCAATTTTTTCCAAAAATGGACTTGGGCCCCTTCTTGCACTAACCCCTTCGGATGTTATTGGACAGGGGCGCGTCAACAGCTATATGTGGGCCTAGCGCCGGGGCCCAATGAAAGACTCACATCAGCCTGTATACCCGCGCAGTCTGATTTGTATGTAACTATGAATCATAAATTAGCCAAAGCTTCCTCATGCCTCCAGCGGTCATGACCATACCGCATGGCTAAGCAAGTCGAGCTGTGTATGCTAGGCTCGTGAAGTAGCCAAAGCTTCCTCACGCGATCATAACCATACTGTGCGGCTTAGCAAGCTGGGCGAATTGTAGAAATTGCTGGGCCCTTGCTTACTTATTTTCTTTGTGTTTCAATCGGCCTAATGTTCAAACGGCTTCCTTGAGACCCGGGAAATGATAATGCACGAAAACCTATGCGTGATTCCGGTAATAACATTGATGATTTTCTGCTGAAAACTAATCAATGTGCCTCTTATTCATAACGTTAAGAGTGCATTATATTTCTTATATATCAATTACGAAACCACACCCATATGTGACCTAGTGCATTCTTTCATGTTCTCCAAAATGACTACTTTTCCGACAAAAAAATGTGATATTTGTCTAATTTATTTGTTTGTTTGATTTAAGGTTTAACGTCCCCGTCAACACTGTAAAGGTCATTTTGGAGACGTTGTTTCCAATTTTGTGGGACTTTTACCCGACATTGAGATGAAATGACATCTCAAGCCCTGTCGCCCAATAAAACCAATAGGGTTTATTAGCATGGACGGTCCGCCTCGCACTGCGGTTCCAGGACAGGCTTAGATCCTCTAAGTGGTTTACCAGTACTAGTATGCTGGCCGGATTCAGCTCTGCGTGGAAGCATCATGCAGCCCATATATTTCTTCAAGCCCCTATGGGCGGGGGCTTTTGTCTTATTTATACTCCGAGCATACGGTGGTGGTTGTAACGAGTACCCACAACATATGTTTTGGATCAGAAATAAGCATAATAACATATACCCCTTAAAACCTCAAATTTCCCTATATAAAATGGGGTTAAGGGCGGTATTTTTTTCTCGGACTTGTTAACATGATGTTATTTTTTTATCATTTGAGGAAAGGATATTAATTTCTCAAACTGAACATATTTTTCTTTTTATCCCATACAAGTGACTCTCGCTATCTCGACTTCGGCTATCTCGATAATATGGTATATATATAGTCAGTGTGTACACTATGTCGAAGTCATTTTTCACTCCCGAATATTTTCACTATATTTTTATACATTGTAACCCCGTGTATGTCGAAATCGGATATCTCGCAAAAATCGGATATCTCAAACTGATTTTTATGCCAATACCTAATTTCTTTTACAATTATGACTGCCTTTGTCAAAGTTCGAATCGGTGAATTGAATTATACGCCATTACTTTACCAAGTGAAACCATGGAGACTGTTGTCGTCCGCTCAGCCATGTGATTGGGGACGTGTGAAAAATAGTCAAACTGAACTGGAACCAGCTGTATCATTTATTAACCAACAAACTTTCCCATTCAGCAAGGGATCACCTCCCAATCAACGTAATTAAGTCCTCAATTTAGTTTTGATAACAATAAAGCACAACACAGAAATGCTTTTCTGTCTTTCCAAATTGACTGCTGTAATTACGCTAATAGGCAATCCAACAATTCGATATGAGTGGCCTCCCTTGAAATTCAAATTCATCATGCAATTCAAACAGTTAAAATGTTTTGCTTTCTTAAAACGCTTTCAAATAAGAGAACATAAAACAAACAATGAATACAATTTTAAAAGGGCATATGTATAAAAAATACCTGGAAGTAAAAATGTTAACTTATTCGTTTTATTTATATAAATATCACTTTTGATTAATAGTTATGTAAATAGATACACAGAAGCAATAGGCCTACTCCGGTAGTAGCTGATAAGCATATGCTGTGTGTAAAGTTTACCTCATTGGGTACAAACAACTAGAATATTATATAGCTATGCACTAGGAGAAGTCTGTCAAATGCCTTTCTTTGTTTACTTTTGTCTGTTAACATTGACCTGATAGAAGATATATTTCATTCATAAAAGAGTGATTTGATAGTATTGGAAGGAATTATGATTTTAATTTAATATCTGGCTATTTATTTAATTTAATGTGCATATCTTATTCAAGACATTGTTAACTTATAGGTGTGCTTGAGAGAAATGTGGAATTGTTTGTTTGCATTGAGGTTTAACGTCCCCGTCAACACTTTTTGGGTCATTTCGGAGACATTGATTCCAATTTTGTTGGACTTTTACCCAACATCGAGATGAAATGACATCTCAAGCCCTGCCGCTCAATGAAACCAAAAGACTCGCGCTACTTTGCCTAGGCAGGCTTAGCCCTTCTAACCGGCTTACCAGTACTCATGTGTGGACAGTTTCAGCTCTGCATGGAAGCACCATGCAGCCCAATATATTTCTGCAAGCCCCGATGGGCAGGGGCGGGGAAAATGTAGAAGTGATAGTCGCTACAGACTATATAATTTGCTCCCCCCCCCCCCCACTTAAACTCCACCTTTATATAAATTAACAATTTGGTTTACAGAGGTATATGTTTGTTTATTTCTGCTCAAAAACGTAGATTGACATTGTGGATAATCGATAAACCGCCTAGCTGAGGCGGTCCTCCACCTCGCTGCGGCGGTTCTAACGAGTTCCCATTATTTATGTTTCGAGAAGAAATTTGAAATATAAATTTCTTATATAAAATTTTTCAATTTTTGGTGTTAAAATTTTCAATATATTTGAATAGGCATGTTTTCGACATCTGCGCAAGACTCCATAAAAAACTGAACACAGATATGATTGGAAATCATCATTGGGTATGCTCATTATAAAAGATAGTTATTAGGTGGAGCACAGAAATTCCTACAATTTACATGTGCACCAAGCAAAGACTTTTATGCAACATGCACATTTGCACAGTTTGATCGGTGTCTTTACTGTCACATTGAGCATTTGTGCACATCAGAATCACTGAAGTGACACAAAGAATGTTTACCAGACTTCGCTATGTGCAGGCTGATTTGAGTCACTGCTAGACTTAAATTGTGCGAGCTCAAAATTATGACAGTTATTCATGATATAGCGATAGATCTTTTATAATATAAATATCGCTTCTAGTTTCATAGGGCGGCAGGGACTGAGATGTCGTTTCATCTCAGTGTACCACAAAATTAAAAGCAACGTCTCCAAAATGATCTGGGGACGTTAGACCTCATGACAAACAAAATAATATAAATATCTGGGATACATCTAATGTCATTGTGGCTGATCAGGATCTATATTGTGGCAATACTGTCCCGTCTGCAATATATAATTTGGGCTTCGTCTTCCAACAAACCATCAGGGTCTACCTCATGTTAAGTTTGACACAATTTTCACAAAGTTCTACCAAATCAATCTTCTTTTGATCACTGAAAATGACTCCACAGTTCATCAAAAAACAGCTGTAACTCTTTGACAGACTTTATATTAAAATTTGTAGAACTCATATTCGTCCTAATATCATTAATTATTCAAACAAACTAAGAAAAGTGTACCAAGGTCAGACTATTTCCATTGAAAATCCATTAGATTCATACAGCAGCTGTCAGAGTTTGTACCCAATCATGCTGTGTGTAGTTTCTGATACCTGTGTAAATAGCACTGCCGGATAAGCTCTATTGAAATACGTCAGTATATATACTATGTAGAAAACTTTCACTGACATATAAAGTGCCAACATGGATTCTTTCCCTGGGTCCCCACTAGCTGACAACCCGCGACAATGGGAAACTGAAAAAAACACCGATATATATATATATATGGTGTACACAGCCCCAATGTGCTGCTAGCGCCCGGGTACCTTAAAAACCAGATCAATCAATCAATTCACCGATTATGACATGTACCGATTTTCATAGCGGTATACATAGAATAAAGAAAAAAAAGAGAAGAAGTAGGACTGGACGATGTAATTGTTTGTTATCTCGAACTACTGAAAGGACCTCATTGGAAATAAGCCTCATGGCTTTCAAGGGCTATCCTAGGTGTTATCGACACATCCAAAATTCTTACAGTTTGACTTTTTATTAAGGATAGAAATATTCTATTGGCCAATAAGCGGTGCACTAGTTGTCGGTGGAGGACCACCTCTCACAGCTGGCTGGTTCGATGTGAAAGATTCTGCTGACAGATCTGTTGTGCAATGTCATTGTTATTTTCATTTGAAGCTGGTGTCCCCAAGCAGATAAAACAAAATATGTGATCTTCGAGTAAAATATGATAGCAACTGCAAAACCTGTGATACATAATGCACTTTCTAATAGTTTCACAAAGTCCTGTGATAAGAAAAAATCAGTATTTCTTAAGTATAATCATTTTATTTTGTTTAATTAATATAGGAAGTGTCTGCTGACAGCCGGCTGTCAGCAGACTTTTAGGTCTAGTGACAGCCGACTGTCACCGGACCTAAAAGTCTGCTGACAGCCGGCTATAGTATTTGTCAATAATAAGCATATTCTTTTTCACTATTAAACTTATCCTTTTTCATGAGATACTATACTACTTCCAGAACTTTGTTGAATGTAAAAGATGCAATATTTTCTTATGTGGACTTATAATTTTGTCAAACTAAGTGTAACAATGCTTGTATTATTGCGACTAAGAAATCATAATCAGTAAAGAACAGGACGTATATTTCTAGGCATACCACCTTCAGAACATACATTTTCAAACTGCTGATAAACCACAGCTTAGGCTTATTTTGTTTGATTTGAGGTTTAACGTCCCCGTCAACACTGTAAAGGTCATTTTGGAGGCGTTGCTTCCAATTTTGTGGGACTTTTACCCGACATTGAGATGAAATGACATCTCAAGCCCTGCCGCCTAATGACACCAATAGGGTTTATAAGCATTGACATACCGACTCGCAGTGCTTTGCCTGGGCAGGCTTAGATCCTCTTAGCAGTTTCCAGTACTCGTGTGCTTGTCGGTTTCAGCTCTGCGTGGAAGCATCATGCAGCCCATCTATTTCTTCAAGCCCCGCTGGGTGGGGGCCGCACAGCTTAGGCTTAAATCCCATCACTGGTTGTTTTTTTTTTTTTTTTTGCATTTGCAAAGCAGAAGGAAGAGTAGTGGGTAGACTGCACACACACTTCATCTGGGTTTGAACAATGCTGACATAGAACTGAACTTCTGGGGATATGGAACAAATGCTTTTATACATGGATTTAGACAGATGCTGTGATTGTGATACATGTTCATGTATTGGGAACTCAACTAGTGATTCACTGAATGGAAGTCTTCCAGAATAAATTTAAGTGCATGCTACCATACAGCACATAGCTGAAGAACAAATACAGGGTCAAGGGTTTTTCAGCTAATAAAGAAGAAAATTAAATCTAGCTTCTAAGAATTGTTTTCATAAGCAAACTATGCCCCCACTATAAATATGATCCCCAGAACTGTTTGACTTGAAAATGAGGTCAGGGTCATCAAGGCAGAATCAAGGTTTTGTTATGTTGCCACGACAAACTGTACCAAGACGGGCTTCTGTGGCCTAATGAGTAAGAGCGCCGACTCTTAATTATTAAGTCTTTCAAATCTGTGGATTTCCCCTCACTCAGGTCACATATGAGACGCCAAGTTCTGCAACGGAAGGTCAGGTGGTTTTTCTCCAGGTACTCCGGTTTCCATTCACCTCCGACCAGAATTATTTTGTCGACAAATAGACTCTGTGGCCTAGTGAGTAAGAGCACTGACTCTTAATTAACCAGTAGGTCTCACATGACTGTGGTTCGAGCCTTGCTAGGGTCACATGTGAGATGCAAAGTTTTGCAACGGAAGGTCAGGTGGTTTTCTCCAGGTACTCCGGTTTCCATTCACCTCCGACCAGAATTATTTTGTCGACAAATAGACTCTGTGGCCTAGTGAGTAAGAGCACTGACTCTTAATTAACCAGTAGGTCTCACATGACTGTGGTTCGAGCCTTGCTAGGGTCACATGTGAGATACCAAGTTTTGCAACGGAAGGTCAGGTGGTTTTTCTTCAGGTAATCCGGTTTCCATTCACCTCCGTCCAGAATTATTTTGTCGACAAATAGACTCTGTGGCCTAGTGAGTAAGAGCACTGACTCTTAATTAACCAGTAGGTCTCACATGATTGTAATTCGAGCCTTGCTAGGGTCACATGTGAGATGCCAAGTTTTGCAACGGAAGGTCAGGTGGTTTTTCTCCAGGTATTCCGGTTTCCATTCACCTCCGACCAGAATTATTTTGTCGACAAATAGACTCTGTGGCCTAGTGAGTAAGAGCACTGACTCTTAATTAACCAGTAGGTCTCACATGATTGTGGTTCGAGCCTTGCTAGGGTCACATGTGAGATGTCAAGTTTTGCAAGGGAAGGTCATGTGGTTTTAATCCAGCTAATCCGGTTTTCACCCACCTGTTTAAAAATCAGCTTGAAATAAGTGAATTGATCTTGAAATGGTCGTAAAACCAAACCTCCCAACCCAATAAAATGCAACACGGGGAGAGGGACATGTTGTTTTAGGTGCAGATCCTGTTTTTATTGGCATCGGTGGCTTGGAATAGCCTGTTTGAGGCACAATATCTCTTGGACCTATGGATTGATTATGACCATTTTACTTACATGGTACATGTTTTATCACTATGATGGGGGAAAACAGTCATTACATTTTGATGGTTTTTACCTTATTTTCAGGGGCACATGCCCCCCAAAACTGTCAATTTGGGCCAAAAATGGCTTGTCTTTACCCTGTCTCATGAACAAATCATTGAATTTCTGTCAAACTTCATTACAACCTATCTAAGACTTGACTAGATTTAAGTGACCTTGACCTAATTTACAAGGTATTAGACTCCTGAAAACTTAATTTTCAGACAAAAATGGCGTTTCTGCTCATGAACAGATTGATGAATTTTGGTCTAACTTTGTATATTTCCAGTTTCTAATTGGATCAGGAGATACGGTGAAGATAAGCAAAACTGAACATTCTTTGCATGTTTGTGACCTTTAACAGTAGTCAAAATCTTATCAAATTTCACTGTAATTCATTATTTGTTTCAGAAAAGATTGTGCAGATGGGGCGAAAGTTGATAATCTTTGAAAATATGTTGGATCCTTTCGACCTTGAAAAGTAGGTCATGGTAACCAACATTTATTCAAGTATTTTGCGTGTTGAACTGACAATAGATCAAATTTGATTTATCTAGGTCATCATTTGGTCCAGAAGATATACAACAAAGTCCAAAATGGGACAGTCTTTGTTTGTTTGAGTTGATGTTTAACGTCCCCATCAACAATGTATAGGTCATTTTGGAGACGTTGCTTCGAATTTTGTGGGAATTTTACCCGACATTGAGATGAAATGACATCTCAAGCCCTGTCGCCCAATAAATCAAGCCCTGTCGCCCAATAAAACCAATAGGGTTTATAAGCACGGACGGTCTGACTTGCACCGCTTTGCCTGGGCAAGTTTATGTCCTCTCAGCTGTTTCAGCTCTGCGTGGAAACAGCATGTAGCCCATCTATTTCTTCAAGCCCCGATGGGCCGGGGCTGGGGACAGTCTTTGTACTCATGTGACTAAGTCAAGGTCAGCAGAGCCTAATCAAGTCTGGTAGATTGCACCAAATTTGACTGCAATTATTATACATGAATTTGTTCTACAAATTGGGAGCAGAGAGCTATTTTGGAGATTTGACATTTTTTTGAAGACTGTAATTTTGAACATTAGGATGAGACCACTTCAGTCTGATGAAGTTAATTGTTGGTAATTGTTGGTAGGTTGAATTCATATGATATAGCTTAGTTTATTCCTTCCCCTTCCCTTTTGCTAGGATACAGAACTATTACAGACTCATTTGGCAATTAAGTTCTTCCATATATTGTTCTTCTTTTTGACTCTACCAAGCTGCTATATCTTCTCTTGTTGAATATTCAGTTTAGCCACACTCATTTCCGACTTTGAACCAATCAAATTACTTGATGTAATTTATTGCTACAAATTCATCAACTGAAAACCAAAGAGTGTAGATCCAGATCAGTTGCCATCTAATCTGGATCTACAACGTTTACAAAGATAGGGGTTGTCGTGAACAGCAAGATAAGGGTAAACAAGAACCAGGGTGTTTTTTCCCCTCCAAATACATGGGTAAAACCTTTAAAAGAGAACATAGGTATCTTGTTTTCCCCTCAATTTCTGCATTCAAGGATGCATAACTACTTGTCTCATATCACAGAGCTTTTACAGAAAATCCACACCACCCCCACATTAATATGCAGACTCCAGTCATTGATAACTACATGTACTTGCATAAAAGAGGTAGAATTCTGTTGCTTGACTGAGAAACATTGTGATTTTTCCCAAAGATCAGAGCATTTAATGCTCTTATTTTTCCAATCCTCAGGGAATGCTTATGCAATTGCTTTTCACTGTTCCATCAATTGACATCCTTTAGATACATGTTGAAGGTCATTATTAAACCGATGTTCGTTCCTCGTTGTATAACAACTGCTTGTTTGACATCCCTGTACTTTAAGTAGACTAAGATGTTTTGTGGGCTTTTGTTGTACCTTCCTTCTATTCGAAGGTATCTTCTTCAGTAATTTTATATGCTGTTTTATTTATCTATTTAATAACCGGTATGAACATCGCTTTAGTTTTGACGTTATCACAACCTTATTAACCAAAATGAGTATTACAAATACATTTAAAATATCAATATCACCCCTTAGGTTACACTCTGCTTCTTCTGTACGGATTCCCCATTCTATTAAGAACTTTAATACTATGTTGCCTTCGGTATTGGTTAGACCCTTAAATTTGTCTTCTGTAACTTCAGTTAATCTCAAAGGAGCAGGCAATACCAATGTTTTGGGAGTAGTCTTCGTATAAGACTATCTCCTCTCAAATCGCCCATCCTTCGAAAATATACTAATCCGTGGAAAAGAAGTGGAATGTATCCTAGTATTTCTAAGTGCAATGCCAAGAGGTGCAGATGGTGTTCGCATTTAAGCACTGCGTCTACCGTTACTTCATCTGTAAACGGTAGACGCTTCTCTGTAGTTAACATGTCTGATTTGACATGACAGTCTACAGATTTAATTTATCTAATTACTTGACGTGCTGCAAACTGTAATATGCAGTACGTCGGTCAAACTAACCGCATGCTTAAAACTAGATTGAACGAGCATTATCGTAGAATGAGTAAGCCTAAGAAAACTGACACTTACTTGTACCGTCACTTTCGACGTACAGGTCATTCTGGTCATTCTGTAAATAACATTGTTATACAACCAGTGGAAAAACTTTATTAAATGCAAATTCTACATCTAAATTCAAAATAATCAAAAGACATGAAGCTGAACTGAAATGGATTAAATTTTTACAGACCCCTTTTCCACTGGGATTTAATGACAACATTTATCATGAGGGTAATATTTCCAGAATGCCGGACTTTGATATTTTCTCACTCCTGGAATGTCGAAAACGCAGAACTAGATCTCACGGCACCAGGAAAAATGGTAACTTTAAACGTAAATCACGTGCGTTTAAACGAAACAATACTAGACTGAAGTGACTGTCAATTATATTATTAAATCATGGACGCCACTCTATGCTTTCATTTTTAAGTTCATTACCCGTTTCTGTTTTACGTCTTCTGGACACCGAGGCGAATAAATTCTACGATAGTTCTCATCAGTTATATGATGCGGCTCTCTTAACTAGAGGCTATACTCAGCATACTCTCCGTCCTTACATTGATTCTGAAATTAATCATAAACGCCATTTCTTCAAAATATCCTTCATTAATAAGGGTATGGATTTTATAGAGTTGCCCAGTATCTTCCGTGAGAGATCGGTGCTTTCTTCCATTCCTGCTTATTTTCAAAATACTGAAAGACCTATAATTTGCTATAAATATAACAAACCTGTTAGATCTATCATTTTTAATTTCAATAAACTTGTTTCAGATCTTGACATTGATACTAATACTCCAGATTCATGTGATTGTAAAAACTCAAAGTATTGCTATCCTGCTGCTGGTCATGTAATTACTGGCAATTTGAAAATTATTCCTGATTCTAGGATAAGGAATATAATTTCCAAAGGACCGAAATATCGGTTTCCTTCTAAAATTGATTTCAGTAAATGTAGAGATGAAATCGCTGCTTCCTTGAATGAATTCAGTAATCGATGGTTTAAGCGAGAGTATGTTGAGCATAAAGCCCTTAAGGACTGGAAACATAGCATTTTAAAACTAGTGAATAAACGCATTTCTTTCTATTCTCAAAATACTAACTTATTACCTCCTAAGCCCAAGACGTCTTTACGTCATCTTAAACTAGGTATTCAAGAATTTCATAAGAAGTTTGTTTTGGCCCCTGCAGACAAGGCCGCTAACAACGTCGTCGTTGTGTGACGGCTCCACTATGTTAACACGCTCAAGCAGGAGCTTGGTGGTACTAAGGCCTATGAACTTCAGCCTTTAGCTGAAGAGAGAGCTGTAGTTGATAAACATGTTTGTCTTTCAGCCACCAAGTTTGCTGTGTGTGTTAACGAAGGCCAAGACAAGCTTCCTACGCTATACTGGTTACCAAAACTTCATAAAAAACCTTACAAAGCACGGTTTATTGCAAATTCTAGCTCTTGCACTACCACTGAACTTTCTAAATTATTAACTTCCTGTCTTACTGCTATTAAAACGCATGTAATTAAATATTGTGATAAAGTCTTTGAAAGATCAGGAAGAAATCTGTTTTGGTCTATTTTGTTTGATTTGAGGTTTAACGTCCCCGTCAACACTGTAAAGGTCATCTTGGAGACGTTGCTTCCAATTTTGTGGGACTTTTACCCGACATTGAGATGAAATGACATCTCAAGCCCTGTCGCCCAATGAAACCAATAGGGTTTATTAGCATGGACGGTCTACCTCGCACCGCGGTTCCTGGACAGGCTTAGATCCTCTAAGCGGTTTACCAGTACTAGTGTGCAGGCCAGATTCAGCTCTGCGTGGAAGCATCATGCAGCCCATATATTTCTTCAAGTCCCTATGGGCGGGGGCCGTTGTTTTGGTCTATAAAAAATTCGAATGAGGTTTTAAATAAATTGGAATCTAGACATTTTCGTGCTTCTAGTCTGTCTACCTACGGTTTTTCCACTCTTTACACTACACTTCCTCATAATCTTATAAAAGAAAAGCTTAATGATTTAATTGAATGGGCTTTTCACAGAGAAGATTCTCTCTATCTTGCATGTAATGTCAGAAATGCATTTATCACTTCTAAAGAGCATAAGAATTATACACTTTGGTCATGTCAGAAAGTGTGTGATGCCCTCACCTTTCTACTTGACAATATTTATATTAGATTCGGTACTAAGTTATTTAGACAAATTGTGGGTATTCCGATGGGTACTAATTGCGCACCCCTTGTGGCTGATCTGTTCTTGTATTGTTATGAAAGAGACTTCGTTTTGTCGCTTTCCATTGATAACCAATCTGAAATTATTGAAGCTTTTAGCTCTACTTCTAGATATTTAGATGATTTATTAAATATTGATAATACCTATTTTGATGGTTTGATCAGTCAGATTTACCCCCTAGAACTTCAGTTAAATAAAACAAATTCTTCTGATACCGAGGCCCCGTTTTTGGATTTACATCTATCTATTGTAGATGGATTTGTTCGTGCAAAATTTATGATAAACGCGATGACTTTGATTTTGAGATTGTAAATTTTCCTTTTTTTGATGGTGATGTTCCTCGTGCGCCATCCTGTGGCGTTTGTGTTTCGCAATTAATTCGATTTGCTAGAGTGTTTAGTCATGTAACTGACTTCAACACTCGTAATAAATTATTAACGGCTAAACTCCTTAATCAGGGTTATCGGTACCATAAACTACGCAAAGCCTTTTCGAAATTTTATAGACGCCATTCTGATTTAATTTCAAAATTCAATATTGGACTTAAATCTCTTCTGCAACAAGGTCTATCGGAACCCGAATTTTATGGTGACTTAGTATATAAATTCAGAAAAATATATAACCGTAATGACTTCAGCACCCAATTTCGTAAAATCAGTCTGCGATATAAAAAGATTGGGTACAACATGGATATTATACGACAGACTGCATGCATGGTAGTTAACCCAATCACGGTTGGCAACTTTGCTTCCCTTTTTAATTGCACGCCGGTGGGTCAGGCCTCAGATTCTATGACGTCTCCAACGTAAAGGCTTATTGAGAATTAGAGAGATAATATCGGTTGGTGCCTGATGCTCTGTCTCTGGTCGGGCTCATCGGAGTCTAACTGTTAGTTTTCTTTTGCTCCAGCATTTCAGTGGTTTCTTGCTGTCCAGTCCTCACCGTTGTCTCACCTCTGTGGTTCTTTGATTTTTGTGTTCACGGAGATGTTGCACTGATGAGTTAGGAGGCCTTCATGCGGACTGAACAAATTATTTGTCTAAATCGCGACGGAAGTAAGGGCGAGGATTGTGGCCACGTAAAATCGATTTAAGCCCCCCAGTGGAAATCTTCCACTGACCGTTCCAAGGCGGCTCTTCTGTGGCGATTTATTTATGTTGTTGTTTGTTACTTACTCTGTGTATCACTTGTGTCTTTTTATTTTTGGATGGCCATATGGCCACTTTGTGGGAAAGTAACTGTCCTTATGGCCTTCCTTTGTTTAGGTTTCCATTATGGTCTGGTCACTTAATGTTTGTATTTCTTTCCCTTTGGTGTCTTTTATGGGTGGAGTAAGTTAATTGTATCAATTCCTGATCTTTGTTTTACTTCTACTTTGATATTTTCTCACTCCTGGAATGTCGAAAACGCAGAACTAGATCTCACGGCACCAGGAAAAATGGTAACTTTAAACGTAAATCACGTACGTGTTAACGAAACAATACTAGACTGAAGTGACTGTCAATTATATTATTAAATCATGGACGCCACTCTATGCTTTCATTTTTAAGTTCATTACCCGTTTCTGTTTTACGTCTTCTGGACACCGAGGCGAATAAATCCTACGATAGTTCTCATCAGTTATATGATGCGGCTCTCTTAACTAGAGGCTATACTCAGCATACTCTCCGTCCTTACATTGATTCTGAAATTAATCATAAACGCCATTTCTTCAAAATATCCTTCATTAATAAGGGTATGGATTTTACAGATTTGCCCAGTATCTTCCGTGAGAGATCGGTGCTTTCTTCCATTCCTGCTTATTTTCAAAATACTGAAAGACCTATAATTTGCTATAAATATAACAAACCTGTTAGATCTATCATTTTTAATTTCAATAAACTTGTTTCAGATCTTGACATTGATACTAATACTCCTGATTCATGTGATTGTAAAAACTCAAAGTATTGCTATCCTGCTGCTGGTCATGTAATTACTGGCAATTTGAAAATTATTCCTGATTCTAGGATAAGGAATATAATTTCTAAAGGACCGAAATATCGGTTTCCATCGGTTACATTCAGTAACATTCATCGGTTACATTCAGTAAATGTAGAGATGAAATCGCTGCTTCCTTGAATGAATTCGGTAATCGATGGTGTAAGCGAGAGTATGTTGAACATAAAGCCCTTAAGGACTGGAAACTTAGCATTTTAAAACTAGTGAATAAACGCATTTCTTTCTATTCTCAAAATACTAACTTATTACCTCCTAAGCCCAAGACGTCTTTACGTCATCTTAAACTAGGTATTCAAGAATTTCATAAGAAGTTTGTTTTGGCCCCTGCAGACAAGGCCGCTAACAACGTCGTCGTTGTGTGACGGCTCCACTATGTTAACACGCTTAAGCAGGAGCTTGATGGTACTAAGGCCTATGAACTTCAGCCTTTAGCTGAAGAGAGAGCTATAGTAGATAAACATGTTTGTCTTTCAGCCACCAAGTTTGCTGTGTGTGTTAACGAAGGCCAAGAAAGCTTCCTACGCTATACTGGTTACCAAAACTTCATAAAAAACCTTACAAAGCACGGTTTATTGCAAATTCTAGCTCTTGCACTACCACTGAACTTTCTAAATTATTAACTTCCTGTCTTACTGCTATTAAAACGCATGTAATTAAATATTGTGATAAAGTCTATGAAAGATCAGGAAGAAATCTGTTTTGGTCTATAAAAAAATCGAATGAGGTTTTAAATAAATTGAAATCTAGACATTTTCGTGCTTCTAGACCGTCTACCTACGATTTTTCCACTCTTTACACTACACTTCCTCATAATCTTATAAAAGAAAAGCTTAATGATTTAATTGAATGGGCTTTTCACAGAGAAGATTCTCTCTATCTTGCATGTAATGTCAGAAATGCATTTTTCACTTCTAAAGAGCATAAGAATTATACACTTTGGTCATGTCAGAAAGTGTGTGATGCCCTCACCTTTCTACTTGACAATATTTATATTAGATTCGGTACTAAGTTATTTAGACAAATTGTGGGTATTCCGATGGGTACTAATTGCGCACCTCTTGTGGCTGATCTGTTCTTGTATTGTTATGAAAGAGACTTCATTTTGTCGCTTTCCATTGATAACCAATCTGAAATTATTGAAGCTTTTAGCTCTACTTCTAGATATTTAGATGATTTATTAAATATTGGTAGTACCTGTTTTGATGGTTTGGTCGGTCGGATTTACCCCCTAGGGCTTCGGTTGAATAAAGCAAATTCTTCTGATACCGAGGCCCCGTTTTTGGATTTACATCTGTCTATTGTAGATGGATTTGTTTCGTGCAAAATTTATGATAAACGCGATGACTTTCATTTTGAGATTGTAAATTTTCCTTTTTTTGATGGTGATGTTCCTCGTGCGCCATCCTGTGGCGTTTGTGTTTCGCAATTAATTCGATTTGCTAGAGTGTGTAGTCATGTAACTGACTTCAACACTCGTAATAAATTATTAACGGCTAAACTCCTTAATCAGGGTTATCGGTACCATAAACTACGCAAAGCCTTTTCGAAATTTTATAGACGCCATTCTGATTTAATTTCAAAATTCAATGTTGGACTTAGGTCCCTTCTGAAGCAGGGTCTATCGGAACCCGAGTTTTGTGGTGACTTAGTATATAAATTCAGAAAAATATATAACCGCAATGACTTCAGCACCCAATTTCGTAAAATCATTCTTCGATATAAAAAGATTGGGTACAACATGGATATTATACGACAGACTGCATGCATGGTAGTTAACCCAATCACGGTTGGCAACTTTGTTCCCCTCTTTAATTGCACGCCGGTGGGTCAGGCCTCAGATTCTATGACGACTCCAACGTAAAGGCTTATTGAAAATTAGAGAGATAATGTTGGTTGGTGCCTGATGCTCTGTCTCTGGTCGGGCTCATCGGAGTCTAACTGTTGGTTTTCTTTTGCTCCAGCATTTCAGTGGTTTCTTGCTGTCGAGTCCTCGCCGTTGTCTCACCTCTGTGGTTCTTTGATTTTTGTGTTCACGGAGATGATGAGTTAGGAGGCCTTCATGCGGACTGAACAAATTATTTGTCTAAATCGCGACGGAAGTAAGGGCGAGGATTGTGGCCACGTAAAGTCGATTTAAGCCCCCCGGTGGAAATCTTCCACTGACCGTTCCAAGGCGGCTCTTCTGTGGCGATTTATTTATGTTGTTGTTTGTTGCTTACTGTGTGTATCACTTGTGTCTTTTAATTTTGGATGGCCATATGGCCATTTTGTGGGAAAGTAACTGTCCTTATGGCCTTCCTTTGTTTAGGTTTCCATTATGGTCTGGTCGCTTAATGTTTGTATTTCTTTCCCTTTGGTGTCTTTTATGGGTGGAGTAAGTTAATTGTATCAATTCCTGATCTTTGTTTTACTTCTACTTTGCAAAATTCACAAAGTGCAAATAAAAAGAAATATTTCAGCATAGTTTGGTAGTACATGTATATCTAATAACATTTCAACTTCCATTTTTACTATTCAACAAAGTTCTGGTAGACCACCACAACCTCTTTATAATACTATTAATGGGGTCCAAAGCAGAAACTGCGTTAGTTTAACAACTGTTATAGCCAAACAAAAATGAATAGATTAAATGGAAAAAATGGCCATTTTTTAAATAATCTATACATTTTTGCATCCATCTTGAAACTGTGTTATATCCAAAACCATGTTATAACAAACAGTGTTATAATGAGGCTGTGCTGCAGTATAGAATCTTGGAAAAAGAAAAATTTTAAAAGTGAAACAGATCTGCAGTCGATGGTATACCATCGCAAATACCCGCTTTTTCTATTGATAAAAGTAATGGCTATGTATTAGCTAGCCAAAACTACATGTAAGTTAAAAAAAAAGTTGCAAAGAACATTCTTCTTGATAAGCAAAGTTTCAAAAGTCTAACTCTTATAGTTTAGGAGATATGGTAAAGTCACACTTTTTGACCTCTGACCTTGGGGTTATGTTGAGGTCCACCTAAAGTATTCCAATTTATTCTATATTCAAACAGCCATCCAATAACCAAGTTTCAGAAGTGTAACTCCAATAGTTTAGAAGATATGGCAAAGTCACACTTTTTGATCTTTGACCTTGGGGTCGAGGTCACACCAAAAGTAGCCCAACATATTCTATATTCCAAGGGCCATCCAATAAGCAAAGTTTCAGATGTGTAACTCCAAAAGTTTAGGAGATATGGCAAATCATAATTTTTGACCTTTGACCTGAGGGTCATGTTGAGGTCAAGGTCACACCAAAAGTATCCAAATTTATTCTATATTCCAAGGGCCATCCAATAACCAAAGTTTCAGAAGTGTAACTCTAATAGTTCAGAAGATATGGCAAAATCATACTTTTTGACCTTTGACCTTGGGGTCAAGGTCACACCAAAAGTAACCTGACATTTTCTATATTCCAAGGACCATCCAATAAGCAAAGTTTCAGAAGTGTAACTCCAACAGTTTAGGAGATATGGCAAATTATAGTTTTTGACCTTTGACCTTGGGGTCATGTTGAAGTCAAGGTCACAAAAAAGTTGCCCACTGCCATCTACATTCCATGTACTATCCACATGCAAAAAGCGGGTATAAAAAGTATACAAATAGCCTAACTATTGAACAAATATTATTGCTGGCTGTCAGCAGACTTTTAGGTCTGGTGACAGCCGGCTGTCACTAGACCTAAAAGTCTGGTGCCAGCCGGCTGTCACCAGACCTCGCCTAATATTTGATCTAGTATTTGATTTTTACTTAATGATTAGTGCTTTATTATTTTTTTCCTTTAATGATATGTTTCTTCAATCTACCATTTGGGTTTTACAAAAATGGATATCTTATTAACTTTTCCTTCATTTGATTTGTTTTCTCTTTGCAAACTTTTAGCTCAATCTTATATATTAATTTTAATTAGTGTTATATCATATTATTCTATTTTTGTTCAATTTTATATGTATATGTTGTGTTGATCTTACCAAATAAATATCAATCAATCAATCAATCGGTAACTCGAAGTAATTTCTTTTCCCTTCTACTTTGACATAACGAGAGTCACCTTTAGTTCGTAAAACAAGACTTCGGAAACCATGTTGACAGTCAGCAAGAATACTCTCAAAGGATAGTTGCTTGTTGATATTGCTAGCTAATATACGCTCCAGGGTTTCGCAACAAACGCGTGTTATCGACAATGGTCTTTAATTTGCTATTGCATATTTTTCATCTTTCTTATAGACTGGGGTAACATTTGCTTGCCGCCAGTCATCTGGAACAGTGCCCTGGGCAAGTGATTCATTGAAAATAAAGGCCAATACAGGAGAAAATTTCAGCACTACATTCCTTAAAGACAGGATTTTCATGCCGGGGGGTCTGGTTCCCAGCTTAAACATGTACAGGTAACCAGAAGATAAAAGTAGGTGTGGCTTTGTCTTGGTGGGCTGGCTACCTATAGGGGCCATAAAACTGATAAGGATTATAGGATATAATTGACTGTAATGCTCAGCTGCTGTCCATTCAAAAATACCATACTTGACTGAAATCAGAAAATGATTTTATCTGAGTGTCAATTTAGGTTTGGAAGAAATCTAATGTGTTTTTCCATATTTTTCTCTGTACACATTAACCTCTCTGTAACCTGATTCACTGTAAAAAGATTTTGGGATATAACTGAGTTCTAACATATATCCCAATAATCGTAAGAACCGCCACATTGAACATTTGTATGTGTAAAATGCTAATCCTAACTTACTCATTAGAAATAGACCAAGTACCGACACTCTATAGTATATTGTGTGAGTTCGTTTTAATTGCCTCATTGAGGCCATACAAAGGTATACCCTCACTTGATAGTATATTGTGGGTGCTCGTTAGAACTGCCTGATAGGATAATTCTAACGAGCGCCAAAATCTATATTTTATTAAAAAAGCTAAAATGAGATTAGAATGAAATAAGGCTGGACATTTATTTATTTATTTATTTATTTATTTATTTATTTATTTATCAGAAGAAGCTGTTTTCTATAGTGTCAACTAATAATTTTTCAACAAATCTGAAGCTTTAATTTTATATTTTATTTTATCTTTTTTGTAGATTAGAACTAAATATGCTATATAATAAATCTTTATGAAATATGTTTGTATTTTGTTTCTTTGTAATTTAAAAATATAAAAAAAATAAATACATTAATCATGACTAAATTGTTTTGTTTGCTGCTACATAATTTAGATAACAAGGTTAGCTTCAAACAGAGCAGAGCTGTCAATCACTTATTATAAAACTGTCAAGCATTGTGATGTCACGATAGCTCTCCATTTACAACCAATCAGATAAATAGAATTTGATGTTAACCCTTCAGAGGTCAGACAAAGAATGACTCAAGTTTTCCTGTGCTCCCTTATATAGTCCAGTGATGTCCTTAAGCACCCTGGCATTCAGGTCGTCCGGCCCAGATGCCTTATGTATTTTGAGCTTACCCAACAGTTTAGCGACCCCCTTGGTGTCAACTGTTATGTCCCCCATAGAGGGGAATGGACTTTTACCTTTGAACTGTAGCTCACTGTCAGCTGTTACACGCGTAAATTATGCCGATTGAAATTGTTTGTTGCATATGCTAGCCTTATCGCGCGAATATGTTTTTAGAATTCCATTTCCCTTAGCGAAGTGATCCCTTACTAAAATGTCCCTGTTCGGAGATAACAATGGCACATAACAAGGCACTTCACCTTGCCATGGAGCCCGAACGGGATCAAAATATTTTGAAGGCCCCAATCGGAGTCATATGTACCCCAATCAGGGACATAGAAGTTTTTGACAGAAAAGAGATAAAACGATCAACTTTGATGAGTAATAACTTAAAAAAATAATTTTAAACATCTGAACTGTAAAATGTTAGCCATTTAATCGAATAAGTTACTTTTTTACGCAACTCATTTCTGCGAACCCACCCCAAAATGACCATTTTAACCCCCGATCGGGGTACAAGCTACTAAATAGGGAACAAAATGCCAAAGGTAAAAGGGATTCTCCTGACTCGGATCGGGGGCCTCTCTTCTACTAAAGTTCAGAAAAAGATAAGACTAGAAAACGTCGGAGAGCTAACCGTCTGCCTGTCCATCCATCCATCCATCCCGGCTCATACCATCCCGGATCCATACCGAATCAATCCATCAGTCATACCCGTCTGATATGGGAGTGAGTGAGTGTTTGAGTTTTACGTCTCACCAACAGCTAAGGTCATACGGAGACGGAACCTCGGTTTAAAGACTCATCCGAAAGTCTGCGTGATATGGGATGTTTGTATTTATCTATCTATCGATCGAGAGATCGACGATCCACCCACCCATCTATCTATCTATCTATCTATCTATCTATCTATCTATCTATCTATCTATCTATCTATCTATCTATCTATCTATTACATCCTTATTCCCAAGGGGATATTAGACGGGCTCCCGTGAACCAAGTGCTGAAGGGAATCAGTGCTTCAGCTGAAGTGCACGACCCACCGGATGCTTTTAGCTTTATGAGTGTTACCATATATGGGTATGGCGGCCATTTTGGTCATGTGACCTGAACTTAAAACGGTTCCCCCAATAAATGCGCCTTATCGTAAGGAGCAAAAATATATCTTATACTTTAGTACTGTATTCTGAATCGTTTGCAGGATAAAATGCATTCTCACTTTTCCAATACAAAAGCATATGTGTCAAAGTTTGACCTAGGCACAAAGAAGGTCAAGGTCAACCCAGGGTCACCATTTTAGCAATTTATGATGGGCCTACGTCCCAGATGCTATTTATCAAGTTTCGTGGAAATCTGCCCAGTGGTTGTGGAGAAGACTATTTTTGAAGGGTTTTTACCATATATGGCTTGGCGGCCATTTTGGTCATGTGACCTGGACCCCATGAACAAATTTTGGTTTCCCCCATCCAATAGAGGCTCCCTATGAATTAAAAATAAAAAATGAGTTCCTTTAAGAGCAATGAAAACATTCATAGGAAAGAAGATGGGTCATACTACGTAGTTTCGGCTAATAAAGCCTCATCAGTGACCCTGTAATGATCCGGCAAAGAAAGCAAGAGGAAACATACTGCAATTTTGAGAATTTCGAATAGGCAGTCGATACAAAGAGTGATATAAATCAAAATGGGTCCAAATAATTGAAAACCTGTCTAGAATATGAGTCTAAACCAATAATTTATTTCTGATTTCTCAAAATATTCACGCTGATCTCAAAGAACCAAAAGTAAAACATAAACTGCACTATGGTTGATGTACGGGGAGACGTTTTACGGCCGCCACACGGCACAACACCAGCTGCAGTGAAGGCAAATAAAAATCAAAAATGAAATTTGACTTCAATCGACCCAACGGTTTCCGAGGAGAAGCAGTTCGAAAATTTTCACATTTTTCGCCTCGGCGAGGCCATACTAAATGGAATGTAATATTTCTCAAGTTCATTGGTTAGATCTCATTGATATCTATCAGTATGCCAAAAAATATTTAAATATTCCAATCGGTTAAGTCACTATCACCAATTTTCACAAACGGGTTACGGACGGACAGACAGACTGACAGAATGACACGGTGATTTTAGGGCACTCTTAGAAAATCAACCGACTTCAGTCGGTCGCTTTTTCTGCGGGTCGTGCAATTAACTGAAATAACAGTTTAGAATTGAAATGAATTTGTACAATGCAAGAAGTAATGTTAGAATAGTTAGAAGACAACAGCAGACTAGTATTAACACAGGAATCATCGGCTAAAAGCAATCCTAAACTGTGCGTGATAAGGTAGAAAGAGTCACGATTTTGACTTACTGACGTTCCAGATATATATATATATATATATAGAAAATCAAAAAAGTCCGATATTGCCACACAATTCTTTATTATTCAGTAGACTTCTACCGCGGTTTCACTGTTTTAACAGATTTTCAAGAAGACATTAAATGGTAACGTAGCAACAATGCGTAACGACGTTACTTCCGGCGTTACTTCCGGAATCAATGACGTTACGTTAAAAACTGATAAAAACCGGTATCATCGCACAGTCTATATATATATATATATATATATATGTAAAAAGTAAACAACATTAGCACATGGACTGTTTAATAGTATCTTTATTATTGCCAACCGGTTTCAGATCTTCAGGACAATAATGAAAGAGTCACGATTTTGACTTACTGACGTTCCAGATATATATATATATATATATATATATATATATATATATATATATATATATATATATATATATATATATATATATATATATATATATATATATATATATATATATATATATATATAGACAATTACGACCCAACCCGACTAACGTTGAGCCACCACGGCTTAATGAAAATTATGAAAATGGAGAACTTTATTTTTTAGGCCGAGGTCGGGGTCGGGGCAGAGGCCGGGGCCGGGGCCGGAACCGCGGCCGGGGCCGAAGCCGAGGCCGCGGTCACCTGTCCAACGTACAATAGAAAAGAAAAATTTAAATGATATAACAATAATAAATTTATCTAACAGACAATTCAGTTCGGCAGAAATATCTGTATTAAATAAAGGCCTCAAATTTACCCCAACCCCACCAATTGGCAATCCTGACCAATTGAACGAAGATGTAAAGGAGTTTAATAGGAAGCTCAGACTGGTAGAATACTTTGATGGCACCGAAGACACAGATATATCATTGGTAAGAAATAAAAGTAATTTCATACCACCATTTCAAAGAAATGAAGCCCTTGATAAATTCATTGAAACAGTTGAAGATTTTCCCAAAACCAAAGCAAAAACCCAATTGAAACCAAATTTAACTAAACATGAATCAAATGCAGTAAAATCTTTAAAAAATGATGACACAATAATAATAAAAGAAGCTGATAAAGGAGGCGCTACCGTAATTATGGATAAAAGGCATTATCGAAAAATGATAGAATCCATAATTACAGACGCAAACTATTATGAAAAATTGTCAACTGACCCACATAAGGATACCTCGAAAAAATACAACAAATATTTAAAGAAGTATCAAAACCAATTAACTGAAAAAGAACTTGATTATTTACAAAACTTCGAGGTAAAAACAAGTCAGTTTTATGGTTTACCAAAAATTCACAAGAGCCAATCAATTAATGATAAATGCAAAAGCACAGTGTCTTCATACGTTGAAGTGAGCAATGTTACAGACTTAAAGCTACGGCCGATCGTAGCAGGGCCGGCATGTTTAACTCACAGGTTGAGCAACTTACTTGATATTCTTTTAAGACCTTACACAAAACACGTTAGAAGTAATCTACGTGACACAACTGATTTTCTAAACAACCTGCCGAAACATATACCACCGAACACACTGCTGGTCTCATTTGATATAGAAGCACTATACTCGAACATTCCCCACGAATTAGGAATGGAGGCAGTAAAGTACTGGTTAGAAAAATATCCCGCGGAACGGAAAAGTCAAAGATTTTCGAATGATTTCATTATAGAAGGTATTCAGTTCATTCTCGAGAACAATACATTCTCATTTGACAAAAACTTTTATAAACAAAACAAAGGTACAGCAATGGGCACGAAGTTCGCACCTGTTTATGCAACTCTTACCATAGGCTACCTTGAAGAAATATTATATCAAGAGATCAACACGCTTTTCGGGAATGAGTTTGGAACCTATTTTATGACAAACTGGAAACGGTTTCTAGATGACTGCTTCGTTCCTTGGACAAAATCTAGCGAAGATTTAGCAACATTACACACTATCTTAAACAATTTACATAAAGATATCAGATTCACATTACAGTATAACAATAAGGAACAGTCTTTCCTAGATGTTTTGGTGAAAAATAACGAAGGAAAAATTGAAACTGATATTTTTTATAAAGAGACAGATAGTAAACAGTACCTACTGTTTAGTTCTTGCCACCCTAGGCATACTAAGATAAATATACCATTCAATTTAGCACGTCGGCTAAGAACGATAATATCAGAAGAACAAACTTTACAGGTTCGCCTGCAGGAATTAAAATCTTTCCTCATTAAACAGAAATATCCTGAACCTGTAATAGATTGGGGGATAAAGAAAGCAATGGCGCTAGACAAGAATATCCTTAGAACCGTAAGGGTTAGGCAAGATGAGTGCATCCTCCCTTTCGTATCAACATTTAATCCAAAAGACCCGGAAATATTCCCGGTTATTATCAACAATGTACCGATTTTGGAGAAAGATGAAAAAATGAAAGGCATTATTTCAAAATACAAGTTTATAAAGAGTAAGAGACAGCCCTACAACCTTAAGCGTCTACTCACTAAAGCAAAATTTACTTCAAAGTTTGACCATAAGGTGAAAAAATGTAACAGACCGAACTGCGGCCTCTGCATTCATTTATTAGAAGGAAACTGTTTCACATTCAATTGTGGAACTAGATTCATAATCCATGAAGACATGTCATGCGATGTAAAAAACGTAATTTACGTAATGAAATGCAGGGGCTGTGGAGAGGAATACATAGGTGAAACCGGAACTTTCCTGCGTAATCGTGTCACAGTACACAACCAACACATCCGTGACCCAAAAACAAGAATGCTAAAAGTAAGTGAGCATATTGACAATTGCGCTAACACATTAGAGCCGAAATATAATATTTTCCCTTTCTATAAGATGTACACAGACAGTGTAACATTACGACGGTCAAAAGAAAAACTCTTTATAAACACATTGCTGCCAAAACTAAACAGGGCTATTTAATGGGATGCGTGCCATCAAAGTATTCGTACACCGGAAACGTTATTTATTTGAAACGGAAACGTTAATTATGACGTTACGTTTCGTTGCTTAGTAATTTAAAATGTCTTCTTGATAATCTGTTGTAAATGCAGTGAAACCGCGGTAGAAGTTTACTGAAAATATAGTGTTATTTGGCAAACTCGGACTTATTGATTTTTCTTTATATATATATATATATATATATATATATATATATATATATATATATATATATATATATATATATATATATATATATACACAAGTAGGTGATTGTGGCTTGAAATTCTATCATGTTGCGGATGAGGTACTCAGATGTGGTCATTTGTGTAAGGGTGCCAGTAAAGATCATCCATCATAGTGCTATTGTTTGAAGTGTAGTTATTAAAGGTCACGTGTTGCCCCACCCCCGCCCAGTGTAAGGGTGCCAGTATATATCACTCATCATAGTGCTAATGTTTGAAGTGTAGTTTTTAAAGGTCAAGTGTTGCCCCCTCCCCCCCCCTCCACACACACACTGATTGGCTGATTTCCCATCTTTCGACGGCTTCCACTTTGTGTATATCAACCAATGCCGAAGTTACAAAAGCAAAAGTAAAAGGCACAGAATAACGGAAACTGATATTCACGGAATAAACCTCCAGAAAGAAGCAAGGAAGCAAACCGATAATAAGGTCATGAATCTGTTTGGATACTTAAAAAAACAAGACAGCCAAGTTGGCCCTGGATCACTCATCAAATTTCAAGATGTCAAATAGCTTCAGAAAGTCATGTGACTAACTGGCAGCCATTTTTTTTTCATTGGAGCAGAACTGTATTCTCGTTTGATAGAGTGTCATTTCAGCAACAGTCCTATACAGTTTGAATGAAATTTGCTCAGGGCAATATAGGTAGAGTTGTTGTTTAAAGTTTTTTTTTCTACTTTTAGCTATGCAGGCCATCTTATACATCAGGTACAATCAAATTTAATTTGTTGGAAGGAAGCTACATAGGCTACATGCCTGTGAAGTTTGAATCAAACTGACCTAAGGGTTCAGGAGGAGTTTGCATTTAAAGCAAATCGCTGACATTTTTCCATTCCTAGCTCTGCCGGTTATTTCTCTGATCGGAGCGAAACTATTTTAGCTTTTTTTTTTGGAAGACGGTCACCTAAGCAACATTTCTATGATTTTTTGATTTGATTTTATTTGAGGTTTAACGTCCCCGTCAACACTGTAAAGGTCATTTTGGAGACGTTGCTTCCAATTTTGTGGGACTTTTACCCGACATTGAGATGAAATGACATCTCAAGCCCTGTCGCCCAATGAAACCAATAGGGTTTATTAGCATGGACGGTCCGACTCGCACCGCGGTTCCTGGACAGGCTTAGATCCCCTAAGCGGTTTACCAGTACTAGTGTGCGGGCCAGATTCAGCTCTGCGTGGAAGCATCATGCAGCCCATATATTTCTTCAAGCCCCTATGGGCGGGGGCCGTCATTTCAATGAAGATTGAATGAAATTGTTCCAGGGGTAGAGAAGGAGTTGTCTTTTAAATATATTTTGTATTTTTAGATCTGGTGGCCATCGTGTTCATCAGAGCAGAACTATTTTAGCCATCTTGGTAGGCAGTCACTGTGGCAATATTCCTGTGAAATTTAAGCTTAATTTGCCCAAGCGTTTAGGAGGAGTTAGCATTTTAAGCGTATTATAGACGGTTTTCTATTTTAGCTCTGGTGGCCATTTTGCTCACTGGAGCGAAGTAGTTTTAGCTAGTTTGTTAGGAGTCACCTAAGCAACATGCCTATGAAGTTTCAATGAAATTGTCCCAGGAGTTCAGGTGGAGTAGTCGTTTAAGTTTTTTCTGTTCTTAGCTCTGGTGGCCATCTTGTTCATCGGGGTGGAACGCTTTTAGCTATTTCGGTAGAGATTAATCTAAACAACATTCCTATGAAGTTTGAATGAATTGGCCAAGTGGTATGGGAGAGGTAACCGTTTAAAGATTTTTTTTCTATTTGTAGCTCTGGAGGCCATCTTGTTCATCAGAGTGGAACGATTTTAGCTATTTTGGTAGAGGTTCACCTTAACAACATCCTATGAAAACTAGAAGTTAAGGCAATGTTCAGGAATCGATGCAATTAACCCACAGCTCCCATTAGAGACACCAAGAGAAAGAAACACAAACACGAAACAACTAGACCCTAATGGAAACATCACTAGCGGAAAGCCAAAAGGGCAGTTACTTTTCCACAAAAGTGGTCAATTGGCTAATTTTAAATGTAATTGGCCCAGTGGTATGGGATCAGTAGTCGTTTAAAGATTTTTTTCTTCTATTTTTAGCTCTGGAGGCCATCTTGTTCTTCAGAACGGAATGACTTTAGCTATTTTGGTAGAGCACCAAATAAGCAACATTCCTGTGAAGTTTACCTGAAATTTATCCACGGATTTATGAGGATTTAACATTTTAAGCAAATTGCTGAAGCTTTTATTTTTTAGCTCTGGTGGTCATTTTGTTCATCGGAGCAGAACGATTTTGGATATTTTATTAGAGATTCACCTAAGCAGCATTCCTGTGAAGTTTGAGGGAAACTGACCCATGCGTATGGGCGGAGGTGTCATTAAAAGATTTTTCTATTTTTAGTTCTGGTTGCCATCTTGTTCATCAGAGTTGAAAGATTTTAGCCACTTTGGTAGTCAACCACCTAGGCAATACTCCTATGAAGGTTATCTGAAATTGGTCCAAGGGTTTAGGCGGAGTTAGGATTTTAAGCAAATTGTTGATTTTTTTTTAGCTCTGGCGACCATATTGTTTATCGGTGCAGATCGAGTTAGCTATTTTAATAGATGGCCACCTAAGCAACATTCCTGTGAAGTTTAAATGAAATTGGCCCAGTGGTTTGGGAGGAGAAGTCGTTTAAAGACTTTTCTATTTTTAGTTCTGGCGACCATCTTGTTCATCGGAGCGAAACGCGATTTAGCTATTTTGGTAGAGAGTCACTTAAGCAACATTCATGTGAAGCTTGAATGAAGTTGGACGAAGGATAGGGGAGGAGTAGTCGTTTAAAGATTTTTTTTCTAAGTTTAGCCCTGGTGGCCATCTTATTCATCGGAGTGGAACGATTTTAGTTATTTTGGTAGAGAGCTACCTAGGCAACATTCCTGTGAAGTTTAAATGAAATTAGCCCAAGGAGTAGTCTTTAACATAAGTGTTGACGAAGCAGAATGGACGACGGACATTGACTGATCACAATTGCTTACCATGAGCACTTCGTGCTCCGGTGAGCTAAAAATCTTTTTAGAAAGGGTTATCCGTTGGAAGCAAGGAATACACCACAGAACTGGAAAATATGGAGTGAACATGCACCGCCACACATTCCCAGACAACAGCTGAAGTGACGTTAAATATGTTCTAGAAAGGGTTATCCTTTGGGAGCAAGGAATACACCACAGAACTGGAAAATATGCATTGTACATGTTTTCTAGGTTAGACTAGCTAGTTTCGGCCAATTAGGCCTCATCAGTAACCCTCAAATATTTTCAAAATTCAACAATAGAATCAATGATCCCAAAGGACAAGAATATATAAACTACACTATGATATAGGGCAGGGAGACTTTTTACGGCCGCCACATATTCCCAGACACCAGCTGTAGTGAAGTTAAATATGTTCTAGGAAGGGTTATCCTTTGGAAGCAAGGAATACACCACAGAACTGGAAAATATGGAGTGTACATGTCTTCTGGGCTACACTAGCTAGTTTCGGCCAATTAGCCCTCATCAGTGACCCTCAAATATTTTCAAAATTCAACAATGGAAACAATGATCCCAAAAGACAAGAAAATATAAACTGCCCTATGATGTAGGGCAGGGAGACTTTTTACGGCCGCCAGAACTTCAATATCTTTTTCGCTGAAACCACATGGGACCCAAAGCTTATATATTTAGTATGTAGCAATGTTTAGTGGTTTCCTACATTAATTCATTTAATTCTTCCAAACATGCCCCTGCTGTCCAAATTTGCCCCACCCATCCTGAGGTTCATTTATAAATATAGAACTATATATTCTGTAGCTCAAAGAGTAAATATCATTCTCTGAAACCAAAGGTACCGGTCTCAAAGCATAAATATCTAGCAAGTAGCAGTGTTTAGTGGTCTCTTGCATAAATCCTGCCAATCATGCCCATTGGGTCCAAACTAGCTAATACCAGATGGGTTGGGGTCATTTGTGATGCAGCTAAACATGAAAGGCCTTATTTCTCAGAAACTGTATATTTGTGTTTAACGTCCCCGTCAACACTATTTAGGTCATTTTGGAGACGTTGCTTTCAATTTTGTAGGATTTTTGCCCGACATTGAGATGAAATGACATCTAAATCCCTGCTGCCCAATAAAACCAAAAGGTATAATTTGCATGGGCCGACTCGCACCACTTTACCTGGGCAGGCTTAGAGAATACATAGGAAGTTTATTTTGGCTCCAGCTGATAGGGCCGCTAACAATGTGGTCGTTGTTTGACAGCTTCGCTATGTTAACACGCTTCAGCAAGAGCTTGGTGGTACTAAGGCCTATGAACTTCAGCATTTAGCTGTAGGGAGGGCTTTAGTTGACGACCATATTTGTCATTCAGCTACCAAGTTTGCTGTCTATGTTACAGAAGGCCAAGACAAGCTTCCTACGTTATATTTGTTACCTAAACTTCATAAAAGACCATATAAAGCACGGTTTATTGCAAATTCAAGCCCTTGAACCGACACTGAACTCTCCAAATTATTAACTTCATGTTTTACTGCTATCAAAAAGCATGTGATAAAATATTGCGACAAAGTATTCGAAAGATCAGGCAGAAATCTGTTTTGGTCTATAAAAAAATCTAATGAAGTTTTAAATAAATTGAAATCCAGGCGTTTTCGTGCTTCAAGTCTGTCAACTTACGATTTTTCCATCCTTTACACTACACTTCCTCATAATCTTATAAAAGATCAACTTATTGATTTAACTGAATGGTCATTTCATAGGGAAGACTCCCTCTATCTTGCATACAATGTAAGAAATGCGTTTGTCACTTCTGAAGGGCATAAAAACTATACTTTATGGTCATGTCAGAAGGTGTGTGAAGCTCTCACCTCTGTACTTGACAATATTTACATAAGATTTGGTACTAAGTAATTTAGACAAGTTGTGAGTATTCCGATGGGTACTAATTGCGCACCACTTGTGGCTGATCTATTTTTTTTTTTTTTTATGAGAGAGATTTCATGATGTCCCTTTCTGCTGATAACCAGTCTGAAATCATTGAAGCTTTTAGCTCCACTTCTAGATATTTGGATGATTTATCAAATATTGAATATACCTATTTCGATGGTTTGATCATTCAAATTTACCCACCAGAACTTCAGTTAAATAAAGCAAATTCTTTTGATACCGAGGCCCCGTTTTGGGATTAACATCTTTCTATTGTGGATGGGTTTGTCTCATGCAAAATTAATGATAAACGCGATGATTTTGATTTTGAGATTGTAAGCTTTCCTTTCTTTGATGGCGATGTTCCACGTGCGCCATCCTATGGCGTTTATATTTCACAATTAATTCGATTTGCCAGAGTATGTAGTCATGTAACTGACTTCAGCACTCGTAACAAATTGTAAATGGCTAAGCTTCTTAATCAGGGTTATCGGTACCATAAACTACGCAAAGCCTTTTCAAAATTTTATAGACGTCATTCTGATTTAATTTCAAAATTCAATACTGGACTTAAATCGCTTCTGCAACAAGGTCTATCGGAGCCCGAATTTTATGGTGACTTAGTATATAAATTTAGAACAATTTATAACCGCAATGACTTCAACACCCAATTTCGTAAACTCATTCTTCGATATAAAACGATTGGGTACAACATAAGCATGACTGCATGACAACAGACTGCATGCATGGTAGTTAACCCAACCGCTGTTGACAACTTTGCTTCCCTCTTTAATTGCACGCCAGTGGGTCAGCCCTCAGATTCTATGACGGTTCCAACGTAAAGGCTTATGTTGGTTGGTATCTGATTCTCTGTCTCTGGTCGGGCCCATCGAAGTCTAACTGTTGGTTTTCTTTTGCTCCAGCATTTCTGTTGTTTCTTGCTGTCGAGTCCTCACCGTTGTTTCATCTCTGTGGTTGTTTGATTTTTGTGTTCACGGAGATGTTGCACTGATGAGTTGGGAGGCCTTCATGCGGACTGAACAAATTATTTGTCTTAATCGCGACGAAGTAAGGGCGAGGATTGTGGCCACGTAAAACCGGTGGAATTCGTTTCCGCTGACCGTTCCAAGGCGGTTCTTCTGTCGCGGTTTATTTTTGTTATGGTTTGTCTTTGGGTGTTTGTGTTGCTTATATTATTTAATTTTGATAACCTTTTGGCCATTTTGTGGGAAAGTAACTGTCCTTTTGGCTTTCCGCTGTTGGTAGTTCCGTTGGGGTCTGTTGCTTCGTGTTTGTGTTTCTTTCTCTTTGGTGTCTCTGATAGGAGCTGTGGGTTAATTGTTCGATTCCTGATCATTGCCTCTACTTCTATTTTAGACCTTCTAAGCGGTTTTAAACAAGGTATTCAAGAATTTCCTAAGAATTTTGTTTTGGCTCCAGCAGATAAGGCCGCTTACATGACGGCTCAACTATGTTAACACTCTCCAGCGGGAACTTGGTGGTACTACGGCCATTGAACTGCAGCCTTTGGCTGTAGAGAGGGCTTTAGTGGATGACCATATTTGTCGCTCAGCCACCAAGTTTGCTGTATGTGCTACAGAAGGCCAAGACAAGCTTCCTACGTTACATTGGTTCCCTAAACTTAATAAAAAAACAAACAAAGCACGGTGTATTGCAAATTCAAGCTCTTGTACCATACTGAACATTCCAAATAATTAACTTCAGGTTTTACTGCCATCAAAAATATGAGATTAAGTATTGCGACAAAGTCTTTGAAGGATCAGGGACAAATCGACTTTGGTCTACAAAAATCTAATGAAGTTTTGAGTGGATTGAAATCCAGACGTTTTCGTGCTTCA